>SJYX01004570.1:293959-351553 GCA_006410675.1 Oreotragus oreotragus | reverse complement strand
TAGGCGGACCTTAGTCGGCAAAGTAATGTCTGTGCTTTTGAATATGATATTTAGGTTAATTTTTCTTCCAAGGAGCAATCGTCTTTTAATATCATGGCTGCAGTCACCATCTGCAGTGATTTTGGAGTCCAAAAAAATAAAGTCTGACACTGTTTCCACTGTTTCCCCATCTATTTCCCATGAAGTGACGGGACTGGATGCCATGATCTTCGTTTTCTGAATGTTGAGCTTTAAGCCAACTTTTTCGCTCTCCTTCTTCCTTAGATATGGGAATACCAGACCACCTGACCTGCCTCCTCAAAAATCTGTATGCAAGTCAGGAAGCAACAGTTAGAACTGGACATGGGACAACAGACTGGTTCCAAATCGGGAAAGGAGTATATCAAGGCTGTATATTGTCACCCTGCTTTTAAGTTAAATAACTTATATGCAGAGTACATCATGAGAAACACTATGGTAGATGAAGCACAAGCTGGAATCAAGATTGCTGGGAGAAATATCAATAACGTCAGATATACAGATGATACTACCTTTATGGCAAAAAGCGAAATAACTAAAGAGCCTCTTGATGATAGTGAAAGAGGAGAGTGAAAAAAGTGAAAAAGTCCTGAGTATTCATTGGAAGGACTGATGCTGAAGCTGAAGCTCCAATACTTTGGCCACTTGATGCAAAGAACTGACTCATTTGAAAAGATCCTGATGCTGGTAAATTGAAGGCAGAGAAAAAGGGGACGAAGAACATGAGATGATAGGATGGCATCACCGATTCAGTGCTATGAGTTTGAGTAAACTCCGGGAGTTGGTGATGAATAGGGAAGCCTGGCACGTTCCAAACCATGGGGTCTCAATGAGTTGGACATGACTAAGTGAATGAACTGAACTGAACTGATTTCCTCATATTATGAAAAGAAAAATGATTCTTAACTATAGGTCTATTGTTGGGAAGTAATCAAGGAGCAGATGATGGCATGATCATTCTCTTAATATTGGGTTATTATACTACTTTGAGAATTGCTTGCGTTAATACAATGGAAGTGAAAGTGTAAGTCGCTCAGTTGTGTCCCATTTTTTGCGACCCCATGCGCTACAGTCCATGGAATTCTCCAGGCCAGAATACTGGAGTGGGTAGCCTTTCCCTTCTCCAGGGGATCTTCCCAACCCAGGGATAGAACCCAGGTCTCCCACATTACAGGTGGATTCTTTACCAGCTGAGTAACAAGGGAAGCCTAAGAATACTGGAGCAGGTGGCCTATCCTTTCCTCAGCGGATCTTCCCAACCTAGGAATCAAACTAGGGTATCCTGGATTCTTTACCAACTGAACTATCAGGGAAGCCCTGCAATTAACTCTCTGGCTTAAGTTTCAGACTTAGGTATGTTTTAGATTTTAATCTCTAAATTTAATCAAGAATGGTTTCCTTGATGTCTTTTATGAAAAAGTCTGTGGTAAAATACTGATCTGCTCAATTTATTCTTAGTGTGACCCTATCTTCTTAAATGGGACCCTTGTTATTTTCTAAAACCATTTTTAAAATATTGGAGTTGTTATATTTAATTTTGGCATAGAATATGTATATATGAAGTTTATATGGTAAGTGATATTTTGTAATAGCTCTGAACAATAGGAACCAGAGATCAAATTGTCAACATCTGCTGGATCATAGAAAAAACAAGGGTATTCCTAAAAAAAATCTGCTTCATTGGCTATGCTAAAGCCTTTGTCTGGACCACAGCAAACCATGGAATGTTCTTTAAGAGATGGGAATACCAGACCACCATGCCTGTCTCCTGAGAAATCTGTATGCAGGACAAGAAGCAATAGTTAGATCCAGACATGGAACAAGGAACTTGTTCAAAATTGGGAAAGGAATATGTCAAGGCTGTATATTGTCACCCTGCTTATTTAACTTTTCTGCACAGCAAAACATGTGAAATGCCAGTTTGGATGACTCACAAATTGGAATCAAGATTGCCAGGAGAAATATCAACAACCTTAGATATGCAGATGATACTGCTTTGTTGGCAGAAAGTGAAGAGGAACTAAAGATTCTTTTGATGAAGGTGAAAGAGGAGAGTGAAAAAGCTGGCTTAAAACTCAGCATTCAGAAAAGTAGGATCATGGCATCTGGTCTCATCACTTCTTGACAAATAGATGGGGAAAAATTATAAACTATGACAGATTTTATTTTCTTGGGATCCAAAGTCACTGCAGATGCTGGCTGCGGCCATGAAATTAAAAGATGGCTTGCTCCTTGGAAGAAAAACTATGACAGACCTAGACAGAGTTTCAAAAAACAGTGACATCACTTTGCTGACAAAAGCTATGTAGTCATGTACCAATGTGAAAGGACCATAAAGGAGGCTGTGCAGTTAAAGCTATGTAGTCATGTATGGATATGAGAGCGGACCTTCAAGGAGGGTCAGCACCAAAGAACTGATGTTTTCAAATTGTGGTCTGGAGAAGACTCTTGAGAGTCCCTTGGACAGCAAGAAATTCAAATCCTTAGTCCTAAAGAGAATCAACCCTGAATATTCATTGGAAAGCCATGCTGAAGCTGAAGCTCCAATACTTTGGCCACCTGGTTTGAACAGCTAACTCACTGGAAAAGACCATGATGCTGGGAAAGATTGAAGGCAAGAGAAGGCGATATTACTGACTCAGTGGACATGAGTTTGAGCAAACTCAGGGAGATAGTGAAGGACAGGGAGCAGTTCATGGGGTTGCAAAGAATCAGACATGAGAGCAACTGAACAACAACAGCAACATAATAGGCATATCTAAAGTAATATGATAATGGTAGTGTTTATCATTGCCCTACTCTTTGTAAATAAAATGTACTAAATAGTCAAAATATTTTTAAACAAAGCAATAACAAACAGTTCCTTCCTTTAATAAACCCATTGAGTCAATAAAGCTCCCTAATGTAGCTCTTCATTTAGTACATTGATTCTTAATTCTGTTATCCCTAACGTCCTTTTTTATTGTGAATGTTTGTATCATCCTTTTTTTATCCTGAATGTATAATCAAATACACAATAAAAAATCAATGTAATGTATCAACTGTAACTTAAAGAAATAAAAGTGAAATGAAACATAATAAATATTAAGTATTATATGTCAATAATAGAAAACAGCAATATAGTGAAAATTTGGAGTTAAGATAGAAATTATATATCATTCCATACAAGAAAGTTAAGTTGAAAGAATTAATGTACAAATAGATACTAAAGTAAAAATGAGTGATGCTAGAATAACTTATCGTAGACCACATTTCTTACTATTTGATTTAAGTAAAAGGGTAATAATTTTAGTCAAAGTACAAAAACAGGAGAAGACAAATTATATACTGCCAAATTGGAGAAAATGGATTGGAATAATTGTCTAGATTATAATTTAAGATGGTACAGTAATGCAATGTTACTTACATTTTGAATTTCTACATTTAGAGAGAAAGCATAAGAAGCATGATAATTTTGAGGTGGTGGTGAGTTTTGTTTGGTGCCTATTGAATTTGTCCTGTTGGTCGGGCACTGTAATGGAGATATTCAGCAGGTGGTTCAAAACGAGAATTCAGTTCAGTTCAGTCACTCAGTCATGTCCGACTCTTTGCGACCCCATGAATTGCAGCACGCCAGGCCTCCCTGTCCATCACCAACTCATTCTCAAACTCACGTCCATCAAGTTCATGATGCCATCCAGCCGTCTCATCCTCTGTTGTCCCCTTCTCCTCCTGCCCCCAATCCCTCCCAGCATCTGAGTGTTTTCCAATGAGTCAACTCTTTGCATGAGGTGGCCAAAGTATTGGAGTTTCAGCCTTAGCATCATTCCTTCCAAAGAACACCCAGGACTGATCACCTTCAGAATGGACTGGTTGGATCTCCTTGCAGTCCAAGGGACTCTCAAGAGTCTTCTCCAACACCACAGTTCAAAAGCATCAGTTCTTCGGCGCTCAGCCTTCAGTCCAACTCTCACATCCATACATGACCACTGGAAAAACTATAGCCTTGACTAGACGGACCTTTGTTGGCAAAATGAGAATTAGATTTCTAGAAAGAGGTTACATCAACAAAATTTACTTTTGAAGATTATTCATAAAGTAGAAATAATTGAAGCTTTAAGATTAGATAATATTACAAAGAGGATAATAGTAATAATAGAAATTAACATCATCATTGCTGTTAGCATTTGTTCATATTTATTATGTGCCATGCACTGTATGTCTGTTAGACATAATGTTTTTCACATATTTCTCATACGGCCCCTATAAAATAGATATAGTACAACTCTTACCAGCATCTTTTTACAGATGGAACAACTAGCATACACAAGAGATTACCTTAGTTCAGATAGCTAGTAAATGGAAGAGTTTGAATACAAACTCAGGCAATCTAGTTTAAGAACTCACTTCCAATAAAAGGAATTCTTGAGATGCTCCTTCATTTTAAAAGAAAGAAATAGCTGTTAGTGAAGAGAGTAAATTAGAATGCATATTGTTATGGAAGTCCAAGGGCAAAAGTGTGTTTGTTAGTATCACAGACTTAAGAGCATTTTAGAAAAGGCTATGGGATTTGGTGATTAGTAAGTTCTTGGGAAATAGTCATTCGGTAATGTCATAGAGTCTAAGAAAATTGCCCTAGTGTTTTTCTTTTTATCACAATTTGTTAAAATTTTTTATATCCTATTTATTTGTCCAATACCTATTCTGAACTTTTAATATACTCTATCAGACTGAATGTGAACCTTAGGAATCATGATGTATTCATTATTTTAATAAATCCTGATGTCACTCTCTAAGGAAAGCTATCAGAAACAAGCAATCTAATTTTAGATTTGTTTGGGGCAATAGAAACTGTTGAAGATACTAAAAGCTACGATTAAATTAGTTCTAGATGTGAAGGCAAATATTGCAAAAAAGTTTGGTGTGGAAAGTGAAAAAATTTTAAGTATGATTTGTATTATGTAGTTAAGAAAATAACTCATCATTCTTGGGTGTGATAATGAGGAAGAAATATTCATGTGGGTGTTTTGATGATTAATTAGTTGATGTGTGTAAAATGCTTGAAAAAAAAAAGTGTGGCATAAATTCTAAATGTTTTATTCCCAGAATTCTGTCGGCTTCATGGCTGCCTTCCCATGTGCTTGTCTTCCTGCACCTGTTGCTAAAACTGCTTTCCACAGTAGCGCTGCTTTTGCTGTCATTTGACGTCTATTCCAGATTTCTCATCTCATAACTCTCTCTACATGCTGTCACTTGGTTATCCAATTTTAATAGGATGCTATTTTAATATAAGTTTAATAAAACTATATATATGTGTGTGTATGTGTATAGCATAGACATGTTACACAGTGAAATGCATTTTCTCACCTTTAGAGATTTAGGTAAAATAATTTTGTTCATATAATATTTTCCCAGAATCATCTGCCCCAAAATGGCTTATCCCTGGGAACTTAATATCTTTAACTAAATTTTAGTTAGCTGTTTTACTAGCTGTTTTTTTAAAATTCTTCAGTGTTCATTTCTTTCTGTTGTCTGGATGCTTTTTCCTTGCCCATTAAAATAAGAACTTCAATTTGAAAACTTAACCACAAATAACATATATCCCCTCCTTTATTAGAATATTTATTATTTGTTAACATGGGGCTTCCCTGGTGGCTTAGAGGGTAAAGAATCTGTCTGCAGTGTAGGAGACCTGGATTCCATCCCTGGGTTGGCAAGATCCTCAGGAGAAGGGAATGGCTACCCACTCCAGTATTCTTGCCTGGAGAATTCCCTGGACAGAGGAACCTAGCGGGCTACAGTCTATGGGATCAGAAAGAGTCGAACATGACTGAGTGACTAACACTTTCACTTTTATAATTTTAATAACATTTTCCAAATTATAATTCATATCTCTTTAAAAGAGGCTCTTTTTTATTTCGTAAGAATGAAGCCAAATTTTTTTCTAATGGGCTTAAGTTTATTTTAAAAAATTAAATATGAAGAGATATTTGTAAAGTCTGAATAAAACCCATGCATCAAAATACCATACGTATAGCTCTTTAAACATAAACATTAATTACTCCTGGGGATTAATCATTGCCAAGATGAAATCACTGTATTTCGTTGGTACTTTATTTTGACATTGAATGTATCACACAAATGCACACACACAATTTCTCACTATTGTGTCTGTCTTTACTGATCTAAAACCAAGACTGGTATTTAAAAAATGCTTATCTGTGAACAAAACAAGTACTTCAACTAAATGGCACATTAGAGGATGATGTTATCATGATGTGATCATTCTCTTCAGATCATAAAACAAGAAATGCTTCACTGTTGCCTTTAGTCCCATAGTTTATGATTATCTTTATAGGCACCATTTTAATTCTGTTATTGGTACTGTAGAATGTACTTATCTGGGAAGAATATGTTTCTGCTTGAAAGAGAATAAAACAGTCCTTGTCTCATAGTTTATAGTTGTCTCCCCCAATTTAGACATGTATGATTGTCTTTTGCTTTGAAAAACTTGATTATACTGTAATCATATCAGTGCTTTCTGAGTTTAGTGGTATGCATAACTAATATGCATTTACTTTCTATCCCATTTTGCACACACTGCTCTTTATGCTGATGACACAATTCTCTGTCATTAGCGATCTTAGATAATATTGTAAGATAGGTTTGTGTTCTCAATGATAATGTGAATTTATAGTTTAAATTGGTTCCTCTGGAAAATAATATAAGTACATAGGAAATATCTCAGTAAAAGTAAGAGGAATTATAGAACATAAATTTTGTAGCTCCATTTTCTTTGGGGCTTCCCTGGTGGCTCAGACAGTTAAGAGTCTGCCTGCAATGGGAGAGACCCAGGTTCAGTCTCTCGGTTGGAAAAGTCCCCTGGAGGAGGCCATGACAACCCACTCCCGTATTCTTGCTTGGAGAATTCCATGCACAAAGGAGCCTGGTGGGCTACAGTCCATGGGGTCACAGAGTCATTCATGACTGAGTGATTAAATCTTTCACATTTTCATTGTCTTTCAAGCTTTCTTCTTGATTAGCATGCCCATTTCTGATATTATGAGCTATCTGAGCGTGTATGCTCAGTTGTGTCTGACTCCTTTCAGCCCCATGGACTATTACAGACTACCAGGCTCCTCTGTCCATGGAATTTTCCAAGAAAGAATACTGGAGTGGGTTGCCATCTCCTACTCTAGGAGATCTTCCCAACTCAGGCATCAAACCCTCATCTTCATCTTCTGCATTGGCAGGCAAATTCTTTATCACCGAGCCACCTGGGAAGCACGTTATGAGCTATACTGTATCACTTAAATCTTCAGTTCTACAGAACTTAAGGTTCTAGTCTGGGATTCAGCTGTTCTTTTATATATTGTTGTTCAGTCTCTCAGTCGTGTCCGACTCTTTCCAACCCCCTGGACTGCAGCATCCCAGACTTCCTTGTTCTTCACCATCTCCTAGGGTTTGCTCAAATTCATGTCCACTGAGTCGGTGATATCATCCAACCATCTCATCCTCTGTCATCCCCTTCTCCTCCTGCCCTCAATCTTTGCCAACATCAGGTCTTTTCCATCAGGTCTTTTCACATCAGGTGGCCAAAGTTTGGAACTTTGTCTTCAGCATCAGTCCTTCCAATGAATATTCAGGGTTGATTTCTTTAGGATTGACTGAATTGATCTCTTTTCAGTCCAAGGGACTTTCAAGAGTCTTCTCCAACACCACAGTTCAAAAGCATCAATTCATCAGTGCTCAGCCTTCTTTTTGGTCCGACTCTCACATCCATGCATGACTAGTGGGAAAACCATAAATTTTTATTTAAGTGTCTGTGAATTCCTAGATTAGAACTTCACAATTTAATAGTAACTGCTTTAAACTGAAAACATATTTCATCTGTGTTTTGATACCCTGTGTTTCCAACCTAAGCTTTTGATTCTGTTTGTTGTTTCTTTTTCCCCTGAGTTAACAAGTTATGCTGTTGGATAACATAGTTATTAGATAAAGGAGCTTCCAGGAACTTTTGTGAGATTTTTGTATTATAGTCAAACAGATGTATGTTGCTAAACTTCAAGCACAAGTAGGGATACTTAGATATTCTGCTACTTAGATATTCTTTTATCCAGTATAAGTTAACTTTTTAAATGATTTTATTTCCTCATTTTAGTGCTGAAAGCATAGAAGAAATCTGGTTAGCATCTATCTATGGAAACTCTTTATATACTATAAGGTTGTAATGTGACAATCTTAAAGAAAACCATTTGAAACCTTTAATTCAATTTTTGCCTGTATTTGAGGAAAGATTCCTATTCTTACATTAATTTTTTCTCTTACCTTTTTTCCTACTTCCTTTCCTCCTTTTCCCCTCTCATTCTATTTCTAGTTTTTCTTTTCTCTTGTCACATGTTTATAGAGCACTTCTATGTTCAGGCATGCATATCTTTTTTTTTTTAAAGACATTGACACCTTCAGCCTGACCAGTGTAGAAATGCAGATGTGAATGTTAACTGAATGCACATGATTACTGTTACAAGTGAGAAATGAAAAAAATGCTACAAAATAAGAAATTTTGGTTTTGTGAGTCATATTGGTAGGATAACTAAGAAGCATAATCTTGCCCACTCTTTTTTTTTTAAGAATCAGTAATCCTGGTGATACTTCTTTTAAAGAGAAATTCTGAAATATAAAAAATCAGAAACTGTAGTACAAGTAACATTCATATTCCCACTGTAGTACAAATAACACTCATGCTCATTTTCCTGAGTTTAAATTGTGTCTTAATTTTCTTTAGTTAATTTTTTAAAGAAATAAAACAATAGGTACAACTGTAGTTCCCTTTAAGAAGCACTCTCAGTTCCATTCTCACCTCCTTTCCACCATGAACAACTGTAATCTGGACTTCAGCTTGCAGGCAGCAAGGCAGTCAATCACTAGTATTTTTTAAACAGGGAGTAACATGCTTAGGTTTGTTTTCTTAATTAGATATTTCAAAAGCCAAAGTAGAGTTTAGACCAAACTGGGAAGAAACTGGTAGAGTTAATGAAAATACTCATGTAGTAATCTAGGTGAATGATTCTAAGAATTTAACTAATGCAATCTTTGTTATGGTGAGATGGGAGAATATTTTTTTGAGAGTAAATTTTGAGGATGAATTCAGAGGACTGGATAAGTGGATGTTGTGTTAAAGGAAAGTCAGATGTGGCTGTCAGTTTATGTGTTTTGAAAATTTCATGGGAGAAAGGTTCTCCAGATGCTTCCCTTGCCGTTCAAATCTTTGAAAGCTTCAGATTTGAAACTGATATTTATAAGGTAAGGGTTCTTCCTATTTATGTTCTTCTATAATAAAAATGTAAAAATTAATTCAGAAATTCCAGGCAAATGTGATATAGAAGAATACTATACAGCCATTAAGACATTGATGTAGGTTTGTAGATCTGAAAGGTAATATACTAAAATTACTGGCTGTAGACTCACAGGGGGTGATTCCCGTTATTCAATATATTAAAAAATATTTAGTCATTTTCTTTAATAATGAGCATAATGTTTTTTACAGTTAAAACTTGTTCTAAATAACCAGGTTTGTGAAATCTTGGTAGTTAATAATCTATGTTAATATTAATGATTCAAAGTTAGTATAGGTTTTTTTGGAAAAGCATGATATCTACAATCAGTGCAAACTCTGACCAGATGAGGATAAGTCTACTTGTTCTCTTGCTGCTGCAGCAGAGTAGTGATTGTTCCAAATAAAGTGATTTCTGAGCATATTTCCTCAAGCCTCAACAGAAGCAAAGTTCATCCTTGTTTATCTACTAATAGTTTTCTCCCACTCTGGTGAACTGGGCTATCTGTGTGTGGTTGAGTGAGGTTGATCTGATTGTGAGGGTAGGGCATGAGGCTTCTCTAGAGAGTGACCAAGTTAAGATCTGGTTATTTTAATGGGAGAATCCAAGTATCAGTAGCATTGGGTCTTTTCTCTTGAGCTGGTCAGTTTTTCTCAAGAATCTTACGGTCTCTCAGCTACTCAGAGCTGAGTAGAGGAGAGTCCCTGAGGTCTCTGGGCACAGGATGAACACTTGTACTCAGTTGCCTCGATTTCAGTGTGCACCTTTCTCTGCCCTCTGCTGTGCCTCATGACCTGGAACCCAGGTCTGTCCGGACTGTTTCACTAGAGAATGAGTTTCCTGTCTCTTGGAAAGGGTGATGAGAGGAAAGGAAAGGAAAGGGCTCTGAGTGCTCCTTTACAGATTCCAACTGCTCCTGCTTTGTCTATGCTCGTTCTGCACCTTCTAAGGAACTCCTAGCTGGCATCTGTTTCAGGTTCATAGGCCTTGACAAATCAGTTTTCACTTATTTGCACTGTCATGTGAACAGTTATTGCCATCTCTTATCTTTGTTTTGGGGAGTTTACAGCTTTTTTATTTATTAAAACAACTTCTTAAATGGAATTTTGGGAGTGTGCATTAATTTTAAAATGAAGGAGAGATAAGTAAAAGAATGACAGTTGAAGTATATGAAGAACAGTGAACGTGGTCAGTTGACCTGAATGGAGCCCTGGCTCTGTGTGACTTGTAATATGACACTAGGTAAGTGGCTTGACTTCTTTCAGCCTTTATTTCGTCATCTGCACGATAGAGGCAATATTAGCTATCACCTTGTATTGTTATGAGGTTCCCAAGAGAGGATATATGTGAAAGTTTTGCCAGATGTTCTTAGATTCATTTTTTATATAGCTGAAAAATGAGATTAAAAGGTTTATCCTGACTGTAAGTCATTCTGAGATTATTTTAATCTCAATTTTTAGTAATGAGAATAAACAGTTTCCTAAAACATTTTAGGTGACATTTCACGTTAACACATTATCATTCAGTTCAGTTCAGTTCAGTCACTCAGTCGTGTCCGACTCTTTGCAACCCCATGAATCGCAGCACACCAGGCCGCCCTGTCCATCACCAACCCCTGGAGTTCACTCAGACTCATGTCCATCGAGTCCATGATGCCACCCAGCCATCTCATCCTCGGTCGTCTGCTTCTCCTCCTGCCCCCAATCCCTCCCAGCATCAGAGTCTTTTCCAGTGAGTCAACTCTTCACATGAGGTGGCCAAAGTACTGGAGTTTCAGCTTTAGCATCATTCCTTCCAAAGAAATCCCAGGGTTGATCTCCTTCAGAATGGACTGGTTGGATCTCCTTGCAGTCCAAGGGACTCTCAAGAGTCTTCTCCAACACCACAGTTCAAAAGCATCAATTCTTCAGCGCTCAGCCTTCTTCACAGTCCAGCTCACACTTGGGGAGAGTGGGGATGGGGGATAATTATGCTCCCTTCCTTTTCCTTATTTTTTGCTTTTGTTCAGTCCTTTATTTATATCAGTATGGACTACTGGATATTTATTTTATATTGGGATATAATCCAGTACTTTATTTTACTAAAATTATTTTAGTTTGGCTCTTGGGAGTTCTTTCAATTGATTTCTGTGTTCCTTTGATAAATCTGCATTAGTTAAGGTTTTTGATTTTTTTTTTTAATTTAGTAATTTTTTTCTAGTACTACAAATTCTACAGGTTCACTTTGTATACATTCTGCCTAGGTCCTAGAATCATCCATTTTTCCGTTTTTTTGGAGAGTGATATTAGAAACCAAGATCTGGGTCCTAGGTATGTTCATTTCTACTTGGATGTCTTCACGCACTCAGCTGACTGAACAAGGAAAGGAAATAAGTGTGTGTATACTAATCTGTTTCTATATGCATATCTAAATATTTATCTATGTTGGGGAAGGCAATAGCACCCCACTCCAGTACGCTTGCCTGGAAAATCCCATGGATGGAGGAGCCTGGTGGGCTGCAGTCCATGGGGTCGCTAACAGTCGGACAGACTGAGTGACTTCACTTTCACTTTTCTCTTTCATGCATTGGAGAAGGAAATGGCAACCCACTCCAGTATTCTTGCCTGGAGAATCCCAGGGACGGTGGAGCCTGGTGGGCTGCTGTCTATGGGGTCACACAGAGTCGGACACGACTGAAGTGACTTAGCAGCATTTATCTATGTAACTGTGTATATCTCTATTAAGCTAAACATTATACTGATGTCTCTGCTGTATATTTTATTTCTGTCCTTACATATAAAAGTACTTTGGGATTTCTTCCTAGGTTCTAGCACCTTTTTTCTTCCTATTTTATACTTTCTCTTCTCAGTATCCAGCTAATAGACTTTTAAACGTTTATTGTTTTTAATTTAAATATTTGAATTATCCATTAATAATAATAAAAATAATCATTAATATCTTTGTATCTTCTCTATCTGTCTAGAGACTCTTAATATATATGCAAGCAATGACAAATCTTTGTCTTTATATATATATATATCAGTAAGATTTGCTCTTCAGTTATGTGAGTTCCTAGGATATTTTCCCCACTTTACTTTGCTTGAAGAGGATTATTTTTGTTTTATTGTTTCTGGATTTTGAATCATTGTAAACAAGGACTAGATTTCTTGCAGGCACCTGTTAAAATTATTCCAAACAACTCTAACTTTCTCAAGCTTGTACCTTCTTATGTCTTAGTGAATGGTATGGCTAACCTATTGTCCAAGTCAAAAACTTGGGTATTCCTATCTTTTTTACTCTCTGCATCTGATAGTAACTAAGCATGGGAAATAATCATTTTAAAAAACAAATGAAAATGTTTGTCGTACTTTGACATTTCCAAAGAAATATATATTAATTTTAGGAAGAAAAAGTACAGATAAGTTTAAAGGAATCCAAAAATATCTCCTGTGATCTGGGATAACCACTGTCAATCCTCTTGGCAAATATCTTTCAAAACTCTTTAGTGTGTATATGAATTTTCTTCTGTTACAGAATTGCAATCATACTCTTTATGCTTTTTTGTACATAGTAGAATAATACAAAAACCTTTTTCTTTTTCTGTAATGTCTTCTAAAAGCGTGACTCGGAAGCCAGTGTGTCTGGGTTAGATCCTAGCCCTACGACTTACTAATTGTGTCCTTAGGCAAGTTGCTCTGCTCCTCTCTGCATCAGTTTCTTCATCTATAAGGTGATAGGAATATAAGAGCTTCCCATGTGGCACCAATATAAAAGAATCCATCTGCCAGTGCAGGAGATACAAGAGACACAAGTTAGATCCTTGGGTTGGGAAGGTCCCCTGGAATAGGAAATGGTGACCCACTAGACTAGTATTCTTGCCTGGAAAATTCCATGAACAGAGGCGCCTGGTGAGCTAAAGTCAATGGGATTGCAGAGTCAGACACGACTGAGCTTGCACACACTCAATAGGAGTTAAATCAGTTAATGTTGGCAAAAGTTTGGAACACTGCCTGTTTTAAATAAGCGTTTGCTATTATGATTATTACCCACAGTTATTCTACACTATTAATTTTTGACTGTATAGTATTGCCTCATGTGATATCTAAAAAGGTGGTATAGTTTGTGGGATTTGTAGCCAGATGGACATGTCTAGTGCTTCTAGTTATTGTGTGTGTAACTCTGAGCCATTGACCTTACCTATGTAAGACTGTGGGAGTATGATAGTACTGGGTAAGTTTTTGTACAGATAAACTAAAGCTTTCATATATAACACCAGCTTTAAAAAATTCTTGGCATGGAATGCACACTCATTTAATTTTACCTATTATTCTTGTCAAAGTAAAATAGCTACATGAAGGGCATGAAAAGTCTTCTTTAAAATATTTTTTACTATTAAAAAGCCATGAGTTTGATAAACTTCTTTTATAAATATAATAATTCTTAGCTGGACATACTAAGAAAAGTTCTATATACGTAAAGCCTGATTTACATTATAGTTATTTCTTAAACTGATGCATTATTAATTTGTCTTAGAAATGAGAAACTTTGGTAATATCTGAAAGAGCATGTGTAAAAGTTTGAAAATATTTTATATACACTTTTGATGAAATGGTAAAATGAAATGTATCTTTTCTGCAAAGAAAGGATTAATACTTAATATTTTATTGTATAAATTTCTACCAGTGAGTAAGAACTTGCTATTGAAAATATATAGTAGAGTTAAATTTTTTTTAAGTACTTGGCTTCAAATCAAGAAAAATGCTGATTTCTACAGAGATGATTGAAGCAAATGTCTTCAAATTTGAAACATTTTCTGGCAAAGCAGATGTTTTATTTGAGGCAAGTGTTTCGAGTTGTGTGAAGATTCCAACTAAAATGTTTTCTATGCATGTAAAAAGCTGTATTTAATATGAAATATGGCAGTGTAGGCACAATATTTGGTTTGTATGCATTAGGTAAGAAAAAGTGAAATCAGAACACTGAATTCTGGAAACTACAAAATTATATTACTCATTTACTTTATGAGATGAATTAGGAAAGCATTTGAACTTAGATGCTTTCTTTGTTTAATTTTCTTGTCATTCGTTTCCTCATCTGGTGTGATAAAAGTAATGGAGTTTAATGGAATTTAGATCTCCTTGAATATCCTTAGGTTGTAAGAAGGAACACTGACTGTGAAAGTCTGAAGAGAGGTTATAGCTTCAATTGCTTTGGGTGGATGGTTGGATAGATGGACTTAAAAAAAGAAGTTGAACAGTGCTTCATGAGTTCATGAGTTTATTGTATGTATGTAGGACAAGAATTTAAGACATGACTATATTTTAAGATTATAGCTTTTGCTATGTTATTATATCTGATTTGGGGCTATAATCCTTCTGACTTCAGGAGGAGAAATGCTTAACCCAAGTTGCTTGCTTTTCACTTTTCATAGAAGTGGAGGTAATTTGATGCTTGATTGCCTAGTTTGCTTCTATTTTCCTTTGCCTGCCCAAACATCTACTAAGGGAAATCTTTACTAGCAATGTGATTGCTTATTCAGGCTTATGGCATTATGAAAACCTCCATACATATACACTTAACAAGAATTTTTTATGTAGCAGTACATCATTAATATTTTTCATATTAATAAACATAAACATTGCAAATACAGTGATCTCCTATAAAAAAAATACCAGACATATTTAAACTATTCACTGCTGTTAGAAATTCACTGTTTCCAATTTTTGTTATGGTTTTCTGTTTTTCATGGGAACTTACTAACTGCCTTATGTAATTATAGCATTGGCATTAATTACTTAACATGGACCAAAGGTTAAGTATATTTTATGGTGTTTGGTTCATGTTACCCAATTGACTTCTAGCAAATATCTGCCAGTTGACATTCTATCAGCAGTATTACATGTGGCCAAATATTACTACTCTTTTTTTATCAAGAGCAAATTATTTCTGTTTTAACTTACGTTCTCTTATTGTATCTGAACACTTTAATAGTCTATATGTCTTAGTAGTTTAATATGTCTTACTTTTAATGTGCCCACTTAAAAAAATTCAGGTATTAATCTTACTGTTTCAGATAAAAACTATTATTGACATGCATAATTTCAAATCATATTCATTAAAATTATTTTATCTAGTTTAAAAAATTGATTTTTAGATTATAGGTTTGTTGTATACTTCAGAAATTTTCATTTTTGTGAAACACAATCTGTTTTCCATTCAGTTGACTGCAATTTTTGGTCATTGTTTTTGTGCTAGGATAGACCTTCTTCACTCCAGAACTCTATTGATAATCACTTATTTTCTTTTTGTATTTTAAATATATTAAAAAATTTTAAATATTAATTTTTAAAGTAACTGAAATTTTTTTACCCAATATATGTTAAAATCTTTTTGTACTGATTTAGTATGTATGTTTTTGTGCATGTGCACATGTATATGTGTATTTAAAATCCAATCTAGAAATATTTTAATTGGAACATTTAGTTCATTGCATGTAATATAATTGCTGATAATTGTGGGTTAAAATATATAATCTTCTCCATTTTTCTATTTGGTGGCTTAGATATATTATTTTTACATTTACTGCTTGTTGATTTTCTGATTACATATTCTTTTTCTAATGATAGTTTTTATTAAGTGAAGGCTAGCATACATGCGTGAAAGTACATTTTAAGTGTACAGTTCTGTGAATTTTTATAGATTAATATATACTTATAATTGCTGTTATAAATTATTGTTCTTGTTCAGTCACCAAGTCATGTCCAACTCTTTGAAACCCCGTGGACTGCAGGACGCTAGGCCTCCCTGTCCCTCACCATCTCCTAGAGTTTGTCCAAGTTCATGTTCATTGCATCAGTGATGCTGTCCAGCTATCTCTTCCTCTGACACCTTCTTTTCCTTTTGCCCTCAATCTTCCCCAGCATCAGAAACTTTTCCAGTGAGTCATCCATTCACATCAGATGACCAAAATACTGCAGCTTCAGCTTCAGCATCAGTCCTTCCAGTGAACAGTGAATATTTAGGGTTTATCTCCCTTAAGATTGACTAGTTTGATCTCCTTGCTGTTCAGGTGACTCAGGAGTCTTCTCCAGCACCACAGTTTGAAAGCATCAGTTATTCCCTGGTGGCTCAGATGGTAAAAAAAAAAAAATCTGCCTGCAATGCAGGAGACCTTCTTTAGATCCCAGGGTTGGGAAGATCCCCTGGAAGAAAGCTTGGCAACCCACTCCAGTATTCTTGCTTGGAGAATCTCCTTGGACAGAGGAGCCTGGTGGGCTACAGTCCGTGGACTGGCAAAGAGTCGGACATGACTATTATACATAGGTATAGGTTTCATGTAGAGCAATCACTATTTACAGCCTTTTCCTAGTTTTTGAATTTTATTTAAATAAAATCATAAAGTTATACTAACTTATTCCAATCCCAAAGAAAGGCAATGCGAAAGAATGCTGAAACTACTGCACCATTACACTCATCTCACATGCTAGTAACGTAATGCTCAAAATTCTCCAAGCCAGGCTTCAGCAGTACGTGAACCGTGTTCAAGCTGGTTTTAGAAAAGGCAGAAGAACCAGAGATCAAATTGCCAACACCCACTGGATCATGGAAAAAGCAAAAGAGTTCCAGAAAAACATCTATTTCTGCTTTACTGACTATACCAAAGCCTTTGCCTGTATAGATCACAATAAACTGTGGAAAATTCTGAAAGAGATGGGACTACCAGACCACCTGACCGGCCTCTTGAGAAACCTATATGCAGGTCAGGAAGCAACAGTTAGAACTGGACATGGAACAACAGACTGGTTCCAAATAGGAAAAGGAGTATGTCAAGGCTGTATATTGTCATCCTGCTTATTGAACTTATATGCAGAGTACATCATGAAAAACACTGGACTGGAGGAAGCACAAGCTGGAATCAAGATTGGTGGGAGAATAATTGATAACCTCAGATAGGCAGATGACACCACCCTTATGACAGAAAGTGAAGGAACAGAAAGTGAAGCCTCTTGATGAAAGTGAAAGAGGAGAGTGAAAAGTTGGCTTAAAGCTCAACATTCAGAAAACGAAGATCATGGCATCCAGTCCCATCATTTCATGGGAAATAGATGGGCAAACAGTGAAAACAGTGTCAGACTTTATTTTTTTGGGCTCCAAAATCACTGCAGATGGTGAGAACAACCATGAAATTAAAAGACGCTTACTCCTTGGAAGGAAAGTTATGACCAACCTAGATAGTATATTCAAAAGCAGAGACATTACTTTGCCAATAAAGATCCGTCTAGTCAAGTCTGTGTTTTTTCCAGTGGTCATGTATGGATGTGAAAGTTGGACTGTGAAGAAAGCTGAGCGCCGAAGAATTGATGCTTTTGAACTGTGGTATTCGAGAAGACTCTTGAGAGTCCCTTGAACTCAAGGAGATCCAGCCAGTCCATCCTAAAGGAGATTAGTCCTGGGTGTTCATTGGAAAGAATGATGCTGAACCTGAAATTCCAATACTTTGGCCACCTCATGCGAAGAGTTGACTCATTGGAAAAGACCCTGATGCTTGGAGGGAGGGATTGGGGGCAGGAGGAGAAGGGGATGACAGAGGATGAGATGGCTGGATGGCATCACTGACTCGATGGACATGAGTTTGAGTGAACTCTGGGAGTTGGTGATGGACAGGGAGGCCTNGGCCTCTTGAGAAACCTATATGCAGGTCAGGAAGCAACAGTTAGAACTGGACATGGAACAACAGACTGGTTCCAAATAGGAAAAGGAGTATGTCAAGGCTGTATATTGTCATCCTGCTTATTGAACTTATATGCAGAGTACATCATGAAAAACACTGGACTGGAGGAAGCACAAGCTGGAATCAAGATTGGTGGGAGAATAATTGATAACCTCAGATAGGCAGATGACACCACCCTTATGACAGAAAGTGAAGGAACAGAAAGTGAAGCCTCTTGATGAAAGTGAAAGAGGAGAGTGAAAAGTTGGCTTAAAGCTCAACATTCAGAAAACGAAGATCATGGCATCCAGTCCCATCATTTCATGGGAAATAGATGGGCAAACAGTGAAAACAGTGTCAGACTTTATTTTTTTGGGCTCCAAAATCACTGCAGATGGTGAGAACAACCATGAAATTAAAAGACGCTTACTCCTTGGAAGGAAAGTTATGACCAACCTAGATAGTATATTCAAAAGCAGAGACATTACTTTGCCAATAAAGATCCGTCTAGTCAAGTCTGTGTTTTTTCCAGTGGTCATGTATGGATGTGAAAGTTGGACTGTGAAGAAAGCTGAGTGCTGAAGAATTGATGCTTTTGAACTGTGGTATTCGAGAAGACTCTTGAGAGTCCCTTGAACTCAAGGAGATCCAGCCAGTCCATCCTAAAGGAGATTAGTCCTGGGTGTTCATTGGAAAGAATGATGCTGAACCTGAAATTCCAATACTTGGCCACCTCATGCGAAGAGTTGACTCATTGGAAAAGACCCTGATGCTTGGAGGGAGGGATTGGGGGCAGGAGGAGAAGGGGATGACAGAGGATGAGATGGCTGGATGGCATCACTGACTCGATGGACATGAGTTTGAGTGAACTCTGGGAGTTGGTGATGGACAGGGAGGCCTAGCGTGCTGTGATTCATGGGGTCGCAAAGAGTCAGACACGACTGAGTGACCGAACTGAACTGATCTGATGGCTGTTTTATTGCATTCAACATGTTAGTGATAGTCATCTATAGTTTGGTAGGATTAGTAGTTCTTTCTTTTTTAAATTACAGTACACTATTCTGTAAACCGAAAGCAACATATTTGTCCATTCTTCTGTTAATGGGCTGTTGGATAGTTACCAATTTTGCCTATTGTGAATGAAGCTGATGTGATCTTCTGTAGATATCTTTGAGTGTATCATATGCACTCATTTTTCTGGGGTATGTACCTAACAGTTTAAACACTAAATCAAAGTGTAAGCATATATTTAGCATGTAGTGCTAAGTTGCTTCAGGGGGTCTGATTGTAGCACATCATGCTCCTCTTTCCATTGGTATCTCCAGGTAAGAATACTCGAGTAGGTTGCCATGCCCTCCTCCTCCAGGGAATCTTCCTGACCCAGAGATCGAACCTGTGTTTCTTACGTCTCCTTCATTGGCAGGTGGTTCTTTTCCACTAGGGCTACCTGGGAAGCCCTTAGCATTTAGTAGGTACTGCTAAACAGTATTACAAAGTGACTTAAGCTCTTTACATTTCTATCAGCAGTGTATGAATGTTCGAGTTGCTTCACAAACAACAGTTTTGGTATTAACAGTCTTTTAAATTTTAGCCTTTTTTGATATGTATATAGTGGTATTTCATTGGTTTCAATTTTTGTTTCTTTGATGAATAATGATAATTATCATTAATAATAATAACCAGACCACCTTACCTGCCGCCTGAGAAAACTGTATGCAGGACAAGAAGCAACAGTTAGAACGAGACATGGAACAATGGACTGGTTCAAAATTGGGAATGGAATATGTCAAAGCTGTATATTGTTACTCTGCTTAATGAGCTTTTATATGCAGAGTACATCATGAGAAATGCTGGGCTGGATGAGTCTCTAGCTGGAATGAAGATTGCCAGGAGAAATATCAACAGTCTCAGCTATGTAGATGATACCACTTTAATGGCAGAAAATGAAGAAGAACTAAAGAGCCTCCTGATGAAGGTGAAAGAGGATAGTGAAAAAGCTGGCATAAAACTCAACATTGAAAAAACAAAGATCATGGCATCCAGTCCCACCGCTTTATGGCAAATTGATCGGGAAAATGTGGAAACAGTGTCAGATTTCATTTTCTTGGCCTCCACAATGAATGCAGATGGTGATTGCAGCCACGAAATTAAAAGATGCTTACTCTTTGGAAGAATAGCTGTGACAAACCTAGACAGTGTATTAAAAAGCAGAGACATCACTTTGCTGACAAAGGTCTGTATAGTCAAAGCTATTGTTTTCCAGTAGTCATGTATGGATGTGAGAGTTGGACTGTGAAGAAAGCTGAGCGCTGAAGAATTGATGCTTTTGAACTGTGGTGTTGGAGAAGACTCTTGAGAGTCCCTTGGACTGCAAGGATATCCAACCAGTCCATTCTGAAGGAGATCAGCCCTGGGATTTCTTTGGAAGGAATGATGCTAAAGCTAAAACTCCAGTACTTTGGTCACCTCATGTGAAGAGTTGACACATTGGAAAAGACTTTGATGCTGGGAGGGATGGGGGTCAAGAGGAGAAGGGGACGACAGAGAATGAGATGGCTGGATGGCATCACTGACTCGATGGACGTGAATCTGAGTGAACTCTGGGAGTTGGTGATGGACAGGGAGGCCTAGCGTGCTACAATTCATGGGGTTGCAAAGAGTCAGACATGACTAAGCGACTGAACTGAACTGAACTGAACTGAATAAGGGCCTGGGAACACTCCCATTTAAGGATGCTACTGTTTCTATTAGAGACATATTACTATAAATTATGGCAATCCTCTCTTTGTATGTCTGCTCTGTACTGGAGAATTAACATGCAGTTTCTTAACAGTCTTATTTTTTCAGGTTGAAAAGTGAGATAGAAACAAGATGATCTTCATAAGCTATAAAAATAAATAGAATAACATATTTAAACTCCAATTTCCCCTGTTCCTTTGTACTTTTTAAGAATTTTAGAGCCTTTTTTCTTCCAGTGATGATCTTCATGACTTGAGTGAGAAAAATGAATTTTGAAAAATTTCTATTTGTCACCAGTTTTTCCTTCATTTTTGTTGGTAAAGAAAGTAAAAGCATGAATAAATGAAATTTACACATATACTCTAAATCTTTCATATTTTCACTAAGTTTCATTTTCTTCCTCTCAGCTCTGACAATAGCTCCTGGAGATAATAACATTGATTGATGTAAATTTATTTTCCCTTCTTTTCTGTTTGTCCTGTGAAGCTAGAAAATAGCCAAAAGCCAAGATAAATAGTAAAGAAAATATTCATGCCCAGAGGAATCAGTAACTAACCCGTATAAAAAGACGTGGTCTTAAACGTATGTGCAGATTCACACTGGTGAGTCACGACCAATTGTAAGCAATTTGTTGCTGCTGCTGCTGCTGCTGCTGCTAAGTCACTTCAGTCGTGTCCGACTCTGTGTGACCCCATAGACGGCAGCCCACCAGGCTCCCCCATCCCTGGGATTCTCCAGGCAAGAACACTGGAGTGGGTTGCCCTTTCCCTCTCCAATGCATGAAGGAGAAAAGTGAAAGTGAAGTCGCTTAGTCTGTCCGACTGTTAGCGACCCTGTGGACCGCAGCCCACCAGGCTACTCTGTCCGTTGGATTTTCCAGGCAAGAGTACTGGGGTGGGGTGCCATTGCCTTCCCCGAATTTGTTGCTAAGAATATTTAAAGATAATACATTTAAGTACTTAAGACTGCTTGGCTTATACATCTCAAGTGATATCTATTATCATTACTACCAAAATATTTGCTAAATCTTAAAGTTTTAAAAATTATAACTGATTCAAGTTTATGTTATTGTAATGTGTCACTTAGTAATTTGCAAATGCACTCATATACACTCTCATAGGGGAGAAAAAGGGTAAATAATAGTAATTATTGAATCCCTATAGGATAGCCTCGAAGAAGTTTGTGTAACCTGTGAAAGCCATCTTTTTTCAAATGCATCAGAGAAAAACAAACTGCTCTGTTAGGGAGTTCCTGGGTAAAGTAGATATATTGGTAGTTTGCTTTTAATGAGTAAACCACTTAATCCACATTTTACTTAATGTTTTTTAATTTTAAAATAAGTATCGTAATAGTATACATTTTTAAAAAGCATGAAATAACTGCTTTATATATTCTTAAAATATTTTCTTATTTGAAATCTATCTGTAATCATCTGCAATTATGTATGATAAAATCTGTAGGATCAGGGATCGTATCTTTTCTATGTATGTTTACTATCATACAGTGGATTAGATATTGTAGCACTTGGCTGATTTTTTTTTAAATTAAATTGAATCCTATTAAAAAATCCTGCTAGAATTAAGAAAGGCAGCCAGAATACAGATTTCTTTTAAAAGCATGAAAGTTGGTTTTTGCTTTTTAAATTGAAGTGTAGTTTATTTACAATGTTCTGTTAATTTCAGGTATACAGCAATGTGATTCAGCTACACACACACACACATATAACTGTAGATATATGTGTGAGTATATATTCTTTTTAAAAATTTTTCCATTGTCGGTCATTGCAAGATATTGAGTATATTTCCCTGTTAAAAGCATTGAGTTTGGAGTCTGATGGATTTGGGTTCAAATCCCAGCCCTGTTTTTCAAGGCTTGGGCAAGTTGTTTCATCTTGAGCTTTCTTTCCTATATCTGGCTTTATTCTTTGTGTTTGAGAGGATTATAATACCTGTGTTTTAGAACTGTAATCAGAATTAAACATATTCAAAGCATCTTCACATGCTTTTGAAACACATAATAGTGATTGAATAATTAGTAGCTATTACCATTTATGTTTTTATTATTGGTAGTTCAGGATCAACTTGACTTTGTTTTGAAATCAAAGCAGTCCATTATTCCATACTGCATTTAGAAATAAATATTAATTATTACCCACTAATGATTTTAGATTTAAAACTATTTTACATATTATGTTAAAGCCCAAGGTAAAAGCAAAGTGAAGAATCATTTTTTTTCCCTAATTCTGTATGTTATTTATTCATTTGATAAGTATCTGTAAAATTCTGACTATGTTTCAGGTACTGTTTTTAGCCCTGAGGTTATAACAGTTAATAGGAAACATCCATGTTTTCATGGAGTTTATGATCTTTTGAGGTAGATATAATTAATATACAATCAAATAAATATATAAAATATGCCCTTTATATGTTATATATACCTTAAAAATATAAATATTTGTGTATGCATATATATTTTTTAAATATAGTAGAATCAAGAATTCTGTTTTACCCATGTTAAGTTTTAGATGCATAGTAGAAATCCAAGTAGAAATGACAAGTATGACATATTTGGGTTTTTGAGTCTAGAGAACAAATGAAAAATTTGGCATTAGAAGGTTTTTAATCTGATAACTAGGGAAAACAGTCTGAGTAATGAATCAGCCATTGTGTGAAATGCTATCAACGAGTTAAATATGATCTGAATTTTTTGTATAGAGGTCATTGGTGATTTTGTTAAGGAAATGTTTTAGGAATATGGTTAAGGTTGAAAACCTGATTGAAGTGGGCTGAAGATGAAATGTTACAGGGACAGCAAATGATGTCTTTTCAGAAATGTTCTTTCTTTCTCCACTGCTGCTGTTTGGTCATTAGGTCGTGTCCAGCTCTTTGCAATCCCATGGACTGTAGCCTGTTAGACTTCTCTGTCCATGGTTTTTCCCAGGCAAGAATACTGGGTTACCATTTCCTCCTGTAGGGGATATTCCCTAACCAAGGTTCAAACCTGCATCTCCTGTGACCCCAGCAGTGCAGGTGAATTCTTTACCCACTGAGCCAACTGGGAAGCCCTTCAAATTAGGAAATACTTGCTATTTGGAGTATTTCAAATAACAAATAACAATGAAAAGTAATTAAATCATAAGTTAATTATAAATAAAATAAAATTATACTCTGTGTCTAATGCTGCAACTATAAGGTAATCATAAATTCTGTATTATTGTTAATCATTGAGAAATATGTTATAGCCAATAAAATATATCATTTCTTAATGTTCACATGCTCAAGATTTCTTTTTCTTTGTAAAAGTCTTAAAAATCTTTTCAATCTATATTACTGATTGATGTTTTTGAAGGATAGTTCTGTGAGTTTGTATTTTATATTTATAATAAAAATTGTTTTCCTGGTTCCTCCCTTGAAAACTACATGTGTTTCATAAAAATTTCTTGACTAATTATGAATAGCCATAATTGTCTAGTTTTTCATTCTATACAATAATATATAGTACTTCTATTATGGGTGAAAATGACATCATTAGAGTGTGGCAAAAAATTTAAATCCTTCAAGTTTGATCTTATTTAATTGGCTAACAATTGTATGTAAAATTTTTTTGAAATGCAATATACTTGTTTACCTTTAGTAATTGCCTTAACTGTCTTAATTTTACCCAATACCATAGTAAGATAACGTTAATTTTTTTCTTTCAGAAAGAGGATACTGTGGTTATGTAAGTTTAATCCATGTATAGCGTATACTTGTCCAAAGCCTGGAGATTCCTTGGGTAGAAGAGAATGATGGAACCTGTGAAGATATGTTCATATTGGTTAATCTTTAAATATGTATTTCTGGAAATAAACCACTTTGCTAATCACATATTTTCATCCCAGGAATCAGATAGGATGAACGTAATGTTAATACATTTGGAAAGAAACTGCATAAAAATATAAAACAGTACTGTTCTTAATGAGCTTAAACAATTTTTTCTGAAAACTTAGAAGTACATAATATAAAGCTTCAGAAGTCAGTGAGATAATGGTAGCTCTTTAGAAATAAAAGAAATATAAAAGTAACTAAGGTTTATCCATAAATCCAGAAGTTTTTCTGAACTAAAGTAGGTGAGTTTGTAAGCTGTCACATTGGCCATGGTCCTCTTTGACTAGCTAAATAAATCCTGGCTGAACTTTGAATACATATCTTCAGTTAGGTTGCTAAAGATTTTTAGAATGTTTTAAAATGTACCATTCAGGAAATACATAAGTAGAAGCTACATTAAGTAAGAGTGTACGTTAGTATACCATCTTAGAAAGGATGAGGTAGGGCTGATAAGGGAGGTAGATGATACTAGTAAGTATAACTCAGGATCATTATGTGGATTATAAACGTAGAACATATTAGATAGTACTCAGAACATAGGAAGCAGACAATAAATGTTAACTTTTTTTTTTTTTTAACATGGAAGGATGTCCATCTTATTAAAATATAAGCAGAAGAACATGCTTACCTCAGAGGTGCAGCATTAGACATATAGTATAATTTTATTTTTGTTATTAATCTATGGTTTAATTACTTTTCATTGTTATTTGTTGTTTGAAGTATTCCAAATAGAAGTATTTCCTATATAAATATACACACATATACTTTGGGGAATAGCTTTACTATATTGTTTGTCTATAAAAAAGTAATGTTTGAACTTATATCACAGAAGTAAATGATCAAGTTTCTGGAAAAATATACCTTCGATTTTATAAAATAATAGTATATAAGTATTTATAATATGACTTAGATATGCAGTCATTACTGTCTTTGATATTTTTCACTTTTAGCCATGTTCTCTCTTCAGTTTTCCCCAATCCTGGTCCATAACCAGATTAGGTTAATATTTTGTCAGTTGTCTTCTGTTTTACTAGTTTTTGTGACATTTGAAAATACAATGAATACCATATCACAAATTTGGGTATAACTAACCTAGATAGTATATTCAAAAGCAGAGATATTACTTTGCTGACTAAGGTCTGTCTAGTCAAGGCTATGGTTTTTCCAGTAGTCATATATGGATGTGAGAGTTGGACTGTGANATATCTTTCCTTTTCTCCTTTGCTTTGATTAGATAATTTTTATTCAACAATTTGTCAATGTTGTATATTACATTTCATTTATGGGTATTGTTTTTGCATTCCTCCCTTTGATCATGCTGTATGATCCTTTTTATGTGTTATTGGATTCAGTTTGCAAATATTCTATTGAGGATTTTTTCATCTGTTTTCATCAGTCATGCTGGCGTGTAACTTTCTTTTTTTCTTGGTATCTCTGTCCAGTTTGGCAATCAGGGTGATCCTGGCTTCATAGAATGAATTCTGTAGTGTTCTTTCCTTTGCAATTTTCTGAAATAGTTTCAAACCATAATTGTTAACTTTTCTCTAAATATTTGATAGAATTTACCCACAAAGCCATCTTATAAAAGCAATCTAACTGCCCATCAATAAGCGAATGGATAAAAGAAAGTGTGATAACAGATACATAATGGGGAAAGGGGAAACCTCTTACACTGTTGGTAGAAATATAGATTGATACCACCACTATGAAGAATAGTATGAAGTTTCCTTTAAAAACTAAAAATCATGGAGGTAAAGAGGGAGGCTCAAGAGGGAGGGGATATATATATAATTATGATTCATTCACATTGCTGTACAGCAGAAACCAGCACAAATTGAAAAGCAATTACCCTCAAATTTAAAAATAAACAAAGGCATGAACAAGAGAGAAAATGAAGAACAGAACATGCTAAATAATTAGCATCTTTATATACAAAGACCAAGAAAAAAGGATGAACACTTGAGATATCACAAAACAATTAGATCATTTCTGTTGGCTTCTTCTTGTAAAAATTCTTTCAATAAACTAAATTTTTCATAAAAAAACTAAAACTATTATACGACCCAGAAATCTACTACTGGGCATATACCCTGAGTAAGCCATATTTCAAAAAGACACAGGTATTCCCAATGTACAATGCAGCACTCTTCACAGTAGCCAGGACATGGAGGCAACCTAAATGTCCACTGACAGATGAATACATAAAACAGATGTGATACATATACACAATGGAATATTACTCAGCCATAAAAAGGAACTGAAATGGGTCATTAATAGAGACATGGATAGACCAAGAGTCTGTCATACAGAGTGAAGTAAACCAGAAAGAGAAAAACAAATATTGTATATTAATGCATGTATGTGGAATCTAGAAAAATGGTACAGATGAACCTATTTGCAGGGCAGGAATAAAGTTTCAGACCTAGGGAATGGATGTGTGTACAGGGGGTCGGGGAGGGAGGGATGAACTGGGAGATTGACATCGATGCATGTGCACTGCCATGTGTAAAACAGATAACTAGTGGGAACGTACTAGGGGGATATTGCAGGGAACTCAGCTCATGGCTCTGTAATGACCCAAATGGATAGGATGAAGGGAAGGTGGGAAGGAGGTACCAGAGGGAGGGGACATGTGCATACATACAGCTGACTCACTTTGNCAGATGAACCTATTTGCAGGGCAGGAATAAAGTTTCAGACCTAGGGAATGGATGTGTGTACAGGGGGTCGGGGAGGGAGGGATGAACTGGGAGATTGACATCGATGCACGTGCACTGCCATGTGTAAAACAGATAACTAGTGGGAACGTACTAGGGGGATATTGCAGGGAACTCAGCTCATGGCTCTGTAATGACCCAGATGGATAGGATGAAGGGAAGGTGGGAAGGAGGTACTAGAGGGAGGGGACATGTGCATACATACAGCTGACTCACTTTGTTGAACAGCAGAAAATAACAATATTGTATAGCAACTATACCCCATTTTAAAAAAGAATAAAACAGATAAGAATAGAAAAAAAAAAGAAAAGCAATGAAAATTTGCCATTTGTCACAACACAGATGGGCCACAAGGGCATTGTGATAAATGAAATGAGTGAGAGAAAGAAAATACTGTATGACTTCACTTAAATATGGAACTTAAAAAATAAAACAAATAAACATAACAAAACAGAAACAGAGTTATAAATTAAACAAACAGGTGCTGACCAGAGGGGAAGGTGTTGAGGGAAGGAGAAAAACACANAGAGAAAGAAAATACTGTATGACTTCACTTAAATATGGAACTTAAAAAATAAAACAAATAAACATAACAAAACAGAAACAGAGTTATAAATTAAACAAACAGGTGCTGACCAGAGGGGAAGGTGTTGAGGGAAGGAGAAAAACACATAAGGAAAATTAAGAGATTCAAATTTTCAGTTGCAAATAATTGAGTCACAGTCAAATATATAGTGTGGTGAATATAGTCAATAAATATGTGACATCGTTAAATGCTGACATATTGTAACTAGAATTATCGTGGTATTCAGTTTACATATATACTATACAGAAAATTACTATGTTGCATAACAGAAACTGAAATAGCATTGTAGGTCAATTATACTTCAAAAACAAACACTCATAGAAAAAGAGATCAGATATGTGATTACCAGAGCTTATGTGTATGTGTGTGTGTGTGTGTGTGTGTGTGTGTGTGTGTGTGTGAGGGAGTGTGTAGGAGGGCATGGGGGATTGTAAAAAGGCATTGAAAAAGTACAAGTTTCCAGTTATAAGATAAATAAGAACTATCCTGTAAAGGAGAAGGTGTTCGTGGAAGTTCAAGCCAACAGGAGAGGTCTAGCTATCTAGCAGTGAAAGAAATAGTGGATTGTGTGTGTGTGTGTGTGTGTGTGTGTGTGTGTGTGTGTGTGTAGGAGGGCATGGGGGATTGTAAAAAGGCATTGAAAAAGTACAAGTTTCCAGTTATAAGATAAATAAGAACTATCCTGTAAAGGAGAAGGTGTTCGTGGAAGTTCAAGCCAACAGGAGAGGTCTAGCTATCTAGCAGTGAAAGAAATAGTGGAGTACAAAGACTTGGAGCTCACCTTCCCTCACAAACACATCAAAATACATCTACACGTGGAACAGTTCTTATAGAATACCAAATGAAATCATGCAGAAGATCTCTTAACAACCAATGCTGCAAGAAAGACATAACCGGGTAGAATGAAAGACAAAAAAAAAAAAAGAAGGAATCAAGATGAGACGTGTACCTCTGGAGATGGAGCCGTGAAAGAGGAAAGGTTCCCTCACCCTGGCGCCCCTTTGCCATTTGTGATGTCCACTAGGACAGATAGTTGGAGTGGCCTGGACTCTGCTGTAGAGGAGTATGTATGTGCTGGCTTGCTGCCAGGCAGAGCAGACAGGGACCTGTGCTGATGGCTGTCATGTCACATTTCTCAGCCCAGGATTGCTTTTACTAGTGCACACAGCTGCTGGGTATTGAATCTTGGATTTTAGCAGACAGACCCAGGGAAAGGACTCAGTTTGGCTACATGGAGATGGTCTGAAGGATCTGTGGTGTGGTACAGTTTGCTTGGCATGCACAAGACAATGTCCAGGCCCACCACAGATGCCCCATTATCAGGACATGAAGGGTTTGGCACGGGCCCACCACAGAAGCCCACTGTCAGTGTGCTCACGGTGGGGCATAGGTCCAGCAGCAGGGGGGTTGGGGAGCACGCACATGCCAGAGGTGGTACGAACATCTCAGCCATCTATTACTGCTCACACAGCAAGGATGGGTCTCGGGGTGGTGCAAGCAGCAGCAGACTACATTGGCACACATATTGGGTGATGGGCAGCATTGCAGAATCACACATTCCTGGCAGAAAGCCCCGGGGAGGAATATTCAGTAGCTTCTCTCATAGTGAAAGTGCTACAGTTTCACTAACATCACACCACAGCTTACAATCAGATCTGGAGTCTTCTACTCCAAAAACTAAAGAGAGACTCTGCTCCTTGACAGGGCTATAAAAGCCACGGAGCAAAGAAGATGCCCTGCCCGACACACAGTGCAGGCTCTGATTACCAAAACAACATACTCCCTATCAAGGGGACAATTGCCAGTGCACACTGAGGAAAGACGAGGCAGGCATCCATACAAAAAACCCTCACACAAAAATATTACTGTTACAGTCTACACAGGGATGCTCCCACACAAAAACAGCCCATCGAAACCACAACAAATGTTTCTCTTAAATTCAGAGAGTTAAGAGAAATTTAAGTAAAAAGAAAAAGCAGAGGAAATACTCTCAATTAAAAGAAATCACCTGAAGGAACAATGAAAGAACTCCCAGTCTACCAGACTCCAACTTCAGAAAGGAGGTAATTAAAAAGCTAAAATGATTAGCAAATACTATCAATAGAGACACAGATTACTGTAACAATAAACCAGAACTATAAAGAGGAACCAATCAAAATTAGACAACTCATTTGCCAAGATAAAAACTGAGTTAAAGGCAATGAATGGCAGACTAAATAATGCAGAAGAATAAGTGATCAATAAGACAGAAAAATGGAAATCACCCAATCACAACAGTAGACAGAAAGACCAATGAAAAAAATGAACGCAATGTATGATATCTATGGGATAATATAAAGCTTGCCAACCTACATATAACAGGTGCCCCAGAAGGGCCAGAAAGAGAGAAAGGGATAAAAAAATGTATTTGAAAAAATTTATGGCTGAAAAACTTCCCAAACTTAAAGAAGGAAACAGATATCCAGGTACAGAAAATACAGAGGATCCTAAACAAAATGAACCCAAACACACACCAAGAGTGATCATCTTTAAAATAGCAAAAGATAATGAGAGAATTCTAAAGGCAGCAAGAGAAAAATAAAGAGTCAGTTACAAGGGAACCCCCATGTGGCTATCAGCTGATTTCTTGAAAGAAACTGCAGGCCAGAAGGGAGTGGCAAAGATATCAAATCTGCAACCTAGGATACTCTACCCAGCAAGAAAACCATAAACAAATAAAAAAGAAAACCTTAGACTGGGAGAAAATATTTGCAAACAAAGCAGCCAACAAAGAATTAACCTCAAAAATATATAAACAGCCTGGGCAGCTCTATGTCACACACACACACACACACACACACACACACACACACACAAAACACAATCAAAAATTGAGTGGAGGACCTAAACAGACATTTCTCCAAAGAAGACATACAGATGGCCAAAAAGCACATGAGAAAATGCTCAACATCATTAACTACTAGAGAAATGCAAAATAAAACTACAATGAAGAATCACCCCCACACCAATCAGAATGCCATTATCAAAAAATCTACAAATAAATGCTGGAGAGGGTGTGGAGAAAAGGGAACTCTCCTACATGTCAGTGGCAATTAAAATTGGTACAGCCACTATGGAGAATAGTATGAATGTTCCTTAAGTGAAGTCGCTCAGTCGTGTCTGACTCTTTGCGACCCCGTGGACTGTAGCCTACCAGGTTTCTCCGTCCATGGGATTCTCCAGGCAAGAATACTGGAGTGGGTTACCATTTCCTTCTCCAGGGGATCTTCCTGACCCAGGGATCAAACCTGGGTCTCCCACATTGGAGGCAGATGCTTTAACCTCTGAGCCACCAGGGAAGATATGAATGTTCCTTAAAAAAACTAAAAATAGAACTACTATTTGAGCCAGCACGGTCATATACCCAGAGAAAACCAAAATTCAAAAAGATACATGCACCCCAATGTTCACTGCACTACTATTTACAATAGATAGGCCATGGAAGCAACCTAAATGTCCATCAACAGAAGAATGAATAAAGAAGATGTGGTACATATATAGAATAGAATATTACTTAACCATAAAAAAGAATGAGATAATGCCATTTGTAGCAACATGGATGGACCTAGAGATTGTCACACTGAACGAAGTAAGTCAGACACAGACAAGTAGCACATGATATTGCTTATATGTGGAATCTAGGGAGAAAAAAAGGTACAAATGAACTTACTTACAAAACAGAAGTAGAGTTATAGATATAGAAAACAAACTTATGATTACCAGAGGATAAGTGGGGAGGGCTCACCTGAGAGACTGGGACTGACATATACACATCACTATATATAAAACAGATAACTAGTGAGGACTGGCTAGATAGCACCAAAGGACTCTGTTCAGTACTCTGTAATGGCCTATATGGGAAAAGAATCTTAAAAATAGGAGTGACTATATGTATGACTGATACAACCGAATAACTGATTAACAGAATAACTGTTATAACAGAATAACTGATTCACATTTCTTTATGCTTGAGACTACACAACACTGTAAATCAAATATACTTCAATTTGAAAAAATTTTAATGGATTAAAGACTTATGTGTAAAACCTGATACCATAAAACTTCTAGAAGAAAACATAAGCAGTACACTCCTGACACTGGTCTTTGTAATATTTATTTGCATATGTCTTCTCAAACAATGTAAACAAAATCAAAACTAAACATACTAAAATATATCATATTAAAAAGCTTTTGCACAGCAAAGGAAACTATCAACAAAATGCAAAGGCCACCTACAGAATGGAAGAATATACCTGCAAACAATATACTTGATTGGGGGTTAAGGTCCAAAATATACAAGAACTCATACAATTCAACCTCAAAAAAATAAACAACCTGATTATGTTTGGGCATAAAAATGGGCAGAGTGTAAGAATAGACATTCTTTAAAAAAAGACAAGAAATTACAAACAGGCACAGAAAAGATGCTCAATATCAACTAATTACCAGGGAAAAGCACATCAAAGCCACAATATCATCTCACTCTTGTCAAAATGGCACTTATCCAAAAGACAACAAATAATAAGTGTTAGCAAGGATGTGGAGAAAATGTATCATCTGTGGTGTTGGAGAAGACTCTTGAGAGTCCCTTGGACTGCAAGGAGATCCAACCAGTCCATTCTGAAGGAGATCAGTCCTGGGATTTCTTTGGAAGGAATGATGCTAAAGCTGAAACTCCANATTGATGCTTTTGAACTGTGGTGTTGGAGAAGACTCTTGAGAGTCCCTTGGACTGCAAGGAGATCCAACCAGTCCATTCTGAAGGAGATCAGCCCTGGGATTTCTTTGGAAGGAATGATGCTAAAGCTGAAACTCCAGTACTTTGGCCACCTCATGCAAAGAGTTGACTCATTGGAAAAGACTCTGATGCTGGGAGGGATTGGGGGCAGGAGGAGAAGGGGACGACCGAGGATGAGATGGCTGGATGGCATCACTGACTCAATGGACGTGAGTCTGAGTGAACTCCGGGAGTTGGTGTTGGACAGGGAGGCCTGGCGTGCTGCGATTCATGGGGTCACAAAGAGTCGGACACAACTGAGCGACTGAACTGAACTTTATAAATGGAAAGACATTCTTGGACATCTCATAGTTGACTCAGGCTATTTCTAGCATTTGATTCACCAAACAACATATGAATCACATATTATTGAAAATAAATTCAAATATATCATTGGAAAGATGTTTTAATATTCTGACAGAGTCTTCAACCAAGGCGTGGATGTTATTTAATTCATTGTGATTTTTACCAATGAAGATTATTAAATAACTTTGGTCTTTTGTTTGGACTTATTTGGAGGTAAAAATACCATGTCAAATACTCATTTACTGGAGTTCATTTACTATGAATTAAAAGTTAATGATGTAGCAATATCAAGCAAATATTGAAAAAGTTGACTCATGCCTAAATGTTAACTTACTTATTTGTAATATTCACAACAATAAATTGTTGAGTAGAAGAAACAGAAAGATATGAAATGTCTTTTTTAAAGTGAGGCAAAATAATTACTGTACAGCTTATGTGTGTGTGCGCGAGCTCAGTTTCATCCATTTCTTTGTGACTCCATGGACCAGAGCCCTCCAGGCTCCTCTGACAATGGAATTTTCCAGGCAAGAATACTGGAGTGGGTTGCCATTTCCTACCCCAGGAGATCTTCACCAGCCAGGGATTGAACCTGAGTCTCCCGTGTCTACTGTGTCTCCTGCATTGGCAGGCAGATTCTTTACCACTGAGCCTCCTGGGAAACACATAGCTTATGCTGAAGTGCAAGTGTTAATCACTCAGTCATGTCTAACTCTTTGTGACCTCATGGACTGTACCCTGGAAGGCTCCTCTCTCCATGGAATTCTCTAGGCAATAATCCTGGAGTAGGTAGCCATTCCCTTCTCCAGGGTATCTTCCTGACACAGGGATCAAACCTGGGTCTACTCCATTGCAGGCAGATTCTTAACCATCTGAGCCACTAGGAAAGCCTGCAGCTTATGTTAGGACTCAAGTAAGTTTACATTCAACTACTTAGTTTCAGAGTCTTGCTGCTGCCCCTATATTCTTTTTACTGAGCCATACCTTTTGGAATTCCAGTTGAAGCGTGATGCTTATATTTCCTCCAAAGTCAACACAAATGATATAATTATAGATTACTGTTACTTTCTCCTTTTATATTGTGAAATGCCATCAATAACTATTTTGGTATGAAATAATTTATATTTCCTAAAGGAAACTGATTGTTCATGTAAATAGTAATATAAAAATATGTAAACTTTTTTCTTTAGTTCAGTCATTCAGTTGTATCCAACTCTTTGCAACCCCATGGACTGCAGCATGCCAGGCTTCCCTGTCCATCACCAACTCCTGGAACTTGCTCAAACTCATGTACGTCAAGTCGTTGATACATGTACCATCTCATTCTCCTGCTGCCTTCTATCTTTCCCAGCATCAGGGTCTTTTCCAGTGAGTCAGTTCTTCACATTAGGTGGCCAGATATTNACCCCATGGACTGCAGCATGCCAGGCTTCCCTGTCCATCACCAACTCCTGGAACTTGCTCAAACTCATGTACGTCAAGTCGTTGATACATGTACCATCTCATTCTCCTGCTGCCTTCTATCTTTCCCAGCATCAGGGTCTTTTCCAGTGAGTCAGTTCTTCACATTAGGTGGCCAGATATTGGGGCTTCAGCTTCAGCATCAGTCCTTCTAATGAGTATTCAGGACTGATTTCCTTTAGGATGTGCTGGTTGGATCTCCTTGCAGTCCAAGTGACTTTCAAGAGTCTTCTCCAAAACCACAGTTCAAAAGCTTCAATTTTTCGGCGCTCAGCTTTCTTTATGGTCCAACTCTCACATCCATACGTGACTACTGGAAAAACCGTAACTTTTGACTAGATGGACCCTGGTCGGCAAAGTAGTATGTCTGCTTTTTAATGTGCTGTCTAGGTTGGTTGTAGCTTTTCTTCCAAGGAGCAAGTGTCTTTTAATTTTATGACTGCAGTCACCATCTGCTGTGATTTTGGAGCCCAAGAATATAAAGTCTGTCACTGTTTCCCCGTATATTTGCCATGAAGTGATGGGACCTGATGCCATGATCTTAGTTTTTTGAATGTTGAGATTTAAGCCAGCTTTTTCACTCTCCTCTTTCACTTTCATCAAGAGGCTCTTTAGTTCCTCTTTGCTTTCTGCCATAAGGGTGGTATCATCTGTATATCTGAGATTATTGCTATTTCTCCCGGCAGTCTTGATTCCAGCTTTTTTCTTAGTGATCCATTTATCTTACCTTATTTTTAATGTTTTCACTTATGAAATATTGTTTACCATAATTTTCTCAATGTGTAATTTAGATCTGCAGCTTATTTCATTATTGTTCTATTCCCTAGAATACATTTGAACTTATAATAAAATATAGCATATAGGCGATATTATAAACTGATTGAAATACTGTGCTAGTAAGTATATTGCTAAATTTTCATTTCCCTCAGAAACCCACAAGAATTGATAAATAATTTAGTGTGGATTCATAAATCTCAGTTTCTTTTCTTTCTTTAGTGTACTGTTTTGAAATTTGGGGATCTAAACCTTAGTGCAACATAACTAATAATTTGAACTACCAAATGAAATTTTTGTGTTTAATGTCATTATATGTTGTGTATCTTCATTTTCTTATTTTCCAAAGAAAGCCTTCAGAAAGTCATGATAGATAAAGGGAGGATTATGTCTGAAGTCAATATCAAATATTATTTGTGGAAAAAGAGATGATGAAATAACTGTGAGGATTTTTCTTAAAGCTCTAACTTCTAAATTCAGTTCTAAATCAAACTATTTAGTTTTGTTTATAAACTCCTTCTTTCTATACCTTGAATTCTTATATTGATAAATTAAACACATCTAGATCAATTTATTATAGTCTCACTTAACCATGGAGCAAGTGGTAATAAATAACAGGGGCTCTCTTTAAAACCTTCTAACTCCATCAGTACTCCATCAATTGAAGTGTACAAGTGGTTAACGATTACAGAAGTCAACGTCCATGAATGAATCATTTCCATTTGATGATTCCCTGTGGTGATGAGCTAGCCAATACAGTAAACTTCACATTTTATAAAGCATTGCTAGGATGCTGTACAAGAGTATTTTGTGATTTGTTCAAATAATATTGTAATGGAAACTTCAATAAAAGACTCCCAAATTGATCACAATCAGCTGTGTTATCATTGCAACAGCACTTAAAGCAATACTACAAAGTTCTTTGAAGCATATTTCATGTATATTTGCAATGCTTTATAATTTATATTTGATTTATAATTTTTCTTTTCGGGGTTCCTGCTACAGACTACTGTGGTTCTCTCTATTTTGATTTATTGTAACTGATCTGCTCTTAAATGTTGATTATATTTTATTGACTGCTTTAATTTTTCCCCTCAATAATTGTTCAGAAGTTGATTGAATACTGTTTATTATTGATGATTTTACAGTTACTTCTTATAAAGAGAAACTTCCTACTTCTAATTTCCCTTAATAGTTCTCTTGCCTGTGACAATAATTATGTAATTAAAGAAGGAAAATAGATGACCTCTTTTCTCATTTATCCTAGAACACAGATAAAATCCCTTCCTAACATGAACCTTTTTTCCCATGACTAACAATAACAAAGAAAATTTATGTTTTATAAATGATAAGTAAAGGTTAACTAATGTTTTCAGAAATTGTAGGATAAAATTCATTGTTTCAAACACCTATCAATATTTTGATACTTATTCTTTGGATTTAAGTTTCCAGCTCACTTGATGTGATATTAAGTTTTAGAGTTATTTCAAGTTTACTTAGTTGTATTAAATATGCAAGGGAAATATCAATTAATAGTCATATATGTTTAGATGCTATATGTTTTAGAATTACAGAATATTTGAGCTTGAAGAGATCATGTTTTTTAATCTTCTTGATGTATCACTGAAAAAACTGAATCCTAGAGGTAAAGTGATTTGCCTGAAGTCATATAGCCACTTTTTATATAAAGAGATTAGCATGTTACTTATACATTAAATATTTAATAATTAATCTGTTGAATTATATGTGTTTCAGAACAGGATAAATGATCATGACAGAAGAGGCAAAAATATTGTTTACATTAGATAGAATTATAATGTAAATTATGGCAAATTAAAACAATTAACAAAATTTAAAAAAATTTTAATGATAGAGTAAGTCAGTAGTTGCTATATTTAGCTCATTTGCTTCAGTTACAACTTGTTCAACCAAAGTAATAGATGTAGACTGGCTCTGATGAGAATTATCCTAGATTTCATTTATATCGTACAGTGTAGTGAAGTTATAACACTGAGTCTACTAATAATAACTTTGCTTGACAGTAGAATGTTACTATATATCTCCTAGAATGCAAGTGATGCTTCCTTCATATGATTATCACATTAAGGTTTATATTCTACAATTATCCCTGAAGTTATAAATTGTTTTGTAGAATTGAACTCTAGCATAGATGTTTTTAACTTTTGCTTGTAGAATTTAAAATTGGTTTCAATACTTGTATTTAAAATTTTACTTGCAGTTTTAAAGTAAATATTTATTCTCTATGTAATTTGGTGAAATCTAGACTGTTTCCTTATCATGTCTTTTGTTTAGGTATCAAATTGTACCTATCAAATTGTTCCAGTAATTCAAATTGCTTTTCTTCCTCTTTTGTGTTATGGTTTTTTAGTACTTTGTGAGATACACCTGAGAATTTAACAATTAACTAAAATTGGAAGACTTAGAAAAAACCTGAAATAGAGGTTTAAAGAGGCAAGAAGATCTAAATTTACTGAAACTTTATGTTAACATAGAAATTTAACTTTCAAGGACTGTACCATTTTTGTAAAAACAAATTTTTTTAGAACAAATTTTTATTTTTTACAACTTAAAATATTTCTATAAAAATAGTGTATGGACGTACATCTGTGGTGTATTTCACATCTTGTGGTAGTATCCTAGTGTTAATTAAAACTCCAAATATAAAAAGCAAGCGATGATATGTTATGGAAGAGTGGTTTTGGCATAGAAACATTTTAAGCAGTAACAACAATTACAAGTCTGAAATTAGATAAACTCCTGAAAGGCAAAGTTGATTTATTTTTAAACCTATTGTGAAAACTAGTAGTCAGAAAATAGTTCAGCATTGTCTTCTGACAGTAAAATATCTTGCTAATTAACAGAAAGTAGCTGGTTGGTTCTGCCTAATTTTCTCTTCCCAGCAATGGTAAGAAAAAATTTTCTTCATCTGGTTTAATATTTTAATGTTTATTATCTTACATTAGCCTGTTCTTGATCTCATTTGATATACTCAGTGTTTATATATTTTAAACCTTTTTCAAATGATTAACCAGATCATTTGAAGTTATTTGAGGTATTACTTTTTACTTTAATCATAGGTAACTAAACTTCCTTCTTTGCTTATTTGTTTGTTTTGTAGGATCAGGTATTCATTCAAAGGTATCTTTTCTACTTTGTATCTTAAGATTGTGTCAAATAAATAATAGCCTTGATACTTTGTAATATGAAGACATATGATTGTCTCATAACAAATGATAACATATTCTGTAACACACAACTTGGCATAACTTTCCAGGGTTTAACTGATTATCAACTTATTTTGTAGTCATGTTTATTGTGACATAAATCTAGAACTGAAGATGGAGAACTGAGAGTAGAAACTTAATTTTAGGTGAAGGATTGAAGGAATAATCAGAAAAATTGACTTTTTGTGTAGTTTTATAGTATCTCCTTCTCAAAGCCAGAAAGCATGATTCAAGGTGATCTAATTTAGAATGAATTGGAAATATTGGACATTTTTGGTTGTTTAATATATAGAAATAACTCTGAAGAAGCACTTGAAAAGTGAAAGTAGACACACAGGGAAGACTAGCTCCCCTTTGTTATAGCAATTTATAGTTTTTTGTTTGTTTAAAGAAGTTGTTCCCTTTGTATTTTAACATAATATAGTCCTGTGCTTAAAAAATATCCTTGTACTAGTTTTCACATTACACTTATTGTTTAGAAACCTAAATAATGCTCATATTTGACATTTAAGTATGTTGTAACTATTAAATGCATTTATTATTCTGGTTTATTGCTTCAAGTACTCCAGCCACACTTTTTTTGAAAGTGGGACCAGGGAGTGTCATAACTGCAGAAGTATGGGAGGCTCACAACACAGGTTTCATGAACACAGGCCCAAGAAGAGAGACCATCATATAGGCTTTTGAGGTTCCTGATGCAGTCAAGCTAAACAATTGGTATATCTGTTATAGTGAGACCTTTAAGCTCTTTAATTATTTTTCATAGGCAATAAATCATTTTAACTCTCTTAGTTTTCTGATTTTTGATTTATGCTGTTTTGAAAGACAGTATTTCTAAACACATTTGAGACAGAATTAGATGTCATGCTATTATTTCACCGTCAAATAATTAATAGCAATAATAATACTTTTAGTGATCTACAGTGTATAAAGTATTTTTATATGAATTATCTCTTTATTTCATATAACTGTATTAAGGCTCACTTTTATTAATTGACTTTCCAAGGTCATAGAATGGAGACCCATTTTTAAATGAATCCCATTTGTTAACTTCAATTTCCGTGGTCTTAAGAGTATCCATGTGTTTTTCTAGCACTGTGTTAGAAGATTCTGTTGAAGTAGTTCGGTAAAGTATTGGCATTTCTTATGCAATAATCAGAACGAAGAACTCCTGAAAGAATCCAAAATCTAATCTCAGATTCAAACCAAATAAAATTGACACTAATTCCAGTTATCTCTAATAAATTTCAAGGCTATACAAATTAAACAAAATCTTCATTTAATATCTATCTAAAGTTTATTAAAACAGTTTTTCTTGACAAACAATATTTTCTTTAAGAATTTTATAAGTTTTCCTAGGTAAACAGGATGAACAGTATCTATTTCTCACAGGATTATTAGTTGAATGTGGAGTGAGTTAATGTATGCCAAACACCTAGTAGACCTTCTGGCACATGTTAGATGCTCAATAAATAGTCATTCCTTTCCCCCTTTATCCTTTTGAAAACAAAGTTTGTTTAACTACCTAGTGGTAGTTTGTATCCTTACAAATATAGTATATTTGTATGCATTCAACAAATATTTATTCAACTCTATGTGACAGGGCTTCCCAAGTGGCTCAGTGGTAAAGAATCTGCTTGCCAGTGCAAGAGATGCTGGTTTGATCCCTTGATTGGGAATATCCCCTGGAAAAGGAAATGGCAACCCACTCCACTATGGTTGCCTGGGAAATCCCATGGACAGAGGAGTCTGGCAAGCTACAGTCCTTAGGGTCACAAAAGAGTCACACCTGATTTAGCAACCACACAACAACATCAGCAACACTGTTCCAGGTACTGTTCCAGGTATTAGAGATACAAAATTGTATTTCTTCTTTTAGAGCTTGTCTTCTAGTGATGTGACACAGATCATAAACATAATCCAAAAGAAGGCTATAATGTTGATTATATTACATGGATAAGTGCTATGAAGAAAAAGTGAAGCAAGGCAAGAGTCAAGGGAGAAATAAGAGTTGATGGTGGAATAAACTTATTTGGGACAGCCTTACTAAAAATTATATTTAAACAAAATCCTAGAAGAAAAGATAGAACAAATGCTCCATCCTTGAATATCTGCTGTGATTGGGCAGGCAGGTGGCACATTAAGTACAAATACTTTGTAACAGGCATGTGTTTGAGGAACAATAAGTCGGCTCTGCGAACAGAATAATGATTCAGGAGTAGAGGAGTAGAAGTTAAGATGAAGTAGAAGATGAGTCAGTTAAGTTAGATGAGGTTTGCTGGTTTGTTTTTTTGTTTTTTTTTTTGAAGGGCTTTGTGAAATCGGAGGTCATTAGAAAGCCTTGAGCAGAAGAGGAATGACATGACTTGATATTTGTGCCACTCAGAAATAAATTATAGAATCTATAGGAAGTTTTGTTAAGAGCATATCAAAGGAGAGGCTGCAAAGGCTCAGATAACTCTGTAATGTATTAACCATGCAACCTTAGGCAAGTATTTCTCCACGTGAGATAGAAACAATAATAACATCTACCTAACAGAGTTGTCATGTAACGTAGCCCCTAGTTGTCATACATAGAAAGGATCTGGTGAATCTTTGCTACTATTAGTAATAATGAGGTTCGATTTATAGGATGACCCATTCTGTGTTAGTGATCTAGAATTGATTCTTAACACGTGTTGGTGTCATTGATTTAAAAGTAAAGCTATATGATAAACTAGAAGTGGTCATGAGTATGAAGGAAAAAATGCCTCTACTTATAAATTGGTACTTCAGATTTTGAGAGGGTCAGATTTTGAGAGGATCATGTTGATTCCCAGTAAAACAAATTATTTACTCTGATTATTTACTCTGATTATAGCAGAGGTTTTTATGGTCAGTGCTGTCATCTTTCTTTGATCCAAATAGGTTTGAAAGTTTTGTGACAGCTCTGACATTTTTTACAGTTTTATCATTTGCATCTAAACTAAGCTTTGATTCTTAGGAGTGCTTCTTCATGGTAGCATTCCTTCCGTCATTCCTCATATGACCCCTTCCATCCCTGCCTGTCATTATCCTGATGCAAGTCTAATATGACCCCTTCCATCCCTGCCTGTCATTATCCTGATGCAAGTCCGATACTTCATGGCCTCTCATCTGTTTTTGTGCTTCTTGAAGGTGGAAGTAGTATCATTATTATTATTATCATCTTTATAATTATTACTTTTAATCACTCACTATGTGCCAGGAAGTATTCTAAGCACTTTATATACACAAATTTATTTCATTCTCATTGTAACCCTGTAAGGTGACTGTTTCAGAGTTCATTTTATAACTAAGAGAGCAGACTCAGAAACGTTAAACAGCCTAATATTCAATCTAGTCTATTCTTTTTACAAGTCCTGTATGCTATACAATTAAACCAGTTAATGATTCAAGGATAATGTTCCTTTGACTTTATTTCAGATTTTTCCTTTCTTCTGGTGCACCTTCTTTCCTCTGTTATGCTTGGCTGGTTCTAACCAAGGTTTGACTTGGGGCCGTCTTCTTTGAGGAGGGTGACTTTTCAGACCATGACCGCCTATAGTATTACTTGCTTCCATAAAACATGATTTACTCTTTGTTAACATTGACATATAACTATACACTGACACTTGACATGTCTGGAATTTTGTTACTTAATCATTTCCAGGGATTCATGTTTGGTCTCTTCAAATAGACTGAACCATTAGGAAACTAGCAGTATATTTTATAACTCTTTTTATCTCCCTGTAAAATTTATACTCCAAAATTCTCTATACACCATACAGAATTTATACAATAAGTGTATAATTTTTACTTTATTATCAAGGTAATTAGATAATTGATTTTAGTATGACTGTCGCTTCATTTGGTCAACTTCATTTGACCACAATTGAAAGATGTATCAGAGAAGGCAATGGCATCCCACTCCAGTACTCTTGCCTGGAAAATCCCGTGGACAGAGGAGCCTGGTGGGCTGTCGTCTGTGGGGTCACACAGAGTCGTACACGACTGAAGTGACTTAGCAGCAGCAGCAGAAAGATGTATAAAGTCTTCCTGGTCAGATAAAAATTGAGAAATTTTGGATTCTTTGTTTCTAGTAATATGTCAGAATACCAGTGTAGTTAAATTAGGTCCTGCTGTCCAGTTATTTGAAAATGCAGTTGTTTACGCTCCAAAATATGATTAATATTGTGATAAAATTTTAAAGAGCTATACTAAAAATGTTTAAATGTATTACTATCTGAACAAGAAAAGTAATAATAATATTTACATTTTAAACATTTGCTTTTAAAGAATATTTAAAAGATCATCTAGTAAGCTGTATTTTTTAAAATTTAGGCTGAATTAGAAGATAATTCAAAAATATTTTCTTAGTTTTAAGACAGCAAAGTAGGAGTAATTATGAAATTGTCTTATTACAGATACATCATTGGTGATTTTTAGTGCATTTAAAATTCTTTGAAACTTCTCCTTCTAGAAGTCTTAGCATTATCGAGAGGCTCCTTTTAAAGACCATCTGCCAACTGAAGATTCTGTTTGTGTTCCTTCAAATTAAGCTATGAAATGTTTTTTGTATGCTAAATTACTTTTGTATTTAGTATAAATTATTTGAGCTTCCCAGGTGGTGCTAGTGGTAAAGAACCTGCCTGCCAGTGCAGGAGATTAACAGACAGGGCTTCAGTTCCTGGGTTGGGAAGATCCCCTGGAGAAGGCATGGCAGCCTACTCCAGTATTCTTGTCTGGAGAATCCTCATGGACAGAGGAGCCTGGAGCACAGTCCATAGAGTTGCACAGCCTCAGACACAACTGAAGCAACATAGCATGCGTGGATAAATTATTATGGAATTTAGGCCTTTTGTGAATAATTATTTTCTTAATTAAGCTGTATTTTATTAATATTATTTACATAGCACTATACCATTTTCAAAGTTCCTTCAAGGATATTGTCTTATTTGCATATCCCACTAACCTGGTGATATGGGCTAAAATGGTATATTTGTCTCCATGTATATAAGATGGAGAAGGCAATGGCACCCCACTCCAATACTCTTGCTTGAAAAATCCCATGGACAGAGGAACCTGGTAGGCTGCAGTCCATGGGGTCGCTAGGAGTCGGACACTACTGAGCGACTTCACTTTGACTTTTCACTTTCATGCATTGGAGAAGGAAATGGCAACCCACTCTAGTTTTCTTGCCTGGAGAATCCCAGGGACGGTGGAGCCTGGTGGGCTGCCATCTCTGGGGTCACACAGAGTCGGACACGACTGAGGCGACTTAGCAGTAGCAGCACACATGAGGAAATTGAGATTCAGAGAAATTAAGTAACTTGCCCAACTTTTATGGCAATTAAATGATAGATTCTGGATCAGAAATCAGATATTTTGACCTTTGATCTCTTGTATACCTTGCTGCCTCATTCGTATCTTGGTTTTCAGTTTATGTAGTACTTGAAAGTCACAGAAGCAATTTGTTCTAGATTAGATTATATCTTTTCTTGAACTTGCCTCTTCTAATTGTTTTGAATTTTTAAAGACATTTTTGATTATTTTTCTTCTTCCTAACTTATGAAATTGTTTGTAACTTAAGTTTTACTTTCTAACATGTACTCCACATGAGGATTTCATGGTTGTGTAGTGTACCTTAATCTGAAACTTGTCCAGTCTTGAGTCAAGTGTTTAAACAAGTTAAGGAATATGGAAGTTCCTCCTCACCCACCCTTATACATGTGCATATGCACATAGTCACATATACACACAGTGAATTGAACACTAATACTTAGGTTTATGGGAATTCCCCAGTGGCTCAGTGGTAAAGAATTTAGGAGATGCAGGTTTGACCCCTGGGCTGGGAAGATCCCCTGGAGAAAGGAAATGGCGAACCACTCCAGTATTCTTGCCTGGAAAATCCCAATCCATGGGGTCACAAAAGAGTCAGACACGACTGGGCGACTAAACAACAGCAATTTATGTATATAGGTTTGCTTTGATGTGTATAAAATTAATGTTATTTGGAGGCTGAGTAATAGAAAATATTACCATCTTTGTTTTTATTTTAATGGCGATTAAGATTTAATACTTAAACCATGTTGAAGCCACCATCAGTAAAATGACTTGTGCCCCCAACCCCCACCAAAAATTTTTGGAAAGAGCATTTGCTGAACACACTGATGTAAGGATTCAGTATTTCATTATTTTCACATTATTTTTCCAAATCTATACACTTAATAATCATTAGAAGAAAATAACTGTCTATCAGGCTTGGTAGTTGTGTGTTATTCCTAGAAAAGTCTGTCCAGAATATATCATCTGAATTTCTTGATGGTGTTGAACAAAAACTGTTTTTCTTATTCCAGAAGATACTGACAGATTAGCATTGTCTGTGCCTGAGACCTTTGAGAAATTAAGTTTATTGAGACCACTCATGCCTTATTGTTCTTAGTCATTTGTGTTAATTCAACCATTGTGTTTGAAAGCAGATCAAATGGCAGTCCATTGTACAGGGCTAAGATTTGTGATTGAAATTCATTCCTTTTTATAGGTAAGAGTAAAAGTTACTCATCACTAGCAAGGAGGAATACTCTAATTGTTTGATATAATTGAAGAACATATTTTGTGAAGAAGAGAAAAAATAAGTTTTGTTAGGACAAGTAAGATTTCTTTTGTGAATAAGATAGAATTTAAGCTACAAGCTGAAATGTTTGCAGAATTTAGGCAGAATGAGTCATTATAGTAACACCAATACTCTTGATAAAATGAGAAAGGAGATAAATTTATTGCAATGCATTGATTGTTTTGTTTGTGGTATAACTTTTATGTTCTTTTGAGATTTTTTTCCTTTTACATAAGCCCATGTAATAGTTACAAATAAAACAAAAATAAGGACATAGCAGACAGATACTCAACAGACCTTGACAAGACAATAATAAATCAAGGGGTTTTGTAGGAGAAATGGTTACTGAGTATGAGGTTGGTGGCCTTCTATGTTCACAGTTATATGTTCTAATTTATTTCTGGTCTGCAAATGCATCAGTATGACAAATGTCTACCTGTCAGCAGATTAGACAGAAAACATAAGTAAAGCCTTACAGAATTCTCTGAGAGCCTAAGTGATTTAAGCACATAATGGTGGAATAAATAGCTTGCCTTAGCAATTATAAACATCTCAGTGACGTTGTAAATCAGATTACTTTCTAGTGTTTTTTTTTTTTTTTTGGTCAGAATATCTGTTATATCCAAATAACTAGCTCATCTCAATACTTTTCTCACTAGCTACATTAAAGAGCTCTCCTCTGTTCCATTTGGTAAATGTATGCCAGGTACATTATATTTGGGGCACAATGTTTCCAAAGGCTGCATGGTGTAATATATATAATGAAAATGATTTATCTTACTCATATATATATGTGTGTGTGTCTGTGTGTGTGTTTGTGTGTGTTTTATTAGTATGAGCTTTTAAAAATACAATTAGGACTTAATCTTCTTCAAGCACTTTCAGGAACCAAACTTCTTGCTTCCTCTATGTATTACTGCTATTATCATTGGGCCTATTACACTTGAGTGTGTTTGTGTGTGTGTGTTTTAAACTCTTCATAATCTCTGTTCAGCAACAGTCCTCACTTCACTGTTTCAAGTTTACTACAAAGACTTATTCCATTCTTGTTTGAAATTCTTAAACCTCTTTGTTCTCCCTCTCAAGCTGCATGTATCCTCACATATTTTTAGTTTTCTCTCTTCTGGAGTAAGAATTGATACTTGGCCCTTCTGATCCTAACTGGGAGGTGGCAGGGCATGGAGGGCAGTGCAGAAGTGAGGGAAAAGAAATGCTTATTTCTGCCTCTGTCTCTAATTATACCACTAATTCATGTTTTCCTAAGTAAATGACTCTGGTGTACTCATCTGTAAAGTAGAATTATTTTACCTACTGTGCAGGCTGTGGTAAGAATTATAAAGATCAAGTTTTTAAAGTGTGTGGCATAGTTAACATAATTGCAAAATAAATGGTGTCAGTTATCCTCTTAGTTACCTAGATAGCATGCTTTGTGATCCTTTAAACAATTCTTACTTCTTCACTCACCATATCTATAATAATTACTGTCTTACCTCTGTAAGCAGGCTTCCTTGGTAGTTCAGATGGTAAAGTGCCTGCCTACAATGCGGGAGACCCGGATTTGATCCCTGGGTTGGGAAGATCCCCTGGAGAAGGAAATGGCAACCTACTCCACATGCCTGGAAAAATCCCATGGACCGAGGAGCCTGGTGAGCTACAGTCCATGGGGTCTCAAAGAGTCGGACATGACTGAGTGACTTCACTTTTTTCACTTATCTCTGTAAAAGAGCAAAGTAATTAGTAGTACATGTTCAGGAGACAGAACTGTTTTTGAAATCAAGTTTCACCATTCACAGGTAAGCTGTGCCTCAGACAGCTTACCTAGCCCTCTCTAAATCTCCCCTTTCTCCTCTGTAAAATAGTAATAATAATAGTGACTTGGCTCAGAGTGGTTTTGAAAATTGCATTCAATTAAGTAAATGTGTGTGTATTTATGCCTATGTATAAAATGATTGAAAACTACAGATAAAATATGTAGCACCACATTTTGCATAAAATAAATATGAAATAAACATGCATACATTTGTTATTAGTCTCCAATCCTTTTGACATTTCAGGCTTTTGTGTCCTCTTAGCTGAGTGCTTCACACCAGGTCACTGCTATATCCTCACACCATCCATCTCATACTGTTGGCAGTCAAACTATTTTTTGTATATAAAAACAGAAGCCCTCAAAGCTGTCCAGTGTCTAGCAAATATGGGATAAATGACTTAGCCTGGCCTTTTAGGATTGCTGTAGTGGGCTCTCACACTGCCTTTCCTACATGATCTCTAGTTTGGCTATCTTACACTGCTACTATGTGCAGTAAGACAGGCTACATACTGTAAAACTAACCCAGTATCTGGAGCATACGTGAAAGAGGTTTTTTTTTTTTTTCCACTTCTCTTTTTTCCCTTTTTCTCCTTTCTACCCTCTTCTTCTAATAAATCCTGGAGTCTAGTCGAACATGCTCACCATATACCAGACATATCCTTTCCTATGTCTTTTTAAAATTCTTTTCAAATTAAAAAAAAATTTCAGTTCTCTTTGTTTTTATTTATCCAGCAGGTATTTATGGATTACATTCTGTGTGTTATTTATTGTTTGGCACCAGCAACACAAACATTTAGGACACTTACAGAGGTTATATATAAAAAAGTATAATAATAATAATAAGATACTATATTAGAGATACTCAGGCCTCCAGGCTGAAAACTACATGAGAGCAGCACCCGTGTCTATTTAGGCATATTGTTGTATTTCTAACTTTTAGAATAGAGCTGTGGACGTATTAATGTTCTCAAAATTATTTGAGAATAAAATTTGAGAGAGATGGAACAAGACAAAAGGGAGAGAAGGCATGAGACAGCTCAGCATATTTGATTATTGCACATTCTTCTGTATGGCTGTAGAATACATTGTAAAATTCATGTCTGGGTGTCGTGAGAGATAATGTTGGAAAGAAATGAAGGGACCAGAATGTGAAGAACATTGTCCATTTTGCCTAGAAGTTTGGACTCTATCATGGACTTTTGGAGAGCCTGTGAGAGGGTTTAAGTAGGAATGCCACATGCTGCTATTTTATTTTAGAAAGGATATCCTGTTAACAGTGTAGTGAAAAGAATCAGAAGTGAAATTAGAGGTATAGATATGAGTTTTGAGGTTATTGCATTAATAAAGCAAAGAAGTTTGGGTACTTTGAATTGATGATGGAAATAGAAAGACTTAAGATATATTTGTATGATAAAATCAATTAAACTTGATAACTGGTTAGTTTTGGAGACTGGAACATGAGAAGAAAGGGTAAGCTCTGACTTTTGCCCAGCCTTCAAGGCCCAGCTGAACTGTAACCTATTACACTTTCATTCATCTGATTTCTGATTAAAATTAATATTTATTTTACTCCTTGTAAAATATTTTGTATATCTTTCTTATAGTGTTGATTTCTTTTTACTAATTGTTATTTGTAAGCATGTCTAAAGTCTCTCATCAAATTGAAAGTCTCCTAACTTATCTTTGTATTACCTTCTATGGGCTTATCTATATTGGATCTTCCATAAATACATAGATTATCAATTAATGCCATGCATTTTAATTTAATAACCTCCTGAAAAAACTCTAGAAAGTTAAGTATATTCCTGAGACATTTCAGTATTTTAAAATGAAACTAGGTACAAATAGGTGAAATTTAACTTTCTTTCTAAAACATTTTAATTTGAAAAATTCAAAATGAGTAATTGCCAGGAAAGAAAATATTCATAGGAAGAAATTTTAAAGTGAAATCAGGCCATATTTTTTGCAAATTCAGATGAGAACTTACTATTAAAAATCTTGCACAGATTGGAAATGACTAATCAACATTAGAAAAATGAAATTGGTAGATCTGCCCTCGTACTGTTCATGGCTAAAAATGTTTTCCTGTCCAATTTTAACATTGTTCCAGTGTGAAAATGTCAAGGATTATGTTTTATGTTGGAAATAAAAAAGAATCATTTAAGTATCTAGTCTGTGGAGGGTGATCTGGGGCAGATCCCGTGATTTCTGTCAGTCTCACCCCTTCAGAGAGGAGCCTTAGCTGTTTTAAAGGATATCACATTTGAGAGATATTATATAAAAGGGATATAGATATAATCTAAAAGACAGTGATATATAATGATAAATTTGGATTATCTTTATAGATCCTTCTAGCTTTAATCACCTGTGAATCTATGATTTTAGGTGTATTAATTTTTTGTTTTCAGTTTCAAGATACATTTGAAAACTGTAACATCTCAAGAATTAAGTCTTCACTAGTTGCTTTTGTACGTAATGGCCAGAAATTTTTTTTCAGGTCACATATAAAACATAATTGTCTTTGGAATTTAGTTCAATGTACTTATCATCATAAAGTCTTAAGAAAATTAAAATGGTAGAACAGTAATTGTTTTTAACTGTGTTGGAGGCTCATTGTACAGAGTTCTCACTTGCATATATCTTTGTATTAGGAAAATGCTTTTCAATGAGGAATTGCTTTTATTACAATGTGATTATATAATTTCAGTGGGGGAGTATTATTAGATGAAGTGGAAAGAGCACAGGATCTGCTTTTTGTATTAACTTTGCTCTCAACTAGCTACCAGCTACTTTCCTTGGGCCTTGGTCTCTTCATAAGTAAAATGAGGGGGTGGAATAAATAGTTTGGTATGTCCCTCTGAATCAGTCCTGAATATTCATTGGAAAGACTGATGCTGAAGCAGAGGCTCTAGCACTTTGGCCATCTGATGCAGAGGCAACTCATTAGAAAATACCTTGATCCTGGGAAAGACTGAAGGCAGCAGGAGAAAGGGACAACAGAGGAGGAGTTGGTTGGATGGCATCACCGACTGTATAGACATGAGTTCGAGCAAGCTCTGGGTGATGGTGAAGAACAGGGAAGCTTGGAGTGCTGCAGTCCACAGAGTCGCAAAGAGTCAGACATGACTGAGCAACTGAAAAACAGAGTGACCCTCTGAGCTCTGAAATTCAGTGTTTGTACCGAGTCCATATCAGATCCACAGCTATTCAAGTGTGACTCATCATGGTGAAAAGTAAAATCTAATCTTTTCTATGATATTTAGAAGACCATGGGGATAAAATGTCATTGAGTTGTATTTGATCAAAAGAGCTAACCCAAACTAAGACGTGTCATTTTCTTACTTCAAAGGAGACTGATCAGTAAATAAAAGCATGTTATAGAGTTGTATAATTATTTATCATTAATAATATTCTGAAGAAATTATGTTATTAATGAGTCTATTGCTAATATTAGAATACATAGAATTTAAGTGGCTTAAAAGTTGGGCATCTTGTGACTCTTTTATGTGATCCTATCATAATGAGTCTTAAATCTTGAAGAGTATTTCTGAATTCATATATACAGATGAGTATTGCTGTCTTCATAGTTACTTTGGGAGACTTAGCTCTTTTTTTCATATCACATCATTAAATATATACTACGCACCTACTACTGTGCACTGATACTACCATATTAAATTTGAGGCAAATTGAAGAATTGTAGTTATGCATCCTATTCTGCAAATGCTAGTTTTTTATCTTCTTTAAATAACCTTCATTTCAATTCTGTTCCTCAGTCTCCCTGTTCTGTAAAGCTTTCAATTTCATTTATCCCCCAGGCCCCACACACCATCCAGAGCTATGCCAAAGCCCTGCATCATCTTACTCACCTCATATCGCATTGAATTTCCCCTAAGATGCCTTTTGTTTAACCTGTGTAGACCCACTAGGACCGATGGTTGATTTTGCTGCTTCTATGCCATAGAGAGGCATGAAACTCGAGTAGCACGGGGAAGCCCATGGCCAAGGATCCCTCCCCTTCATTCTGTCATCTAACTAGCAGCTCTGAGATCTTACCACCTGTCAGTCACTTCATTGGTCTTGCACCTCTCTGGTATTTGTTCATCTTTTCCATATCGCTTCTATTCAATTTCAAAGAAATCTCTTTCATTTTCTTAAAGATACTACCTACCCAGTGTAACTAGCTTTCTCTCTTTCTGAACTTTGTTTTTTTGTAACTAAAAGATATAAAAGTGGTTGTAGAAAGTTTTTTCTTTCTTTTGTGGAAAAATCCTGAAAGAACCTACTTTGTAAAGCTCTAGATACCTACTGCTACTGCTAAGTCACTTTAGTCGTGTCCAATTCTGTGCGACTCCATAGACGGCAGCCCACCAGGCTCCCGCGTCCCTGGGATTCTCTAGGCAAGAACACTGGAGTGGGTTGGCATTTCCTTCTCCAATGCATGAAAGTGAAAAGTGAAAGTGAAGTCGCTCAGTCGTGTCCGACTCTTAATGACCCCATGGACTGCAGCCTACCAGGCTCCTCCGCCCATGAAAATTTCCAGGCAAGAGTACTGGAGTGGGGTGCCATTGCCTTCTCTAGCTGTCTGCACCTAGAGAAAAAGGAGAAGAGGAACAGAGATGGGGAGAGAGAGAAAGAGGGAGGGAAGAAGGGAGGGGGAAAGAGAGAGACAGAGATGCATAAAGATGGATTTTCAAGAGCCTAAGTTCTAATGGGAATAAGTCATCTATAAAACAGTAAATTTTTCTTGTATACTTTTTATAAAGCCATCTCGGACCATCCACTATTTTTTTTTTTCTTATTTTTGTTTTGTCCCTTCCCTCCTTTTTTCCCTTTCTTTATTTCTTTCAGAAAGAGCACAGAAATCAGAGATGGTGAGCCCTTGTTTAGAATTCTCTTTCCCTCACTTACTAGTATAGTAATAGGATCTTCAATTCAGTTCATTTCAGTCACTCAGTCATGTCCGACTCTTTGCGACCCCATGAATCGCAGCACGCCAGGCTTCCCTGTCCATCACCAACTCCCGAAGTTCACTCAGACTCACGTCCATCAAGTCCGTGATGCCATCCAGCCATCTCATCCTCGGTCGTCCCCTTCTCCTCCTGCCCTCAATCCCTCCCAGCATCAGAGTCTTTTCCAATGAGTCAACTCTTCGCATGAGGTGGCCAAAGTATGAGTTTCAGCTTTAGCATCATTCCTTCCAAAGAAATCCCAGGGCTGATCTTATTTTCTCTCTGAACCTGAGTTTTCTGTTTGTAAAAATGTGGATAATGCCACTATTCCATACTCCCTTACAGACTTTTGTTAGACCAAGTAGGAAAACAATGCTTGGAAAGCTATAAAGCAGTGTGCAGATATATAGACTTTATTGATTTAATGCAGTCAGAGTGTTTTGGAGCCAGATAAGCCTGTATTCAGCTGTTGTATTTGCCACTTACTAGCTTAGTGTAATTTTAGTTTCTGTGTGTAGAAAACTTACTAACACCTACTTCAGGGTTGTAAGGAAGAAATAAAATAATCTTTATAAATTTCAAGATAAACAAGTGTATGTTTTATTCCCACTTCTTAGATGAAGAATTTGAAACTTAGGCAGTTAAATCATAACTCTGATTTGGTCAGAGTTATGCCGGTATTCAATGAAATTACCAGAAAAAAAAACTCTTGGTATCAAATATGGGTTTGGCTTTTTAGATAAATTATATTAGGTAATTCAAAGAAAGACTTCCATATGTTTGTAGCATAAATATTTGCATGTGTGTACAGTTGAGAATCATAAAAATATTATTTGGAAACATTCAGATTAGTTCTTGTACATTTGTTAAGCAGAGAAAAATTGTCCACTTTCCTTATTTTATTATCAAATTGTACAAATTGAAAAATGTAATCGCATATCATATTAATGACCCAAGAGAAAGGAGAAACTAATCGGCTCCTTTTTGAATTGTAGTGCTGGGTAACTCACGAAGCCTAGATGTCACTTATTATTTTTGATGGGCATTGTGTATTAGAATTTTAAAAATGAAATTTGATGGCTTCGCTCACCTGTTAACCCAAGACATATGGTAGGGTTCAGTTCTCATTTCATAAATCTCATTTGTCTCCTATTTCATCCTTTGTGTTACACTTGACTGGTAATAGTAGATTGTATTTTTACTATGAAAACTTTCTTGATTGTCAGTATATCACCAAGGGCATAATCATGATAGATTAAAAAATAATCATATGAATTATAATCATCTCATTCACAGTTTCCAGAATATTTTTTAATAATGAGAATTTTTCTTTTTAAATACTAATTGGGGCTTTCCTGGCTCGAGAGAAAGCAATCATGTTCAAATTACTTTATTTGGTGTTTGTTGTTGTTGCTAAGTCACTTCAGTCGTGTCTGACTCTGTGTGACCCCAGAGATGGCAGCCCACCAGGCTTCCCTGTCCCTGGGATTCTCCCAGCAAAAACACTGGAGAGGTACTCTTAGTTTAAACCTAGGGCTATATAGGATTTGATATTAGGGATTAACAAGAAACCATGACCACAAGTCAGCTAACTGGTTCACATATATAACTTTTCCAAGCCTAGGAAAGTTCTCTGTTTGAATCACGCTAAACCACTAGCAATTTTAAAACTGAGGTGAACTATGGTGGAAGATTTTTATTTTTTCATAGATGTATAAAATAAGTATACAGCCTGGGAGAGGAAATTATTCCATCTTGAAATTTAAGTATGTACTGCTAACAGCCATAAAAATATTAAGACTTCAAGTATTGTTTTAAAGTTACTGTTTAAAAAAGTGAAAAATATATGTAGCCCCACTTTTCGTGCTGACCGTTACAGAAGTGCAAGGTTAAGTTATGCTAGAAAAGTTATGTTAAACAACAGTGCCTGTACCTTTTCATCACATTTACATCTGATACAGTGCGTTATATACCTCTTCTTCTCAACTTTCATCAGAAGACTGCCTCCATATTATTCTTTGAATAGTAGGCTAACTTTTCTGAGGACATGATTGGAACACAGGACTCAGCCTGGTAGCTTGTAGCCAAAAAAAAAAAAAAAAGCATAATTGTGCCTTGTCTCTGGCCACTCTCCCTGAAAAAAGTTATAACATTCAGGACAGAGAAATGTTCAGCTTCATTACAGGAATTTCCTTTATGCAATGTACACATGAACTTTTAAAAAAGTTTTATGTTTAAACATTTTTAACAGTCTAACTTCTAGTGTATGTTGTCATAATATTCAGTATTATTGGAATAATTATTTTTATTTTCATCATACCAGTGAAATTTATTGAGAGAGTGCATTAAGCTAAAGAGCGTAACTTTCAGAGGATGTGTTGAGAGTATCTTGACTTCCAATTCAACAACCTGTTTACATATTTATTTCTTGTGCTCCAGGCCTGATTTCTTCCCAATTGGGCTTTTTGTTATTTAATTGAAATATAGTTGATTTACAATGTTATATTAATCTCTGTTATACAGCAAAGTGACTCAGTTTTACACACGCACACAAACACACACATATCTATCTATATACAAATATTTATAATCTTTTTTTAATATTCTTTTCCATCATGGTCCTGGTCTAATTTCTAGTTTCTTGACCAACGCTCAGCTGGCTTTTTTTTAGTGCGGCTAACTAAAATAGCTAAGAAATAGATTCAGATCCATTCAGATCCATAACTTCATTAACTGGATCTTGAATGTACCCAAGCATTTAAATGTATGTACCCCTGTATATTGGATCCTGTTGTCCTGGTACATCTTTTACTTCAAAAGTGTTTTGGCCACTGCCTAGAATTTTGGGGCTTCCCTGGTGGCTCAAAGAGTAAGGAATCAGCCTGCAATGCAGGAGGTCTGAATTCAAACCCTAGATCAGGGAATGGCTACCCATTCCAGTATTCTTGCCTGAAGTATTCTATGGACAGAGAAACCTGGCAGGATACAGTCCACGTATTCGCAAACAGACACGCCTGAGCGACTTTCACTTTAGATGAGAAATTATATGTCACCTTACCAATTAGGCAGATATTGGGATAGCTTCTTCTAGACCTTCTTTTTCTTTCTAAACTCTGGAAAAGTCTAGACACTCTGGAATTTTAAGTGACATTTCCAGGGCAATATAGCTCCTTAGTGGCAAAGATAGAATTTATCACAGATGTTTTGACTTAAGCCCTGGGCTTTTTCCTGATCTAATTTGTTAATTAAATATTTGTCCTATGACTACTGTTAGGTATAATCTCTCTCTCTCCTTAAATATCTTTATGTTTAATATAAAGTGTTTAGAGAAACTGTGATAAAGTGAGTCACACCAATTGTAAACTGTTTCCAAATGATGAGAAATTGTTGGAAATATTTTTAGCCAGGAGCTTGAAAGCATTGAAAAACTAGCAGCACAACACAATGGCCAGTATGACCTCATGGGAGGAAATGTAAATTTGTCGTGAACTGACCAGCCTATGACAAAAATTATCATTTTATAGATACTCTGACAAATTCTTTTGGACTGATCAGTCATAACTGATCCAAGCTTCATGTAAGATAAATTGAACTCTAGGCAAAAATAAATATATTAATAATAGTATAATTGTTTTTCTTTTTGCTGTCAGCTCTGAAAAGCATTATATGTGTTTAGAAATAAAGTAAGCTGGCAAGAATAAATTTTGTTCTTACTAAGTGGTAATTTTCTCTTTCTGTGTTGGCTAGGTCTTTCTAGATATGACATTTGGTTCAGGAGGACACACAAGAGCCATTCTACAGAAGGAGCCAGATATTACTCTGTATGCATTAGACAGAGACCCAACAGCATATGCAATAGCTGAACAGCTTTCAGAATTGTACCCGTAAGTAATACTCTTGTATAGACATTTAATTTTGTTGCTCAGTTTTATGGATCTTGGTTTACCTTTTGGAATTTGTGTTCCCTTGTATGATGTTATACTTAATGAAATATTTCCTCCCTTTTTATACAAAAAGAATTGATGTAAATGATATTTTTAGAACCACTTAAAAATATTGCTGCATTTATCCTTTGTAAATAGGTATAAACACAAAAAATTGTTTTTGGCAGATATTTGAAGATGTGTTGAAATCCATCCTTCAATAGTATTTTGCCAGATAACCCATACTTTAAAAACATTTTAAAAATATTTTATTTACAGTTTCTAAGAATTTAGTGGAGTAAATAAGTATGTAAAAATTCTGTAGAATTCATGAGGTTACATACATCAATGTAATGCAATTTTCTTTGAAATCTTTTGGCAGTTCACAAATAAATTTAGACCTTTCTATCCCTCTGTCAAAAGTAGTGAGCATTTATGGTAGAACTTTTTAAAAATTTAAGGTCATTGTCTTTGTAAGTTGTAAAAACATTTTCTTTTAGAGAAAAACATTTGAATTAATGAGTTACATCCTTTTGCCGTGTTGTTTAAGACTTCAGGCCGTAAAAGACAAATATCTTGGAATTCAGATGGCCATCTCCAAATATGTAAAGGGCTCTTTTCTGCAATGGGGAGTTGTTCTATTCTGCTAAGCTCCAGAGACTGAAATTTTAAAAAAAAAAAAAAAAAAGATGAGAATTTTAGAGGTAAATTGTGACTGGACATAGAGTTTTTACCAGTTGTAGCTGTCCAAAAATGAAACGGTCTATGGTGAAGTAGTGAAAGTAAGACCATGGAAAGGTTTAAACACAGGCTAAAGTTAGAAAGTTGGATTACAAATCTAGAAGAATCTTTTCAACTTCTCTCAGGTCCCAGACTCTTTGCAAATCTATGTGATTACATCTCTCAATAAAAGGGTGGGTAAATATACCTAGATTTCTGTTTGCAAGATCACAGTGTTTGTGAAGTCCCTGCTGCTGCTGCTAAGTCGCTTCAGTTGTGTCTGACTCTGTGTGACCCCACAGACGGCAGCCCACCAGGCTCCCCGATTCCTGGGATTCTCCAGGCAAGAGTGCTGGAGTGGGTTGCCATTTCCTTCTCCAATATATGAAAATGAAAAGTGAAAGTGAAGTCGCTCAGTCGTGTCCGACTCTTCGAGACCCCATGGACTGCAGGCTACCAGGCTCTTTCGTCCATGGGAGTTTCCAGGCAAGAGTACTGGAGTGGGATGCCATTGCCTTCTCCTGAAGTCCCTAGAAACCTCTTTGACCCCAGGTTCTTTGTTTCTAACAGAAATATGAGGGTGAGCTTTCATGGCACAGTATTTTTTTTAAATCATTCTTTCATTTTAAGCAAAGTAACTTAAAATGCACCTTCTTGAAGTCTTGTACTGGGGCTTTCATATTTGTGAAACTTTTTAGGAGTTTACTTGATTATTATCTGAATATTTATAGAATGAATATAGATCTCCATTATATATCACTAGCATAGACAGCCTGGTTCTCTTAGATATGATTGTTCTAAAGGTGGTGATTCCCAAGGTCTCTTATTCATCCAGACACTCTAGTTTCTTAAATGGAATCTCAAGACTGTATTCTCTTTGCAGTTTACAAATGTGGAAACTATTAGCTACTTATATTAGTTTGCTAAAAGGCACATATGACTTAACAGTGAGAGAGAAGGGATGTATATTTTGCCTGTCACCCAATAATCTCATTTTATTAAATTATAGTACCTTATCTCAAATTTTATTGAGGTTTTTTTTTTTTTT
>SJYX01004570.1:192176-293210 GCA_006410675.1 Oreotragus oreotragus | reverse complement strand
AAAAAAAAAAAAAAAAAAGATGAGAATTTTAGAGGTAAATTGTGACTGGACATAGAGTTTTTACCAGTTGTAGCTGTCCAAAAATGAAACGGTCTATGGTGAAGTAGTGAAAGTAAGACCATGGAAAGGTTTAAACACAGGCTAAAGTTAGAAAGTTGGATTACAAATCTAGAAGAATCTTTTCAACTTCTCTCAGGTCCCAGACTCTTTGCAAATCTATGTGATTACATCTCTCAATAAAAGGGTGGGTAAATATACCTAGATTTCTGTTTGCAAGATCACAGTGTTTGTGAAGTCCCTGCTGCTGCTGCTAAGTCGCTTCAGTCGTGTCTGACTCTGTGTGACCCCACAGACGGCAGCCCACCAGGCTCCCCGATTCCTGGGATTCTCCAGGCAAGAGTGCTGGAGTGGGTTGCCATTTCCTTCTCCAATATATGAAAATGAAAAGTGAAAGTGAAGTCGCTCAGTCGTGTCCGACTCTTCGAGACCCCATGGACTGCAGGCTACCAGGCTCTTTCGTCCATGGGAGTTTCCAGGCAAGAGTACTGGAGTGGGATGCCATTGCCTTCTCCTGAAGTCCCTAGAAACCTCTTTGACCCCAGGTTCTTTGTTTCTAACAGAAATATGAGGGTGAGCTTTCATGGCACAGTATTTTTTTTAAATCATTCTTTCATTTTAAGCAAAGTAACTTAAAATGCACCTTCTTGAAGTCTTGTACTGGGGCTTTCATATTTGTTAAACTTTTTAGGAGTTTACTTGATTATTATCTGAATATTTATAGAATGAATATAGATCTCCATTATATATCACTAGCATAGACAGCCTGGTTCTCTTAGATATGATTGTTCTAAAGGTGGTGATTCCCAAGGTCTCTTATTCATCCAGACACTCTAGTTTCTTAAATGGAATCTCAAGACTGTATTCTCTTTGCAGTTTACAAATGTGGAAACTATTAGCTACTTATATTAGTTTGCTAAAAGGCACATATGACTTAACAGTGAGAGAGAAGGGATGTATATTTTGCCTGTCACCCAATAATCTCATTTTATTAAATTATAGTACCTTATCTCAAATTTTATTGAGGTTTTTTTTTTTTTTTGGTTCATGCACAGAGTAATTCCCTTTAATAAATTAAACAACAAAAAGATAAAACAGAAAGAGATAATTCAACTCAGTTCAGTTCAGTTCAGTCACTCAATCGTGTCCAACTCTTTGTGACCCCATGGACTGCAGCATGCCAGGTTTTCCTGTCCATCACCAACTCCCAGAACTTTCTCAAGCTCATGTCCATTGAGTTGGTGATGCCATCCAACCATCTCGTCCTCTGTTGTCCCCTTCTCCTCCTGCCTTCAGTCTTGCCCAGCATCAGGGTCTTTTCCAATGTCAGTTCTTTGCATCAGGTGACCAAAGTATTGGCGCTTCCGCATCAGTTCTTCCAGTGAATATTCAGGGTTGATCTCTCTGCAGTCCAAGGGACTGTCAAGTCTTCTCCAACACCACAGTTCAAAAGCATCAGTTCTTCAGTGCTCAACTTTATGGTTCAGCTCTCACATCCATACATGACTACTGGAAAAACCATAGCTTTGACTAGACAGACTTTTGTTGGCAAAGTAATGTTCCTGCTTTTTAATATGCTGTCTAGGTTGGTCATAGCTTTTCTTTCAAGGAGCAAGTATCTTTTAATTTCATGGCTGTAGTCACCATCTGTAGTGATTTTGGAGCCCAAGAAAATAAAGTCTGTCACTGTTTCCATTGTTTCCCCATTTATTTGCCATGAAGTGATGGGACCAGACGCCATGATTTTAGTTTTTTAAATGTTTGAGCTTTAAGCCAACTTTTTCACTCTCCTCTTTCACTTTCATCAAGAGGCTCTTTAGTTCCGCTTCACTTTCTGCCTTAGGGTGTTGTCATCTGTATATCTGAGGTTACTGATATTTCTCCCAGCAATCTTGATTCCAGCTGTGCTTTATCCAGCCTAGCATTTTGCATGATGTCCTCTGCATGTAAGTTAAATAAGCAGGGTGACAGTGTACAACCAGAGAAAATCTAGAATCAAAGATACTGAAAAGAAAAAAAAAATAGAGAAAGAAATCTCAAGTGATCATTCTTTGTAAATAGCAAAATCCCTTTCAGCCTGATTGTTAAGGGTAAAAGAGAGCAAAAATATTTATATGATTAAGATTGAAGGGGAAAATCAACCATAGTCACAAGGTAAATTGTAAGGTGATTTTATTGCAATTCTGTGGCAATGTGTGGACCTTACATTAAATGAATAATGTACTAACAAAATATAAATTATTAAAATTGACTCAATAATTATAAACCTCTAATTGTTTTTTTCCATAGAAAACATTAGAAAGGTAACTAAAGTATATAGAAAAATGCATAGTGACCAGGTTTGCAGTTGTTATCTAGCTCTTAAAGAGTAGGAAAGAGCATTGGCATTTATGCTAGTCCTGACCTTGGTAAATATGAAGAGCTCTTAAAGTTCATTTTGTATTGAATTCAGCAGTGTTTTAATGCCTAATTCTGCTAGAGATAGTATAAAGGAAAAAGAGAAAACGTTCAACATCATTGAAGCATATAAATGCAGACAAAATGCAATGCTAGTATATCTACTGCTAAGTTGCTTCAGTCGTGTTCGACTTTGTGCGACCCCATAGATGGCAGCCCACCAGGCTCCCCAGTCCCTGGGATTCTCCAGGCAAGAACACTGGAGTGGGTTGCCATGTCCTTCTCCAATGCATAAAAGTGAAAAGTAAAAGTGAAGTTGCTCAGTCGTGTCCAACTCCTAGCGACCCCATGGACTGCAGCCCACCAGGCTCTTCCGTCCATGGGATTTGCCAGGCGAGAGGACTGGAGTGGGTTGCCATGTCCTATGTCACCCATAATTTAGTTAAAAGAATAATAGTCCTTGGGGTTTCAAAAAGAATAATCAGTTCAGTTCAGTCGCTCAGTTGTGTCCAACTCTTTGTGACCCCATGAATCACAGCACACCAGGCCTCCCTGTCCATCACCAACTCCCGGAGTTCACTCAGATTCACGTCTATCGAGTCAGTGATGCCATCCAGCCATCTCATCCTCTGTCGTCCCCTTCTCCTCCTGCCCCTAATCCCTCCCAGCATCAGAGTGTTTTCCAGTGAGTCAACTCTTAGCATGAGGTGGCCAAAATACTGGAGTTTCAGCTTTAGCATCAGTCCTTCCAGTGAACACCCAGGACTGATCTCCTTTAGAATGGACTGGTTGGATCTCCTTGCAGCCCAAGGGACTCTCAAGAGTCTTCTCCAACACCACAGTTCAAAAGCATCAATTCTTCGGCCCTCAGCTTTTTTCACAGTTCAACTCTCACATCCATACATGACCACTGGAAAAACCATAGCCTTGACTAGATGAACCTTAGTCGGCAAAGTAATGTCTCTGCTTTTTAATATGCTATCTAGGTTGGTCATAACTTTCCTTCCAAGGAGTAAGCATCTTTTAATTTCATGGCAGCAATCACCATCTGCAGTGATTTTGGAGCCCCCCAAAATAAAGTCTGACACTGTTTCCACTGTCTCCCTATCTGTTTCCCATGAAGTGATGGGACCAGATGCCATGATCTTAGTTTTCTGAATGTTGAGCTTTAAGCCAACTTTTTCACTCTCCACTTTCACTTTCATCAAGAGGCTCTTTAGTTCTTCTTCACTTTCTGCCATAAGGGTGGTGTCATCTTCTTGTCTGAGTTTATTGATAGTTCTCCAGGCAATCTTGATTCCAGCTTGTGCTTCTTCCAGCCCAGCATTTCTCATGATATACTCTGCATGCTGCTGCTTCTGCTGAAGTCGCTTCAGTCGTGTCCGACTCTCTGTGACCCCATAGACGGCAGCCCGCCAGGCTCCGCTGTCCCTGGGATTCTCCAGGGAAGAACACTGGAGTGTGTTGGCATTTCCTTCTCCAATGCATGAAAATGAAAAGTGAAAGTGAAGTCGCTCAGTCCTGTCCGATTCTTAGCGAACCCATGGACTGCAGCCTACCAGGCTCCTCAATCCATGGGATTCTCTAGGCAAGAGTACTGGAGTGGGGTGGCACTGCCTTCTCCGATACTCTGCATAGCTATGGCCTAATAGGATTAAATTCAAGAATACAAGTATGGCTTCATGTTATACAGTCAATGACAGGTTGAAAAGTATCACAAAAATCAGTTAGCTGTTCTGATTAAAATCTCAAACACTTTTAGATGTAGGCAGGGCATCTCTCGGGCTTCCCGGTAGTTCAGCTGGTAAAGAATCTGCCTGCAATGCAGAAGACCTACGTTCGATCGCGGGGTTGGGAAGATCCCCTGGAGGAAGGCATGGCAACCTACTCCAGTATGCTTGCCTGGAGAATCCCCATGGACAGAGGAGCCTGGCGGGCTACAGTTTATGGAGTCACAAAGAGTTGGACACAACTGAGTGACTAAGCACAGTACAACACAGGGCATCTCTCACTTGAGGCTCTTATGACCTACACGTGCCATTTCACAAATTCTTTCAGTGTAAAGATATTCAGTATGCCAAGGTGCCATAGTCTAAGATAACTTTTCCTGAACACTATTAATATTTATCAAATAGAGGTCTCTCAAAATCGATAAGACAACAAATTCCAGTTTGAAAAGTAGACTAATAATAGAAGGATCAGGCATTAAACATCAGTGTGTGAAAAGATGCTCCACAAAAGTAGCCATGAAAAGGGAAATGAAATTAAAATAATAATGGTATAAAATTTATACATAGTAAACTGGAAGACAGTAGTTTTAAAAATGAGGATATGGGGGAAAGGATTCTTATTTTTCATGGTTATATTTTAATATTTAAAAATAAATAAGCTGCTTAGAATCTATCACATCTAAATAAAAGAAGCAGTATCTAAAGAAACATATCCATAGACTTATTATAGACTTTGTGTATGCATTTTTGTATGTATAATCATAGAGAACTTGAGGAAGAAATTAATAGTGGAGAGAGGTACAGAGAAAGGGAAAGTAATAGTTAAGAAAAACAAGACTAGATGAATGATCACCATCCTTGCATACATATGTAAAGTAGAAAAAGCTAAGTGATACTATATATTACTTATATATATATCTCCAATTATAGTGATAGTATAAAATGTACATAATGAAGATAAACACAAATTTGGGCTAGGAATTACTTCTGGGGATAATGGATAAATGGGTGAATGGTTGGTTGGAAGGATGGACAGATTAGATAAATTGATTACATTCTTAAAAATACATCTATAATTACAACATATAGTAAAGTATGCAACAATGAAACATTTTGTCATTTCAATGTGCACATCTTTTGAGGAATTAATTTCTTTCTCTCTCTTATTTATTTACTTTGCTGTTGTCAAAGACTAGCCTATGCTTCTGAAAAATCCCAAGTTCTTCACTCTGTTAAAACTAAGTCAAAAATAGAAACTAACATTTTCACAAAAAAACTAAGCAATTCAGAGGAAAGCTGAATTTTAGGCTAACCCATTTTAGCACTTTCAGAAAAGATGACATGTCAGATCACCTGTTGTTTGAAAACTGTAACTTTTCCCTATTGCCTCTGAGGACTGTACAAGAGGAAACACATTAAAATTGGAGCATTGTGGTGTTAGCTGACTTCTACCACAGTGGAAGATGGATGTTGGAAGACAATTTTTTTAAAACATTTTTTTTTCTGAATTTAGAGTTAATATGTGCTCTGCATATTGAGTTTAGAGACTATAGACATGTATAAAGAAAATAAAAATTATAATTGATTACATCATTTGACTGTAGGTAAAGGAGTTATGGTGCTTCCCTGCTTGCTCAGTGGTAGAGAATCCACCTGCCAATGCAGGAGTTGCAGGTTCAATCCCTGGCTCCAGAAGAGCCTTCAGGAGGAAATAGCAACCCACTCCAATATTCTTACCTGGAAAACCCACTGGACAGAGGAGCCTGGCAGACTACAGTCTAGGAGTCGCCAAGAGTCAGACATAAATTAGTGACTAACAAACAACAACAACAAAAACTAAATTATAAAAATACAAGAAGCTATTGCTTTCAATAGTTTGTAAAGGTAGATATTCTCACTGGGGTAAACTTGTATAGAAAAGTACACAGAAAAAAATTAAACTCACTTGTTAAACCATCACCTAAGTAGTAATGATTTTGTATATTTCATTCCATCTTTTTAATTGCTAGTGTTTCATTATATTATATGTATTATTTCTTTTGTGAACTTTTGGGGATTTTTTTTTTTTGCTTTTTATACCTTTAAATCCTGTCCAAGTTTAAAACTAGTTTTGACCAATTGTAGTAAATACATAATAAAGAATTGACGTCTTTACTCTGCATCCCAATCCAGAAGCATGATATATTTTTCCATTGATTACTGTATTTGTNTGCTTTTTATACCTTTAAATCTTGGCCAAGTTTAAAACTAGTTTTGATCAATTGTAGTAAATACATAATAAAGAATTGACGTCTTTACTCTGCATCCCAATCCAGAAGCATGATATATTTTTCCATTGATTACTGTATTTGTGTTTCTGACTAATATTTTTTCTTAGTTAAAATGAAAAAGTACAGAAAAGTGCTGAGAAGTAAATTGAAATAATTCATAGTCCATGACCACCAAAATAAGCAGCAACTTAGTTTACTAGAATTCTAATATAGTCTTATCTTTAGCCATATTACTGCTATCCTAAGTCTTTCTATACTATTTTATTTTAGGTGTATTTCCATTAAACAACAAATACCAGATGTACTTTGTATAAACAAATCTGAGCATGTTTTCTGTAAAGGGTAATTAAATCAGAAGAAGCTTACTCTTACTATGTCATCTTGTCTTACACTTTCTATTTTTGTGTTTTATTGAAATTTTCTTCAGCATTTAAATTTTCTCTGGTCCATTGTCAATATTTATATATTTGTCTTTGCCTTTTCTCTAGCTATTTTGGCAACATTTAAAATTTTTTTTCAATTTACTATTGACTGATGTCAATATTTTTTAAGATTCAGTTCAGTTCAGTTCAGTCACTCAGTCGTGTACGACTCTTTGTGACCCCATGGACAGCAGCACACCAGGCCTCTCTGTCCATCGCCAATTTCTGGAGTCTACTCAAACTCATGTCCATTGAGTCAGTGGTGCTATCCAACCATCTCCTCCTCTGTTGTCTCCTTCTCCTCCTGCCTTCAATCTTTCCCAGCATCAGGGTCTTTTCAAATGAGACAGTTCTTTGCATCAGGTGGCCAAAGTATTGGAGTTTCAACTTTATCATCAGTCCTTCCAATGAATATTCAGGACTGATTTCCTGTAGGATGAACTAGTTGGATCTCTTTGCAGTCCAAGGGACTCTCAAGAGTCTCCTCCAAAACCACAGTTTAAAAACATCAGTTCTTCAGCACTCAGCTGTCTTTATAGTTGAACTCTCACATGCANAAAGTATTGGAGTTTCAACTTTATCATCAGTCCTTCCAATGAATATTCAGGACTGATTTCCTGTAGGATGAACTAGTTGGATCTCTTTGCAGTCCAAGGGACTCTCAAGAGTCTCCTCCAAAACCACAGTTTAAAAACATCAGTTCTTCAGCACTCAGCTGTCTTTATAGTTGAACTCTCACATGCACATGTGACTAATGGAGAAACCATAGCTTTGACTAGACGGAGTTTTATTGGCAAAGTAATGTCTCTTCTTTTTAATATGCTGTCTAGGTTGGTCATAACTTTTCTTCCAAGGAATAAGCATCTTTTAATTTCATGGCTGCAGTCACCATCTGCAGTGATTTTGGAGCCCCAAAAAATAAAGTCTGACACTGTTTCCACTGTTTCCCCATCTATTTCCCATGAAGTGATGGGACCAGATGACATGATCTTAGTTTTCTGAATGTTGAGCTTTAAGCCAACTTTTTCACTCTCCTCTTTAATTTTCAAGAAGAAGCTCTTTAGTTCTTCCTTACTTTATGCCATAATGGTGGTATCATCTGCATATCTGAGGTTACTGATATTTCTCCTGGCAATCTTGATTCCAGCTTGTGCTTCATCTAGCATAGCATTTCTCATGATGTACTCTGCATATAAGTTAAATAAGCAAGGTGACAATATACAGCCTTGACGTACTCTTTTCCCTATTTGGAACCAGTCTGTTGTTCCATGTCCAGTTCAGTTTCTTCCTGACTAGCATGATTTCTCAAGAGGCAGGTCAGGTGGTCTGGTATTCCCATCTCTTGAAGAATTTTCCACATTTTGTTGTGATCCACATAGTCAAAGGCTTTGGCATAGTCAATAAAGCAGAAATAGATATTTTTCTAGAACTGTTTTGCTTTTTTAGTGATCCAACAGATGTTGGCAATTTGATCTCTGGTTCCTCTCCCTTTTCTAAATCCAGTTTGAACATCTGGAAGTTCACGGTTCACGTACTGTTGAAGCCTGGCTTGGAGAATTTTGAGCATTACTTTACCAGCATCAGTCAAATAGGAGATGGCAACAGTGAATATCAACATTATAGTAATCGGCAAACTAAAATGGACTGGAATGGTGGATTTAACTCAGATGACTATTATATCTACTACTGTGGGCTTCCCTAGTGACTCAGATGGTAAAGTGTCTGTCTACAATGTGAGAGACCCGGGTTCAGTCCCTGGGTTGGGAAGATCCCCTGGGGAAGGAAATGGCAATCCACTCCAGTATATTGCCTGGAAAATCCCATGGACAGAGGAGCCTGGATGGCTACAGTCCATGGAGTCACAAAGAGTCGGACACGACTGAGCGACTTCACTTCACTTCACGGTGGGCAAGAATTCCTTAGAAGAAATGGAGTAGCCATCATAGTCAACAAAAGAGTCTGAAATGCAGTACTTGGATGCAGTCTCAAAAATGACAGAATGATCTCTGTTCATTTCCAAGGCAAACCATTCAATATCACAGTAATCCAAGTCTATGACCCTACCAGTAATGCTGAAGAAGCTGACGTTGAACAGTTCTATGAAGACCTACAAGACCTTCTAGAACTAACACCCAAAAAAGATGTCCTTTTCATTATAGAAACTGGAAATTTTTTAGGATTACTTAAACATTTTTTATTGTTAATTATGCAAAAAGAAACATTTATTGGTTAACCACCCCATGTAAAGTGAGAATTTACTAGTCTAATTTTTGCTTCCTATTTTTTTCCTAGATCTTGGCTTTTAAAATATTATTTTGGCTTTTAAACATTAATATCTACTATTATGATAGTTATCAGATTGCATGTGCATTGTTTGGCAGTAATATCTAAGCTTAATTATACTTAAATTGGCTTTATTCATTTTAATGCAACCCACTAGCCTTTTTCTAAGACTGTAAACTCCATTTTGAGTTCTTTATATAGGCTGAGTTCTCTACCAATTGATTACATCTTAGTTTTTTATAAATATGTAAANTTTTGCTTTTTTAGTGATCCAACAGATGTTGGCAATTTGATCTCTGGTTCCTCTCCCTTTTCTAAATCCAGTTTGAACATCTGGAAGTTCACGGTTCACGTACTGTTGAAGCCTGGCTTGGAGAATTTTGAGCATTACTTTACCAGCATCAGTCAAATAGGAGATGGCAACAGTGAATATCAACATTATAGTAATCGGCAAACTAAAATGGACTGGAATGGTGGATTTAACTCAGATGACTATTATATCTACTACTGTGGGCTTCCCTAGTGACTCAGATGGTAAAGTGTCTGTCTACAATGTGAGAGACCCGGGTTCAGTCCCTGGGTTGGGAAGATCCCCTGGGGAAGGAAATGGCAATCCACTCCAGTATATTGCCTGGAAAATCCCATGGACAGAGGAGCCTGGATGGCTACAGTCCATGGAGTCACAAAGAGTCGGACACGACTGAGCGACTTCACTTCACTTCACGGTGGGCAAGAATTCCTTAGAAGAAATGGAGTAGCCATCATAGTCAACAAAAGAGTCTGAAATGCAGTACTTGGATGCAGTCTCAAAAATGACAGAATGATCTCTGTTCATTTCCAAGGCAAACCATTCAATATCACAGTAATCCAAGTCTATGACCCTACCAGTAATGCTGAAGAAGCTGACGTTGAACAGTTCTATGAAGACCTACAAGACCTTCTAGAACTAACACCCAAAAAAGATGTCCTTTTCATTATAGAAACTGGAAATTTTTTAGGATTAAATTACTTAAACATTTTTTATTGTTAATTATGCAAAAAGAAACATTTATTGGTTAACCACCCCATGTAAAGTGAGAATTTACTAGTCTAATTTTTGCTTCCTATTTTTTTCCTAGATCTTGGCTTTTAAAATATTATTTTGGCTTTTAAACATTAATATCTACTATTATGATAGTTATCAGATTGCATGTGCATTGTTTGGCAGTAATATCTAAGCTTAATTATACTTAAATTGGCTTTATTCATTTTAATGCAACCCACTAGCCTTTTTCTAAGACTGTAAACTCCATTTTGAGTTCTTTATATAGGCTGAGTTCTCTACCAATTGATTACATCTTAGTTTTTTATAAATATGTAAAAGGGAAACATCTGTGTATTTGTCTACCTGAGACTGTGTTGCTAATGCTTTCTTACATGGGTAATAGTTTATTTAGGGTAACAGTTTGGAAGTTGTGTAGATATTAGTCTTTTTTTTGTTTCTTGCTTGTAGTGTTGTTTGTCTAATCTTACCTTTGATAAGAGATATTAATATTTTTCCTATATTCTCACATCCTCAAGGAGCATTATATTGGTAGTACTATTTGAACTTCCAATGTTTTGTTTGTTTTCAGAAAAAATAAGTATCAATAACTGGCTTTTTGTGTGAAGTTTGTTCTATGATCATTAATTTGGAAAGTTACAGGTGAAATTACTTATAGGATGTGATCTATTCTAAATTATGCATATAATCTGTTCAAGTTGTGTAGTCTGTTCTGTAGCACTTGAATTTTACCATTTACCTTCTTGACCAACGTTTCTTATTTTTCATTAAGTTTGAACAGGATATCCTGGCAAAGGCAAGTTTTGGCTTCAGGTTCACTGCTTGGGTTCTTGCTAACACACTATTTTATATATACATGTAAATATATAAAACAGCAATTTGGTCACATTCAGTAGCAGAGTCCAAACTCAATCCCAGGCATTTTGTCTCTAGGACCAATGTAAAAATCATGTGAAATAAATATACTATCTTCTTAAATAACCCTATCTACCTAAAGTTTAGACTGCAAGGATAAGATATGAGACACAGTTATTATTAATCTTACTAACCAGAAGAGGTTAGTTATGCTATGATTGTCAAAGTGAAAGAATTTTTATAAATATAAACAAGCATTAAAAAAAGACAACTTGGAAAAATTAACTAGATCTTTTGTTGATGATGGTATGTCACCTCTTCAGTCTTTTTGGTAATATAAACATTACCAAAATAGAATCTTGCATTTTGCCCCACTGGATACTTTTAAATATAACCTTTATGTAAGGGATATCAATCTTTACAAGGTGTTTTAGGAGATGAAAGTACTTGACTCTCTGGTTTATTAAATGTTCATTTCTGAAGCTTGGAGAAAAGCATACATTGTACTAAGTAATTTTCAGGCAATCTGACAGTTCTAATGGTTTCAAGAGGATTAGGAAATATAGTCCCCACCTTCACAGAGTTTTGTTGTTGTTTAATTGTTATGTCATGTCCAACTTTTTCTGACTCCATAGCTTGTAGCCTACCTGGCCCCTCTGTCCATTACAGTGAAGCAAAACAGATAGCACACAAATAACTCCACTATTTGTAATTTAAATACAATTGTGATTATGTCAGAATGAATATAGTATGTTTTAAGAGAAATATGAATACGGTATGTTCTAAGAGTGATATATTCTTATCTAGTCTAGAACATCTTGAAAGGCTACCTGAGTATGTGAATTTAAGTCAGAATCTGAAGTAGTGACTGGTAGCTCAGTAAAGAGGGGAGGGGTGGTGAAGCAAGAGGAGCATTTGTAGTAGTGAGAACAGAATATTTAAAGATCTTCAGCATGTTATATTACTGAAGGGACTGTAAAATGAACAGTGTGAGTGGATGATAGAGAGTAAGTGTGGCTAGAGAAGTAAGCTAGTGCCAAACCATAGGACCTTATTAAAGATTTTGAATTTTAAGAGCAATGAATGGGCAGCAGTGAAAGAAAGAATTGATATAATCATATTTGCTTTAAGAGATTATTCTGCCTGCTGTATGAAGAATGGGTTGGAGAAGGGTAAAACTGAAATGGATTCAGTAAGACTGGCACAGTGGTAAAGAATCCACCTGCCAATGCACGGGTCACAGGAGACGTAGGTTCTGTCCCTGAGTTGGGGAGACCCACTGGAGTAGGAAATGGCAACCCACTCCAGTATACTTGCCTGGAAAATTCCATAAACAGAGGAGCCTGGTGGGCTACAGTCCATCTGGTCACAAGAGCTGGACACGACTAAGAAACTGAACACACGCTGAGACCATTTAGAAGGCTAGGAATTGCCACTCTCTCTGGAAGCCGATGGTGACTGATACTTGAAGAGTTTCTTTTCCTTATCTTCCTATTAAAATTTTGCTTTGCTTTAATGGTCCCTAGTATCCCATTCCCATTTTGATAGTATTCTAAGAATAATTCATTCCAAAGTAAAATTATGTTGCATGCTTACAGGTGAAACTGATGTTAATATTGTGGCACTAAATTTTAAAAGACTCTTCAAGTATTCCCACTTTTCTGACTTGGCCAATATAAGGAAGAAGAAAAAGGATAAGTACATTCAATGCTGCCATTTTCCTAATTCCTGCCGAGTATTTGCATTCTCACTGAAGACTTTCAGTAATTTTAATTCCGCCAGGATCTGCTCCACCTCTTGTCACTCTCTGGGAGAACGGCATCAGCTGGGAAACATTCATTCATTTGTTGGGTGAATGAGCCCACGCAGTAGTCTTGTTTAACTATTTCGTTTCGCTCACCCCTTGTGTGTAATTAGCAGTGAGGGTCGTTTAGTTCTCCCTCGAGTCTTGGTAACTTAAATATTTAACCTCTCTTTTTCTTCTTCGTTATAAAGTTCTACAGCCAGACTGCTGCTTTTTTTTTAATCATATCTCTGATTTTCTCATTGAAAAACTGGATAATTACTTGACCTCTCTGTTTCTCAGTTTTCTCTTCTGTAAAATAGGGATAATAATAATATCTATTTCCTAGGAATGTTGTCAGGATTAGACTTAGAACACTGTATAGTGTATTCTTTTAGATAATACATGAAATCATTTATTGGGGTCTTAATCAACATTTTATGGAGTAGAATGGAATAGAATAGAAAATATATTACCTAATGAAAGCTAAGTATCGTTTGTGTGTGTGTGTGTGTGTGTGTGTGTGTGTATGCATATAGGCTTTCCAAATGGTGCTAGTGATAGAGAACCCGCCTACCAGTGCAGGTAAATGCAAGATACATGGGTTCTATCCCTGGGTCAGGAAGATCCCCTGGAATAGGAAATGGCAACCCACTCTAGTATTCTCTCCTTGGAAATCCCACGGAGAGGAGCCTGCTGTCCATAAGGTTGCACAGAGTTGGACATGACTGATGCAACTTAGCACACACATGCATATATGCGTATATTATATTTTTTATATGTGATTGCAGTTGAACCATATTTTTATGTATCTTGATCAAAAAATTTTTAAACTACCTATCCTAATATGGCTCTCTTCACATTGTGTACTAAATGTTCATTGAAGACAGAAATACATTTGTTTAATATATGTTCATACCCCTAGAACCTAGGTCTGCTTGGAATATATTAATACATGTAAGCTAGAAAGTTTTTATGATTTGAACAAAACAAAAACCAATGTGTAGATGACAGTTACACTTTCTAGGATCCTGTTGCCTGGAAATCCCAATTTGCCTGGAGAATTGGAAGCCCCTGAAAACTGCCTTCTCTTAACCTGTACTTTGCTTGACTGTTTTGCAATGAATGAAACAGATGTGAAATATAGACACTGACTATGAACAAAGGACATATAGCTGGGGAATGGAATTGAATTCCAGAGTAAGAGATGTCTGTAGTCAAAATATTTACAGTGTATAACACTGAATTGTATACTTTAAAAGGGTGAATATTATAGTAGATGAATTGCATCTCAGTTTTTAAAATTATGATTGCTTTTAGATTCATATCTTTTAACTTAGGTTCATATGAAATAAGTACCTTATGGCAGAAAGCAAAGAACAACTAAAGAGCCTCTTGATGAAAGTGAAAGAGGAATGAAAAAAGTGGCTTAAAACTCAACATTCAGACTAAGATCATGGCATCTGGTCCCATCACTTCATGGCAAATAGATGGGGAAACAGTGGAAGCAGTGACAGACTTTATTTTGGGGGCTTCCAAAATCACTGCAGATGGTGACTGCAACCATGAAATTAAAAGACCCTTCCTACTTGGAAGACCAACCTAGACAGCATATTAAAAAGCAGAGACATTACTTTGCCAACAAAGGTCTGTCTAGTCAAGGCTATGGTTTTTCCAGCAGTCATGTATGGATGTGAGAGTTTGACTATAAAGAAAGCTGAGAGCCAAAGAACTGATGCTTTTGAACTGTGGTGTTGAAGAAGACTCGAGTTCCTTGGACTGCAAGGAGATCCAACCAGTCCATCCTAAAGAAAATCAGTCCTGAATATTCATTGGAAGGACTGATGCTGAAGCTGAAGCTCCAGTACTTTGGCAACCTGATGTGAAGAACTGACTCATTTGAAAAGACCCTGATGCTGGGAAAGACTGAAGACAGGAGGAGAAGGAGAGGACAGAGGATGAGATGGTTGGATGGCATCACCGACTCAATGGACATGAGTTTGAGTAAACTCCAGGAGTTGGTGACGGATAGGAAGGCCTGACATGCTGCTGTCCATGGGGTCACAAAGAGTTGGACACAACTGAGCGAATGAACTGAACTGGTGTTACTAAAACATTTTAATCAAATCATTGAAAAATTTATAATATATGAAAGTAATTTAACTTTTCTTCTTATTGGGGATTACGATCATACCTTAGAAAAAGGATGATGGACAGGCTCAAAAAGGTATTTCATCCTAGATTTACCAAATGGACTGCTTTTCTCAGTTTTCTTTGTCAGCCCTTACTCTTCTGAATTACTACCAGTTGTGCTAAATACTCTCCATTTGTCTTTAGATCCTCTCTCTGCCCTTGATCCCAGGAAGATGACTTTTATAGATATATCAACAACATTTATCTCCTGGCTTCTGATTGTATTCAGCAAATTAGTGAAAAGGGCAGAAAATCAGAGCACAAAAGAGATAAGGTCTGAGTGTGTCTTAGCATGACCACATTTGTCTTCAGACTTCACTGTTCATTGGCCTCTTCTACTACATGACAGCTCTGGCTCTTGAGAATTTCAGTCACCGCTTTTCGCCCTTGACTCTTCACCTCTTAGCTTTAGGATACTTCTCACATCCTTTTTTGTCTCTCCTTAAACTAGTCATGTGTTTGTAAATAGTCTCTTTATTAAACTTCTCAGTTACCCTGCTTGGATGTTTTTTCTTTTTTTTTTTTCCTTGCCAGACTTGGTGGACTCACAAGATCTGTGAACCTTCTTTGTCTCTATCTGGATCCTTCCCCCTTGGACTCTTCTGGGTATAACGTATGACAGATATCCAACTATATCCAGATATGAACTGCTAGAAAAACAGTCTGGATTTTGGAATCAAACACTCCTGTTTTGGAGTGTTAGTCTGCCTCTTTCTAGCTGGATTTAAAAAGCGTGACTTAAGCTTTCTGAGTTTTTATTCTCATCTGTAAAATGAGTTCCTGTTCACACACACCTCATGGTGTTTTATGAGGATTAACTAAAATTATGTAATTAAATGCTTTAGCATAAAATTTATAAATATTAGCTATGATTGCTTTGTTATAATTATTATAGAAGACAATATTATTGTCATTGTTCAGTCATGTCTGACTCTTTGTGACCCCATGGACTAAAGCAGGCCAAGCCTCCCTGTCCTTCACCATCTTCTAAAGTTTGCCTAAGTTCATGATCACTGAATCAGTGATGCCGTCCAGCCATCTCATCCTCTGACACCCTCTTTCCTTCTGCTGTCCATCTTTCCCAGCATCAGACAGTTTTCCTGTGAGTCGTCTGTTTGCATCAGATGACCAAAGTCCTGGGGCCTCAGCTTCAGCATCAGTCCTTCCAGTGAATATTCAGGGTTGATTTTCCTGAAGATTTTCTGGTTTGATCTCCTTTCTCTCCAAGAGACTTTCAGGAGTCTTCTCCAGCACCACAGTTCAAAGGCATCAATTGTTTGGTGTTCTGCATTCCAAATGGTCCAGCTCTTACAACCATACGTGACCACTGGGAAGACCATGGCCTTGACTGTATGGACCTTCGTCGGCAGGAAAATTTCCTATATGTCTCCTGTTCTTTGGCTTTCTCCTTCTTTGTTCATAAGTTGCTGGTTTCCTGGAAGCTACTTTTTCCTCGCTAAAGAAGGTTGAAGGTTTTTCCGTATTTAATTTCTAGTCCCTTCTTATTCTGAAACCTGAAAATTCTGGAAGGCTGATTCTTGAGTTGCCTTCATTTTCTGTAGGTGTAAGTTCTTCTTATTATTTAACTCATTGCTGGCATAAGTAGACAGTCTGCAAGTGTTTATTTCAGATAAACCTCTTTGGTGGTTGTTTTCTGACAATACAGATTTAACTGTAGATATGTGTTGCTGCTGCTGCTGAGTCTCTTCAGTCATGTCCGACTCTGTGCAACCTCATAGACGGCAGCCCACCAGGCTCCCCCGTCCCTGGGATTCTCCAGGCAAGAACACTGGAGTGGGGTGCCATTTCTTTCTCCAATGCATGAAAATGAAAAGTGAAAATGAAGTTGCTCATTCGTGTCCGACTCTTTGCAATCCCGTGGACTGCAGCCCACCAGGCTCCTCTATCCATGGGATTTTCCAGGCAAGAGTACTGGAGTGGGGTGCCATTGCCTTCTCCGGTAGATGTGTGTAGACCTATATAATTAGCATCTCCACACCCATTCCCAAATAATGTTATAGATTTATTTCCTCAGTTAGAATATTTGATTTAAAGCTTACAAAACCAATTCATGGAAGTCAACATGTATATTTGAAATGCAAATGGTGTTTCGTATTATCATAACTATGTGAAAATGAATTACCTCTTCACAAACTTAAGATAATCCATTTTTATTGCCTACGTCATTTGAACATAACCATATGGTACCAGGATAAGAATAGCAGCTTGTTCAGCACAAGAGTGACTATACCTAGAAAGATTTCATTTTATTTTATCTTGTATAAGCAATACATATTTAGAGACATATTTTATTACATGTGAGAAAATTTTAGTAAAACCCTTTATGTTTGGGCTTCTGAGTTATTAAAAGAATGAAAACAATAGTTGTATTTTCTCTAACATCATAAACTAATTAAATCAAAATACATTTGCTGTAATTATATGTATAATCCTCCTGTTCTCTACACCCCCACTTTTGTCTGATATTTAAAGTAATACTGAAACAAACAGCTGCTGGATTGGATTATCTGCTTTAGTATTTTATTCTTGTTTCCTGAGAGAATGCAATCTAAATTTAATGCACAATTCAACATTCATTTTAGTGCCTGCTGTGTATAGGGAAATAGGCTGGGGATTGGGAATGCTCAGAAGCCCAAGATTAGGGCAGTGTGTCTCTGTACCACAAGAGACAGCTCATTATCAAATATATAGGTAAACCACTAGTGAGATCAGGTAGATAATCTCCTGGAAGGGAAAATATCAAATGCATTCTAAACTCAACCTTAAATTATTTTTGGAATATCTGTTCTTATTTTTGCTTTAAGTATTGTTTGTTGCTCATTTAGTTCAAGAAACTATTTTGGAGCAGATATTAAACTGCATTCTGGAAATGTAGCTCAGTAAAAAGAGCAATATAATCTCTTTCTACTTTACCATGAATGATAGATACTAAACAGGAATTTATAATACAGAGTAATGAGTGCCAGGACTCTTAGATATTGTGGAAATAAGCTTTAAAAGTATGGAAGAACTTACTCTATGTTATTTAAATAAAATGCCATTGTTATCAATATGTATTAGGAGGAAGGATGCACATTACATAGGACATATTATGGACATTTCATAGGACAAGTGAAATGTTTATAATAACAAAATGTCACTGATCAAATTAAATAAGCTATTCAAGTGATACTTCTATACAGCAGGCTTTATTCCATATTAACATTATTAAAGTTTTTAAGTGATAAACCATAGCTTTCCAAATAAAGTTAAACTTCTTGGCTTACCATAGGAGGCCATTGAGCATATGACCTCTGTCATTTCTCTAGATTTACTTCCTGTGACTCCACACCAGTCTCCTTATACCTTCCATGATGTGTTAAACTACTTTTAAATAATAAATGCATCATGTTTTGTCCTGCCACTCTCTATGTCTACATGCTGTTCATTTAACTGTTCAGTATTTACCCCACTTATCTTTCAAGACTAAGTACCTTGTCCTTTAGGAAGTCCTCAGTGACTTCCCAGTTTGATTTAATATCCTTCTTCTGGAGATCAACCCTGGGATTTCTTTGGAAGGAATGATGCTGAAGCTGCAACTCCAGTACTTTTGCCACCTCATGCGAAGGGTTGACTCATTGGAAAAGACTCTGATGCTGGGAGGGATTGGGGGCAGGTGAAGAAGGGGACGACCGAGGATGAGATGGCTGGATGGCATCATAGACTCGATGGACGTGAGTCTGAGTGAACTCCGGGAGATGGTGATGGACAGGGAGGCCTGGTGTGCTGCGATTCATGGGGTCGCAAAGAGTTGGACACGACTGAGCGACTGAACTGAACTGAACTGAACTCTATCCCCTTATAACACCCTTTGAAATCTTTATCCAGACTCTTAACACATTATTCTGTTGGTTTACTTCCATATGGTATACTCTGTAAAGCATGACTGTGTCTTAGCTGACTTTGTATCTTCCAAATTCTGTAGCAGATACTGGATTAAGGTCATATGGATGCATAGATAAATGAATGGATGATGATTTTCCATTTTCTGCATCAAATGTGTGAAATAAAAAATTAGGTGCAGTTTGCTGAGTTTCTTGCTTTCTACTTTCACAATGTAAATAGAACTAGTAAAATCTCCAGACCACTATTTAAAGTAATGTTGTTAGTCTAGATCTAGGTTCCAGAGAGAATTAAGGGCCTAACTGCAGACTCAACTCCTCATTAAATACAAATTTTCTCACTGAAATAGTAGGAGATAAACTTTGATTAAATATAGTATACCTTCCAATGAACTCAGAGCCCTTATAACTAGCTTTTACTATATAAAAACCACTTGAAAAAAAAAAAAAAAAACCACTTGAGGTCCTGCACACCTAAGGAACCTCTGTGGGAATATACATATTCCCATTATGTCTTTAGATACTATATGTTATAAGAAACTTTATTCCATTCTCTACTCATGGTAGTCTGTTTTCCTTTCACTGAAATTGAAAAATTCAGATTTAAAATATCAAACCCCTGAAAACAAAAATAATCATATCTTTGAAAGAAACAAAGCTAATTATATGACAGGAACTTGTCATGTAATAATTGAGGCTCTCAGGAGACATAGAATAAATGTAGAAAATATTTTTTGTATTAACACCATTACTTATTTTATATCTTAGAGAATTATTTTTCATATCAGCAAGTATATTAAAAGGAACATATTGTGTGCAATGTGTAGGCTCAGCGTAGGATTTTCTGCATGAAAATTTTGCAATGATATTGGTTAATTGCTAGATTTCAGGCACCTTTCTAACCTTTTTTTAGTGGGTGTGAAAGGGTTTATTTGTAAGAGATATTGCCACTGACAGAATTTTATCTTTTTCTCATGGAATCTCAACAGCAATTCCCATGTTAAGAGGCATCCCCAGAAAGCTCGTCAAAGGATTTCCACCCACACTCTGAATATCTTAACAGGGCTTGACCCATTTTTTTCTCCTTATTAAGGTAGCAGCATAGGCATTATGAGGAAAAATGGAATAAGAACTAGTCTGAGCTTGGAATTTCAAAGTTATGTACCTGTATGGAAGGAATTCAAGTGGAAACCAAAATCAGTCTTTATTTCTTATTATATCCCTAATAGCAATCTAAATTTCTCACATTAAAGAACCATATCTGGTATTATGAATATGGTTTTAAGTGGTTTAAAATTTATATTTATATTATCAAATGCAATGAATATAAATACCCAAAAAGGAGCACATTATAAGTCAAGAATACTTCTTTGTACTTATTTTTATAACACAAAGTAATTTTTTGTAAGCCATTTTACTGAAGGACGAACGACATTTTAAAACCTGTACGTATTAGACAACTTGATAGATTTGGAGATAAGTATGCATCCCTGAAAACATCACCACAATCTGTGCCATAAGCATATTCATTACCTCGAAAGGTTTATTTCCATTTATTTATGTATTATTATTATTCTGTGATAAGAATACTTAACATAAGATCCACTCTCTTAGCAAACTTTAAAGTATGTAATACAGTATTGTTTACCAGAGGATCTATGCTGCACCATAGATCTCTAAGACTTACTTATCCTGGGTAACTAAAACTTTGTAGCCTTTACCTAATATCGCCCCAATTACCCTTTCCCCTAGTACCTGGCAACCACTGTTCTGTTCTGCTTCTGACTATTTTAGATTAGAACACAAAGTATTTGCCTTACTGATTAAATAATGTAGATAGTAATAATTAAAAGCAGACTAAAACTTTGAATATTAATATTTGAATTCTTTAAAAGCAAGCAAAATATTAGAGAATAAGAAAAGGTATTTAAAAATAATTTTGTTCATATAAATAATTACATATAGATATTAAATTTCTATATCCATCTGAACCATAAAGCTCTTCCCCCATCCCCACTCTGTGGCATACAAATACTCATATAGATTGTAGATTTAACCTGAAGAATGAAAGTCTCTTGGGAAGACAAGACTACCTGCAGTTTTTTTCCTCCTGTTAATTACATGACTTTGGTAATTTACTCTGTGTATCAGTCACATCATCTTCATGATGAATGAAGTATCATAAGTGAGAAAATAATGCCTAGTTATTTAAATGAATCATAACTATTGTTACCATAGCAGTTGCATCTTCTGTTTTTTTATTTTGGAGGCAGTCTCCAAGTCAACATTCAAGTACAAATACGTAAGTGGTGTATTCACTTCTCTGTTGTAGTTATTCCATCATCTAAGTTCAGTGTTGAACTTCTTTTTCCATTCTTACTTGGATTTACCCAAGTAACGTTTTCACTTGCTCCACCTTCCAACTCTACCAAAACTCCTCCTATCACAGACACCAGTGATATCCACATTACCAAATTCAATGGTGAATTCTAATTTCTCACTTGAACTGTCAGCATGTGTGATGCAGTTTCCCACTTCCTCCTCCTTCAAACTATATTATTTGGATCCTTTGCTTTTCTCCTCCCTGTTAGTTCAGTTAAGTTCAGTTGCTCAGTCGTATCTGACTTTTTGTAATCCCATGGACTGCAGTATGTCAGGCTTCCCTGTCCATCACCAACTCCCGGAGCTTACTCAAACTCATGTCCATAGTATCGGTGATGCGATGTCCCCTTCTCCTCCTGCCTTCGGTCTTTCCCAGCATCAGGGTCTTTTCAAATGAGTCCGCTCTTCGCATCAGGTGGCCAAAGTATTGGAGTTTTAGCTTCAGCAACAGTCCTTCCAGTGAATATTCAGATTTCCTTTAGGATGGACTGGTTGGATCTCCTTGCCGTCCAAGGGACTCTCAAGAGTCTTCTCCAACACCACAGTTCAAAAGCATCAGTTCTTTGGTGCTCAGCTTTCTTTATGGTCCAACTCTCACATCCATACATGACTTCTGGAAAAACCATAGCTTTGATAGATGGACCTTTGTTGGCAAAGTAATGTCTCTGCTTTTTAATATGCTGTCTAGGTTGGTCATAGCTTTTCTTCCAAGGAGCAAGGGTCTTTTAATTTCATGGCTGCAGTCACCATCTGCAGTGATTTTGGAGCCCCCCAAAATAAAGTCTGTCACTGTTTCCATTGTTTGCCCATTTATTTGCCATGAAGTGATGGGACCAGATGCCATGGTCTTAGTCTGAATGTTGAGTTATAAGCCAACTTTTTCACTCTCCTCCTTCACTTTCATCAAGAACCTCTTTAGTTCTTCTCAAATTCCTTTAGAAGTTCCTTCTTAACTTCCCATTATATTTGTGCTTCTCTGGGGATCATTCTGCAGGCCTCTTTTCTATTTACACTGACTTCCTCGGTAATCTTATTCAGTCTCAGAGCTTTTAAAACTATCTACCCATTGTTGACTCTCATATTTTTATCTCTAGACATTTTCCTCCAATTGCTTAGTCAACATTTCCACTTGGCTGTCTAATAGAAATCACAAATCTAACACATCCAAACAAAGCTCTTGATCTTCCTCTTAAAACCTGCTTTGCCTTGAATCCAGCCATCTGTTAAGGGCGATTGTATTTTTCTATTTGCTCAGGCAAAATAAAATACAGTTTTTAATTTGAAAAAAGAATCTTCTCTCTTTTTTATTTGCAATACAATTTCCTCTAGAAATCCTATTATATACATAAACTTTGACCCCATTTACCACCTTAGCAATACTATGCCAGATCAGTTTGCCATCATCTCCTAGTTTCGTTACCAGGACAAGTTTTCCTTTTTTAAAAACAAATTTGTTCATTCCAGTCTGCTCTGTGCCCACCTCCATTTTACTCTGTTCTCGCCTGACCAGCCTCTCAGCCTGTTAGCTTATGGTGAATATGTCCAATTCTTGATCTCCAAAGAAGAAGATTTAGCTTTGGGACCAGGGACCAGGCTTGATCACTCAAGAGCTTTTATGTAGCAGAGTTTTATAAAAGTATGAAAAGGAACAGAAAAAGCTTCTGACATAGACATCAGAAGGGGGACAGAGAGTGCCCCCACTCACTAGCCTTATCAAGGCCTTATATACTTTATCAGACCCACTCCCACAAAATATATCTTAAATTAACAAGGTTGAAACTAACAATAGAAAGGTATTACCAGATCCACTTCCACAATATGAGTCTTAAGATAACAAGATTAGTCAGAAAGTTTTTGTTAGGGGGAAACATCCTTGAGCACCATACTTTGTTATATTGACTACGACAAAGCAGTGTAGAGAAAAAAATGTTTGTCTTTTTCTTCTTGAGAGCACCAGACTCCTTTCTCCTTCTTGAAGGCTCTGGACTCCTTTCTCCTCCTAGGGGACCCTGGACTTCTTATCAACCTATAGGAATTGACTCTCTCACCTCCTTTCTATTTCAATATTCCAAGTGTGCTTGAAACAATTAGAGAGATATGAGTGAAAATATACCTATTTGAGAAAGTAGGTGATAAAATGATAGAGAACATTTTTAATTTGCTGAGGTACCCCAAACCTGAAAAACAATAAAAGCCAAATGGAATTATTTAGCAAGGTAAATATCAGAAAGCAAAAGGTATATTTTGAAGGAATTTATCAGATTTCTCAAAATAGTAATATACTCTGGAAATGTTGTTGTTCATTCTCTAGGTTGTGTTTAACTCTTTGTGACCCCATGGACTGCAGCAGGCAGTCTTTCATTATCTCCTGGAGTTTTCTCAAATTCATGTCTGTTGAGTCCATGATGCTGTCTAACCATCTCATCGTCTGCTGCCCACTTCTCCTTTAGCCTTCAATCTTTCGCAGGATCAAGGTCTTTTCCAATAAGTCAGCTCATCTCATCAGGTGACCAACGTATTGGAGTTTCAGCTTCAGCTCTAGAAATTGTATTCTTGAAATAGCATTCTAGAAACATGATAATTTTCTCATTTGTTCAACATGTATTTGTTGAACCTCTACAATGTGCCAGGCACTTTTCTCTCTGCTTGGGCTAAATCAGTGAACAAATCAGACAAACAGCCCTGCCCCCATGGAAGTTTATCCTAGCAGCAGAGAACATATAATAAATAAAAGTAAATTGTCTATGTGAGAAATGTGATAGGTACCCTGGAAAAATACCAGAACAGAACAAAGGGGATTTAGAATCTGGGAGAATGTAAACAAAGCTAGTTGCTGTTTTCAGTAGGGTAAAGAGGGTCTCACAGGAATGGGACATTTGAGCAGACGCAGAAAGCGTTAGATATTAGCACATGATAGGTCTGAGAGAATGAGCACTGAAGAGCAGCAGCAGCCAGGGCAGGGCAAAGGCATGAAGGTTATGCCACACATGCCTGACGGATTTAGGGAAGAGCAAGGAAGTCCATATGGGAAGTAGATAATGAGCAAGTAACAATTAGTTAAGAGTAAGAGATGATGTCAGAAAGCTNTTAGAGAATAAGAAAAGGTATTTAAAAATAATTTTGTTCATATAAATAATTACATATAGATATTAAATTTCTATATCCATCTGAACCATAAAGCTCTTCCCCCATCCCCACTCTGTGGCATACAAATACTCATATAGATTGTAGATTTAACCTGAAGAATGAAAGTCTCTTGGGAAGACAAGACTACCTGCAGTTTTTTTCCTCCTGTTAATTACATGACTTTGGTAATTTACTCTGTGTATCAGTCACATCATCTTCATGATGAATGAAGTATCATAAGTGAGAAAATAATGCCTAGTTATTTAAATGAATCATAACTATTGTTACCATAGCAGTTGCATCTTCTGTTTTTTTATTTTGGAGGCAGTCTCCAAGTCAACATTCAAGTACAAATACGTAAGTGGTGTATTCACTTCTCTGTTGTAGTTATTCCATCATCTAAGTTCAGTGTTGAACTTCTTTTTCCATTCTTACTTGGATTTACCCAAGTAACGTTTTCACTTGCTCCACCTTCCAACTCTACCAAAACTCCTCCTATCACAGACACCAGTGATATCCACATTACCAAATTCAATGGTGAATTCTAATTTCTCACTTGAACTGTCAGCATGTGTGATGCAGTTTCCCACTTCCTCCTCCTTCAAACTATATTATTTGGATCCTTTGCTTTTCTCCTCCCTGTTAGTTCAGTTAAGTTCAGTTGCTCAGTCGTATCTGACTTTTTGTAATCCCATGGACTGCAGTATGTCAGGCTTCCCTGTCCATCACCAACTCCCGGAGCTTACTCAAACTCATGTCCATAGTATCGGTGATGCGATGTCCCCTTCTCCTCCTGCCTTCGGTCTTTCCCAGCATCAGGGTCTTTTCAAATGAGTCCGCTCTTCGCATCAGGTGGCCAAAGTATTGGAGTTTTAGCTTCAGCAACAGTCCTTCCAGTGAATATTCAGATTTCCTTTAGGATGAACTGGTTGGATCTCCTTGCCGTCCAAGGGACTCTCAAGAGTCTTCTCCAACACCACAGTTCAAAAGCATCAGTTCTTTGGTGCTCAGCTTTCTTTATGGTCCAACTCTCACATCCATACATGACTTCTGGAAAAACCATAGCTTTGATAGATGGACCTTTGTTGGCAAAGTAATGTCTCTGCTTTTTAATATGCTGTCTAGGTTGGTCATAGCTTTTCTTCCAAGGAGCAAGGGTCTTTTAATTTCATGGCTGCAGTCACCATCTGCAGTGATTTTGGAGCCCCCCAAAATAAAGTCTGTCACTGTTTCCATTGTTTGCCCATTTATTTGCCATGAAGTGATGGGACCAGATGCCATGGTCTTAGTCTGAATGTTGAGTTATAAGCCAACTTTTTCACTCTCCTCCTTCACTTTCATCAAGAACCTCTTTAGTTCTTCTCAAATTCCTTTAGAAGTTCCTTCTTAACTTCCCATTATATTTGTGCTTCTCTGGGGATCATTCTGCAGGCCTCTTTTCTATTTACACTGACTTCCTCGGTAATCTTATTCAGTCTCAGAGCTTTTAAAACTATCTACCCATTGTTGACTCTCATATTTTTATCTCTAGACGTTTTCCTCCAATTGCTTAGTCAACATTTCCACTTGGCTGTCTAATAGAAATCACAAATCTAACACATCCAAACAAAGCTCTTGATCTTCCTCTTAAAACCTGCTTTGCCTTGAATCCAGCCATCTGTTAAGGGCGATTGTATTTTTCTATTTGCTCAGGCAAAATAAAATACAGTTTTTAATTTGAAAAAAGAATCTTCTCTCTTTTTTATTTGCAATACAATTTCCTCTAGAAATCCTATTATATACATAAACTTTGACCCCATTTACCACCTTAGCAATACTATGCCAGATCAGTTTGCCATCATCTCCTAGTTTCGTTACCAGGACAAGTTTTCCTTTTTTAAAAACAAATTTGTTCATTCCAGTCTGCTCTGTGCCCACCTCCATTTTACTCTGTTCTCGCCTGACCAGCCTCTCAGCCTGTTAGCTTATGGTGAATATGTCCAATTCTTGATCTCCAAAGAAGAAGATTTAGCTTTGGGACCAGGGACCAGGCTTGATCACTCAAGAGCTTTTATGTAGCAGAGTTTTATAAAAGTATGAAAAGGAACAGAAAAAGCTTCTGACATAGACATCAGAAGGGGGACAGAGAGTGCCCCCACTCACTAGCCTTATCAAGGCCTTATATACTTTATCAGACCCACTCCCACAAAATATATCTTAAATTAACAAGGTTGAAACTAACAATAGAAAGGTATTACCAGATCCACTTCCACAATATGAGTCTTAAGATAACAAGATTAGTCAGAAAGTTTTTGTTAGGGGGAAACATCCTTGAGCACCATACTTTGTTATATTGACTACGACAAAGCAGTGTAGAGAAAAAAATGTTTGTCTTTTTCTTCTTGAGAGCACCAGACTCCTTTCTCCTTCTTGAAGGCTCTGGACTCCTTTCTCCTCCTAGGGGACCCTGGACTTCTTATCAACCTATAGGAATTGACTCTCTCACCTCCTTTCTATTTCAATATTCCAAGTGTGCTTGAAACAATTAGAGAGATATGAGTGAAAATATACCTATTTGAGAAAGTAGGTGATAAAATGATAGAGAACATTTTTAATTTGCTGAGGTACCCCAAACCTGAAAAACAATAAAAGCCAAATGGAATTATTTAGCAAGGTAAATATCAGAAAGCAAAAGGTATATTTTGAAGGAATTTATCAGATTTCTCAAAATAGTAATATACTCTGGAAATGTTGTTGTTCATTCTCTAGGTTGTGTTTAACTCTTTGTGACCCCATGGACTGCAGCAGGCAGTCTTTCATTATCTCCTGGAGTTTTCTCAAATTCATGTCTGTTGAGTCCATGATGCTGTCTAACCATCTCATCGTCTGCTGCCCACTTCTCCTTTAGCCTTCAATCTTTCGCAGGATCAAGGTCTTTTCCAATAAGTCAGCTCATCTCATCAGGTGACCAACGTATTGGAGTTTCAGCTTCAGCTCTAGAAATTGTATTCTTGAAATAGCATTCTAGAAACATGATAATTTTCTCATTTGTTCAACATGTATTTGTTGAACCTCTACAATGTGCCAGGCACTTTTCTCTCTGCTTGGGCTAAATCAGTGAACAAATCAGACAAACAGCCCTGCCCCCATGGAAGTTTATCCTAGCAGCAGAGAACATATAATAAATAAAAGTAAATTGTCTATGTGAGAAATGTGATAGGTACCCTGGAAAAATACCAGAACAGAACAAAGGGGATTTAGAATCTGGGAGAATGTAAACAAAGCTAGTTGCTGTTTTCAGTAGGGTAAAGAGGGTCTCACAGGAATGGGACATTTGAGCAGACGCAGAAAGCGTTAGATATTAGCACATGATAGGTCTGAGAGAATGAGCACTGAAGAGCAGCAGCAGCCAGGGCAGGGCAAAGGCATGAAGGTTATGCCACACATGCCTGACGGATTTAGGGAAGAGCAAGGAAGTCCATATGGGAAGTAGATAATGAGCAAGTAACAATTAGTTAAGAGTAAGAGATGATGTCAGAAAGCTAATCGGTGGCAGGGAGTGTGGTGGTGCTCAGATGACAGATCAGGCAGAGCTTTGTAGGCAGTTGTAAGAGCTTTGACTTCTATTCTGAGTAAAATGGGAAGTCATTGCAGATTTTGAGCACAGGAATGAATGACACTGTCTGACATGTTTTAAAAGCATCACTCTGGCTGCTATGTTGAGAGTACTCTCAAGGGGCCAAGGGCAGAAATAAGGAAGCTAAAACAGGGGGCTATTAAAATAATATCAATAAAACTGTTTAAAATTGCATTTTTCACTAGAATTGTGAGAATGTCAGAACCGAGTATTTGATAGAAGAGCACTAATATGTTGGCATGTTTTAGCATGCACTTGTTTGTCAATTGTTCTTAGATATTCATATTAAAATTCTTGTTACTATATTTAGATTTATTGATTTCCTCTCATGCTTTGCACCATCTCTGCCCTGGAGTATGAGCAACTCAAAGACAGAAATGATGTCTTATTCACCTCTGTATTCTCCGTGCTCAAAATTTGTTTTTTGAATTAAATTAGAACATCTCAAATATACTGTTATTATGGAAAAAATTATCCTAGAAAGAGAGCTAAAGGTTACTTCCAAATAGTAAACTTTAGTCAGTGATAATTTAGACAGCATCATCCTAGAATATAAAAATGCTCATTTCTTCAAATGTAAGAAAAAGGATTTCATCAGTTTATGAAGTTGTGTGGTATTTTCCTTTTCTGTGTTTGCCCATTATATTATTGCTTTTTACTTTCATCAGTGTCTTTCCTTTTTTTTTTTTTTTGGTAGATAAAATTTTAGTTTTACCTTATTTAAGCTCTCTATGACTATTTTATTTCCAAGAGATAAAATAGATATTTTTTAAAAAAACAAAACACTCTTGAAGAATTAGGGGAAAGGACTTTTAGAGATCTGACTAGTGATTTTCAAAATGTTCTCTGTGAACCCTGGAGTTTCTTTGAGGCTGCTGTAAGACTGAGAATCAGATCTCACAGATCTAGCCCAGCCTTCTTGTAAGAGTTGGTTACTGGCAGACACCAAATTTCTTAGATTGTTTTCTAGATATCATATTACTTTAATAATTTTGTTAACCTAGGTTGAGTGAGTGCTTGTTCTTCTGAAAGAGGCAATGTGGCTTAAGCTTTATAGTCAAGAATAATTACATGTAGTTTTATGATTTCTTTACTAATCGGAGACCTTATTGAGAAAAAAATATAATTCTGTGCCACAGTTGAAGGATAAGGAGAAACAGTTTGGAAATAAAAATAGTATATTTTAAAACTTGCATTCTAGAGGGATTTTGGATGATTTTGAAAATAAATGCCAAAGAGTAGTTCCTAAAATGTATGATGTTTTGATGTCGTCACTGGTGTAAGTGGAACAGTCGCCTTGGCAGGTGTGCTTCAAGTGGAATATTACGTTAGCTATAGAAATATTGCTTTCTTTAGAATTAGTCTCATGATTTCTTTTGGTCACACTTTTTTTCTCTTAGCAATAGAAGTTTATGCAATATGGTATTTGGTACAGTTAAAATAGTTCAAGAGGGAAAGAATATCTAAAAACATAAACCAGTGTGTTTGCTTTTCTGAATTGCTACAATTGTAGACCCTTTTATCTTCCTACCTGATTTAATAAAATGATATATATCATATTGTTAACATTTCAACTACTTTTTTGAGAGGAAAACTGTTTTATTCTAGTTTCTTTCCATTAATTTTACAGCATTCAAATGCTGAATCAAATATTAATATTTTAGTATTAAGGTTTAGTTCAAATTAAGAATAGCACTCTGGGATCTCCAGGTAGGTTATAGTAGCAATATATAAAGTAAGGGCAAATCATTAATTTTCCTGACCATTGAAAGCTCATCCTAATTATGCATGTGCTAAGTCACTTCTGTCTTGTGGAATTCTGTGTGACCCTATGGACTGTAGCCTGCCAACCTCTTTTGTCCATGGGCTTCTCCAGGCAAGAATACTGGAATGAGTTTGCCATGCCCTCCTCCAGGGACATCTTCCCAATCCAGGGATCAAACCTGCGTCTCTTACATCTCCTACATTAGCAGGTGGGTTCTTTACCACTAGTACCACCTGGCTAGCCCTAACTATGTATCAGTTTCAGGTCAGTTCAGTCGTGTCCGACTCTTTGTGACCCCATGGACTGCAGCACACCAGGCCTCCCTGTCCATCACCAACTCCCAGAGTTTACTCAGACTCATGTCCATTGAGTCAGTGATGCCATCCAACCATCTCATCCTCTGTTGTCCCCTTCTCCTCCTGCCTTCAATCTTTCCCAGCATCAGAGCATTTTCAAATGAGTCAGTTCTTCACATCAGGTTGCCAAAGTACTGGAGCTTCAGCTTCAGCATCAGTCCTTCCAATGAATATTCAGGACTGATTTCCTTTAGGATGGACTGATTGGATCTCCTTTCAGTCTAGGGACTCTCAAGAGTGTTTTCCAACACCACAGTTCAAAAGTATCAATTCTTTNCTCTCTATGACTATTTTATTTCCAAGAGATAAAATAGATATTTTTTAAAAAAACAAAACACTCTTGAAGAATTAGGGGAAAGGACTTTTAGAGATCTGACTAGTGATTTTCAAAATGTTCTCTGTGAACCCTGGAGTTTCTTTGAGGCTGCTGTAAGACTGAGAATCAGATCTCACAGATCTAGCCCAGCCTTCTTGTAAGAGTTGGTTACTGGCAGACACCAAATTTCTTAGATTGTTTTCTAGATATCATATTACTTTAATAATTTTGTTAACCTAGGTTGAGTGAGTGCTTGTTCTTCTGAAAGAGGCAATGTGGCTTAAGCTTTATAGTCAAGAATAATTACATGTAGTTTTATGATTTCTTTACTAATCGGAGACCTTATTGAGAAAAAAATATAATTCTGTGCCACAGTTGAAGGATAAGGAGAAACAGTTTGGAAATAAAAATAGTATATTTTAAAACTTGCATTCTAGAGGGATTTTGGATGATTTTGAAAATAAATGCCAAAGAGTAGTTCCTAAAATGTATGATGTTTTGATGTCGTCACTGGTGTAAGTGGAACAGTCGCCTTGGCAGGTGTGCTTCAAGTGGAATATTACGTTAGCTATAGAAATATTGCTTTCTTTAGAATTAGTCTCATGATTTCTTTTGGTCACACTTTTTTTCTCTTAGCAATAGAAGTTTATGCAATATGGTATTTGGTACAGTTAAAATAGTTCAAGAGGGAAAGAATATCTAAAAACATAAACCAGTGTGTTTGCTTTTCTGAATTGCTACAATTGTAGACCCTTTTATCTTCCTACCTGATTTAATAAAATGATATATATCATATTGTTAACATTTCAACTACTTTTTTGAGAGGAAAACTGTTTTATTCTAGTTTCTTTCCATTAATTTTACAGCATTCAAATGCTGAATCAAATATTAATATTTTAGTATTAAGGTTTAGTTCAAATTAAGAATAGCACTCTGGGATCTCCAGGTAGGTTATAGTAGCAATATATAAAGTAAGGGCAAATCATTAATTTTCCTGACCATTGAAAGCTCATCCTAATTATGCATGTGCTAAGTCACTTCTGTCTTGTGGAATTCTGTGTGACCCTATGGACTGTAGCCTGCCAACCTCTTTTGTCCATGGGCTTCTCCAGGCAAGAATACTGGAATGAGTTTGCCATGCCCTCCTCCAGGGACATCTTCCCAATCCAGGGATCAAACCTGCGTCTCTTACATCTCCTACATTAGCAGGTGGGTTCTTTACCACTAGTACCACCTGGCTAGCCCTAACTATGTATCAGTTTCAGGTCAGTTCAGTCGTGTCCGACTCTTTGTGACCCCATGGACTGCAGCACACCAGGCCTCCCTGTCCATCACCAACTCCCAGAGTTTACTCAGACTCATGTCCATTGAGTCAGTGATGCCATCCAACCATCTCATCCTCTGTTGTCCCCTTCTCCTCCTGCCTTCAATCTTTCCCAGCATCAGAGCATTTTCAAATGAGTCAGTTCTTCACATCAGGTTGCCAAAGTACTGGAGCTTCAGCTTCAGCATCAGTCCTTCCAATGAATATTCAGGACTGATTTCCTTTAGGATGGACTGATTGAATCTCCTTTCAGTCTAGGGACTCTCAAGAGTGTTTTCCAACACCACAGTTCAAAAGTATCAATTCTTTGGCTCTCAGCTTTCTTTATAGTCCAACTCTCACATCCATACATGACTACTGGAAAAACCATAGCTTTGACTAGATGGACCTTTGTATAGCCTGCTGCTACTGCTGCTGCTAAGTTGCTTCAGTCATGTCCGACTCTGCGCGATCCCATAGATGGCAGCCCACCAGGCTCCCCTGTCTCTGAGATTCTCCAGGCAAGAACACTGGAGTGGGTTGCCATTTCCTCCTCCAAGGCATAAAAGTGAAAAAGTGAAAGTGAAGTCGCTCAGTTGTGTCTGACTTTTCATGACTCCATGGATTGCAGCCTACCAGGTTCCTCTATTCATGGGATTTTCCAGGGAAGAGTACTGGAGTGGGGTGCCATTTGTATGAAAGTGAAGGAGCTCAGTCATGTCCGACTCTTTGCGACCCCATGGACTGTAACCTACCAGGCTTCTTCCTCCATGGGATTCTCCAGGCAAGAATACTGGCATGGTCTGCCATTTCCTTCTCCAGGGGATCTTTCCGACCCAGGGATCGAACCGGGGTCTCCCATGTTGCAGGCAGACGCTTTAACCTCTGAGCCACCAGGGAAACCAAGGTTGTTTCCTTATTGGACCTTTGTATAGCCTAACCTAATTCAAAATATATGCTCTGAGAAGGTTGTTTCCTCATCTGTTTCTTCATTCTCCAGGAAAATGTTACATATTCAAAGAACAAATAATTACTAAAAGCTTGTTTTAGTTATCTGTAGGTATTGATATATAACAAACCATCACAAAACAAGGCAGCAATCATTTTTTTATATTCATGATTTTATGAATCAGAAATTTGGGCAGGACACAATTGGGGATATTTCATCTTTGCTCTATAATAACTAGAACTTCAGCTGATGGCTCAAATGGCTGGACATGGGTAGGAGAGCTGGTTCAAAATAAATTTTTTAAGATGGTCACAAATATAAATAATAATATTTGATGATGTCTTCATAGAGTAAATGAACCATGAAGAAAAACAAGGGAACAATTAGTGCAGAATTCAGGATTTTGTCTATATTTTGTTGTGTAAAAATATTATATTGCAGTAGGTTGAGACAATTTTCTCTTTCTTTACCTGGTGAGTCTATGCTAGACTATCCATTTTATTGTTCTTTAATCTTAAGAGAATAATTTATTATAACTCTGTTGTTTTCTTGTCCTAATGTTTTTACTCTGTCTCAATATTAACGTGCTATCATTTACATAAATGTCAGTTCAATGATCATTTTATATATACTGTGGGATTTAAGTAGTTCTAATTTCAGCTGCATAAGAGTATTGAGAATAATTTTTTGTTTCTTTACTTCTCTGTCCTCCCTCCAACCTCATTCCATACAAATTCTTAGCTTCTAACTCCTATTTTTTTGTTTTCATTATGACCCCAGAATCTGCATTACTAAAAGTTCTTCTAGGTTATTTTTAGATATGTCCAAATTTGATAACTACTCTGTCTGTGATTCAAAGCTTATACTTACTGGAAAGAGTATAAGCACATGTCAGAAGGACTTGGGAACAAAAGGAGACTCTCTCACTGAAGGGCTTTGTATACAGTAATTAAAGATCTGAGAGGCCAGACTAGGGAAGCCATTCAGGAATTAGCAAGGTCGGAAGACACTACTGACCTGGGCTGAAGGGACGAAGGTGAGGAGCTAATTCTGGTGCTCAAGAACCAGGTCACCTGGCTAGAGATGCAATTGTAGAAAAGAGACTGAGAGGAACCAGAGAAATGTCCCGACTTCTTTCTTCCTCCTGCCGTCTGGTCTGTTGTCAATCTCTTATGTTGCCTGACCCTGATAGAATCCTGGGGAGTGCAGACTAAGGAGTTTAGCGACCCTGAAATACAAAGCAGATCAGAAGGGCAAACGGTGGATCTGAGGGCAAACTTGTCTAGGACTTGAACTGATGTCCAGCTAGATGGGGGAAAATATGCCTTCTTAACTGATGTGGCTTCTTATTCTTTGGGCTGGGAATCAGAAATACAGAATTGTTAAAAATCACAGATAATGGACATCATTGTGTTCAAAACCCAGCTCTACCCTAACTCATTATGAGACTTTGGGAAAATGACTTGATCCCCATTCCTATTTCCCCGTTTGTAAAATGATAATAATAATTAGTTTCCTCTCCACCTCTGAAGGGCTTCCCTGGTATATCAGCTGGTAAGGAATCTGCCTGCAATGCAGGTGACACAGGTTCAATTCCTGGGTTGGGAAGATCCCCTGAAGAAGGGATAGGCTACCCACTCCAGTATTCTTGGGTTTCCCTGGTGGCTCAGATGGTGAAGAATCTGCCTACAATACGGGAGACCTGGGTTTGATCCCTGGGTTGGGAAGATCCCCTGAAGGGGGCATGGCAACCCATTCCAGTATTCTTGCCTGGAGAATCCCCATGGACAGAGGAGCCTGGAGGCTATAGTCTGTGGGGTCTCAAAGAGTCAGACATGGCTGAGCAACTAAGCACAACACAGCACCACCTGTGAAATTGTACACCAAGAAGGCTAAATGGACCCATGTGGCTACAAAAGGATACTTTATATTTTCAAGGGAAATAGTGATACTCAATACATGCTGTTTACAGCCAAGCTGTTAGTTCAAGGCAGTCCACAGTTTCAACATTGTTGTTGTTCAGTCGCCCAGACATGTGTGTGACCCCATGGACTGTAGCACTCCAGGGCTCCCTGTCCCTTACTATCCCCTGAAGTTTGCCCACATTCATGTCCATTGAATCAGTGATGCCATCCAGCCATCTCATCCTCTGACGCCCTCTTCTCTTTCTGCCCTCAATCTTTCCTATCATCAGGAGCGTTTCCAGTGAGTCAGCTGTTGGCATCAGGTGACCAAAATACTGGAGCTTCAGCTTCAGCATCAGTCTTTCCAGTGAATATTCAGGGTAGATTTCCTTTAGGATTGACTGGTTTGATCTCCTTGCTGTACAAGGGACTCTCAGATGTCTTCTCCAGCACCACACTTCAAAGGCATCAGTTCTTTGGCACTCTGCTTTCTTGACGGTCAGCTCTCAAAACAGTATGTGACTATTGGGAAGACCATAGCCTTGACAATATTGACCTTTGTTGGCAGAGTGATGTCTCTACTCTTCAACACACTGTCTCGGTTTATCATAGCTTTCCTTCCAAGAAGAAATCGTCTTCTGATTTCATGGCTGCAGTCACTATTCACAATGATTTTAGAACCTAAGAAGAGGAAATTTGTCACTGCTTCCATCTTATCCCTTTCTATTTTCCGTGAAGTAATGGGGCTGGATGCCATGATCTTTAGAATTTCTAGACGTCCAGGCTGGGTTTCAACATTACATTATATTTTATTTCTTTCAACAGTGTCATACCTTAGCCAAACTTGATATATAATGGTTTTTTGATTAAAAAAAACAACTAAGATATGAAAATTAATATCAAACAACAAGTGAGGGTGAAGTATTCAACCTGATGCCAAGATTCAAAAGTTGGACATTGTCTAACAGGCACATATATATCTTTACTAAGTAATTATGATTAAAAATAAAATAAAAATGTTATTTTTTTCTTTTAATTAATGAATATTTCAGGTAGCTCTAAATTTTAAGATGTAAATACTTACTAAGTTGCTTGACCCAAAATACTTAATATGGAACTTTTATATATTTATAAAGATAGAGATATTGTACATGAGCCAGGCAAGTTTGGTAATCTCTCACCTACCTCATAGAATTGCTAAGAAGATTAACTTAGCTCAGTCATATCCAACTCTTTATGACCCCATGAACTGTAGCCTGCCAGGCTCTTCCATGCATGGGATTATCCAGGCAAGAATACCTGAGTGAGTTGCTGTTTCCTTCACCAGGGGAATCTTCCTGACCCAGGGATCAAACCTGGGTCTCCCGCATTGCAGGCAGACACTTTACAGTCTGAGTCACGAAGGAAGCTTAACTTAGCTAATAAATGTCAAATGATCTCTAAAGTGTCTATCAAGCAATAAGTACTGTGTGTCACATATTATAGGCCAAAAGACATGAATAATAGAATAACAACTCTAGCCACTGTTATTATTACCATTAAAACCAGTGAAAACTGACCTGAGGCTTTTATGGTATTGTTATGGGACTCCTTTCCAGACTTCAAGCTGATGTCTCCTACTAAGATATGTTAGCGAACCAAATGTCTATAAGGAAGAATGACCGTCTTTAAGAACTGCACTGTCTAATATGCTAGCCCCTAGCCACATGTGGCAGCTCATTGAGCCCTTGACATGAAGTTCATGTGACTGAGGAACTGAGTTTTTAATTTTAATGAATTTAAATTTTAAAAAAATTGATACTTGATTTAATTATTGGGAAACTTTTAAGAATAACTTAGACATGTGAATTTACCCTTTCAACTATAAATTTTATGAAATCAAAATATGGATTAAGCATTTATGATGAAATGTTGGCACCTGAATTGAGATGTGCTGGAAATGTAAAATACATACTAGATTTCAAAGACTTGATACAGAGAAGTAGAAAGTAAAAGATCCGTTAATAATCTTTATATTTTAAAGTTATCAATGATGGATATATTTTTCATATAAATCTGTATGTGCCTGTAATTTCTCAAAAGAAAAATTATTGAAAATGGACTATGTGAATTTAAAAGTATGCATATTTTAAATTATGGTAAATATTGCCACAATTGTTATGGTTTATAATAATAGAGTTTTAATTTTGTTTTGTGACTGATTTTTTTTTCATTTCTAAGGACATTGAATTTGTTCAAAAAAGGGAACTTCTCCCCAAAAGTATGTTTATTTAATTCTATCTTAATTGGTTTATGAAGTGAGTTGATTCATACCTTGATTCCATAAATATCTGTTTAGTGTCTTTTGTAATCTGACCCAGAAATCAAGCCTCATAATAAGCCTGGAACCTGAGAACATTCTCTGATTGATTGGTTATTCAAATAGAATTTTCTAAGGAGGAGAGAAAATGCTGTGCTGGAAATCTGGAACTGAAAATTACATTCTCTCCCTACTCATTGCTGGCATCTTTGTCCCATAATCAACTTTTAGAAGTACAGCAGGTGACTTAAAGATAAAATGTGTTAAAAATAAGCCTTTAAAGGCTTTTTACATCACTTCGTATTTTCAAATCATTTCCTAACAAGTTATCCAATGAGTTGAAATCAACCAGAAAAATATAAGAAAACTGTTAAATAACTTTAATCAATAATGACTGGTCAAAATAAATTAAAATAGGGTAACTATAATATTAATTAAAATTTTTTTTAATTGTTCAGGATAATATTTTTGAGTTTGACAATAGCTTTTATCAAATTCTTGGTAATTTATATTAAGAGTTGAAGACAGCCATGAGCATGTTTGAAAGGGAGCACTATTTGTTTATTCTACAAATTTCATCAGTTTAAACACTTTAAGTGGTTTCTTATCTTTTAAGGATGAAATTCAAAGTCTTTTTGTCAGAGGTTGAAAGCCATTTATGAGATGGTCTATCTATCACTCTGTTCTTATAGCCTATCCTTCTTTTATTTCAACCTGCGGTTCTTCTGTTTATTGTATCTATAATGCCTTTCTTGTTCCTTCACCTAAAACACTCCTACACTGTAGCAAGCCTTCTTGGCTTCCCAAGTCCAAAATAAGGTGTCATAGTGTTCCCATAGCATATACTTTTTATCTCTGTCATAAGAGTTATTATATCATAGAGTTTTTACCTATTTGTCTTGTCTACTACATTTGAATATCTTGACATAAGGATTTTTTTTCAATCCGCTTTGTTTAAAACAGTGGTGTAACGAGGACCTAATAGATGTGTGACAAGGAATAAATTACAGAATAAGGCATTCCACTTAAGAATGGATCAACTGCAGATGATTTTATATTCAAAGCAGGATACTTTTAACCCAGAGAAGCTGAAATTATATAACTTTGCTAATTTTAGTTTATTTTTTATTATAAAAATAATAATAAGCCAGTGGAAATCATTTTGAAATCCAAGAAAGAAGCATAAACCATTCATTCACAGTCATTGTAAATAAGATTCATGATATTCTTTCCTGCCAGTTTGTGTTTGTNGCAGGATACTTTTAACCCAGAGAAGCTGAAATTATATAACTTTGCTAATTTTAGTTTATTTTTTATTATAAAAATAATAATAAGCCAGTGGAAATCATTTTGAAATCCAAGAAAGAAGCATAAACCATTCATTCACAGTCATTGTAAATAAGATTCATGATATTCTTTCCTGCCAGTTTGTGTTTGTTTGTGTTTGGTTGGTTGTTGAATGTTGAAATCTCTGACCATAACTGTGGAATTGTGAATTTGTCTCTCTCTCTTTTTTTTTCCCTTGCTGTTCCATTAGTTTTTACTTCATGTATTTTGAAGTTGTTACTAGGTGAATGAAAATTAGAGTACCATTAGGTTCAGTTTAGTTCATTCTCTCAGTCATGTCCAACTCTTTGCGACCCTGTGGACTGCAGCACTCCAGGCTTCCCTGTCCGTCAACTACTCCCAGAGCTTGCTCAAACTTATGCCCATCGCATCGGTGTTGCCATTAGGTACTAGAATAAATATTATAATACCCCTTTAGTACTCTGCCTAATACCATCACATATAAATGTATCATTTTTAAAATTAGGTTTTATTTTCTATGAGGGATATTTATGCTTAAATCTTGATATTTCCTTGTTGCATTACATTTTGTTAGAGGTTCAGTTAAGTGTTCTTTAATTGATAAGTCCTTTCTTTACATCATTAAACAGGGAATGCTCATCATTATACACATTATTATGTTGTGTAATTTAGCTTCCTTGCCCTATTTAACAGATGATGTTCTTATGTGATGTTGCACTAATTTGGTATGACACTAAGGATATATTTTAGAACTTATTTTCCATTTTTTAAAAATAATGTTTCTCCTACATCACTTGCTTCATTTGCTCCTCGTTCATAAAAGTAGGGGTGAAAGAACCTAACTATATAACTTTCTGGGCAGTATACATGGCTGATTAGGCAAAATTAATTATTGATTCAAAGGCCAAAGCAGCCTTCTCTTAGTTGGCTCTCTTGTCTAGAAATTCACCTTCAATTCTGCTTTTCACCTGCCAGAAAAAGCATCTTCTCTCTTGTTATCAGTGACCTTTGACTTGTCAGTAGCATTCAAAACATTGTTATTTCTGCATCACTAATAAAATGTATCAGGTCAACCACCTTGTCAGTTTTAGCTCTTCACTTTCCTATTCAACTTGCCTTATTTGTGGTTGGAGTGCTAGAGAAGAGTTTCAGGAATTTCTGCAGATATTTTGAAACAGAGCATGATTCTTGAATCAAAATCACTATCAGATTTGGATTTTTCTTTCATCTTCTTAAAGCCTTCCCCCAGTCATATCTGAAATATATCTTTTTCTTTAAGTCTTTGTGAGTTTCTAGCCTCCCATTTGCTTCTTAGTAGCGCAGATTTATCATATTTTTACTAGAGTAGTGTTTGAAGTAGATTTGAAAAGATGCCAACTTACTACCTTTGCTTTACATACCATGCTTTTGCCTCAGTATATATCCTCTTCTCAAGCTAAAGGGTGAAAGAGAAGGATCATTATTTTAGACCAAATCTCTGTTAAAAATTAGAAACAATATTTTGGCCAGAATTTTGCTTCATTCCTCACACATAATCCTCTCTGCAGTATATTTTGTAATTAATAAAGCTTCTAGCCTTGAGGAGACCAAACCTCTCAACTAACTTGAAACTCATAATGTTCTCTCTCAAGAAATTATTGAAGGTCAATTTTATTCTTGCTAGGTCATCAGTTTTCTTGTATAATTGAGTCATTATTCCAGAGCTCTGAGATTCCCTGTGCCATCCAGAAGTAATATAATATAATAGCCTTTCTTTGTAACAATTCACAAAGCCCTAGATGCTTCACAGATGCTAGGTACTGGGTGCTCTAGGAATCACTAGAAATAAGTCACTGACCACCCTAAATTCCATTCAACATCCTGGTCTCTCAATTCCCTAGGTTCCTTAATCCTAGAGAATTTTCTTTAATCCCACCTCAGCCATTTATTCACATGGTTACACCCTGTATCTCTAAAATTTCCTTTTAAAACATCCCACTCTCTAACCTTGACTTCCTGTCTTTGTAGATCCCCTACTCAAATATTCCCATTGTTTTTCACCTCTGGTGAATTCTAGGCTCTAGTCAATTTTAATGACTATAGTTCTTTTTCAATATTCTTGACTCCCTTTATGTCATTCTTCATTTTCCCCCCTTTCTTTCTCTATCATGTTGTCATGTAACTCCCACATTTCTTTAAACCTAACTAACTCCTTACTCTGTACCTGCATCTGAATATTTTTGGAGAAAAGAGTGTAATTGTACTGACTGGACTAATTTAAAATTTATTTCTTACCAGAAATTCATTCAATCAGTTGATATTACTGGGCACCAACTGTGTGTGAGGCATGCTAAGGATATATTAGTAAAGAAAAAATTTAAAAAATCCTTTCCTTCTTAGGGCCTACAGTCTAGTGAGAGGTAAAATATCTGTTATCAGCTGGTACTAAGGAGAATATACAGTGGGGGAGAGAATAGGAAGGGTTGATGAGAGGAAAGGGGAACGATTGCAGTTTTAGCTAACAAAGAAGGCATCGCTAATTTCAAATGGATTTGTTATCGCCAGTAAAATTCATTTCCCAGACAACTATATCATACCTCTGTTCTTCTTAAGGGGCTTCCTTGGTGGCTCATTGGCTCCACCTGCCAATGCAAGAGACATGGGTTCAATCCTTGGCTCAGGCAGATCCCCTGGAGAAGAAAATGGCAACCCGCTCCAATATTCTTGCCTGGGAAATCCCATGGACAGAGGATCCTGGTGGGCTACAGTCCATGGGGTTGGAAAGAGTTGGACACAACCTAGCGGCTGAGCATGCCCATACTCTTCTTCAATCTCTTAGCTCCTTTTCTCTCTCTTTCAGCCAATGATCTTGCCACCTACAGATACAAAGATGAAATAAAATAGGAACTGTATCATATTTCTACCATCGGTTTCACCATCTTACCTGTGTCTGTACTCTCCCACAGTGCCTTTTCAATGTTCACAGTGTACCAGCCATACTGTCTTTTCTGTATTGAGGACATGTTCAATTTCATTTCCATATCAGGTACTTCAGTTCAGTTCACTCACTCAGTTCTGTCCAACTCTTTGCAATCCCATGGACTGCAGCATGCCAAGTTTCCCTGTCCATCACCAACTCCCAGAGCTTGCTCAAACTCCTATCCATCAAGTCAGTGATTCCATACAACCATCTCATCCTCTTTTATCCCCTTTACCTCCTGCCTTTGATCTTTCCCAGCATTAAGGTCTCTTCCAATGAGTCAGGTCTTCCCATCAGGTGGCCAAAGTATTGGAGCTTCAGCACCAATTCTTCCTATGCCTATTCAGGAGTTATTTCCTTTAGGATGGACTGGTTGGATCTCCTTTCAGTTCAAGGGACTCTCAAGAGTCTTCTCCAACACCACAGTTCAAAAGCATCAGTTCTTCAGCACTCAGCTTTCTTTATAGTCCAACTCCCACATCAATACATGACTACTGGAAAAAAACATAGCTTTGACTAGACAGACCTTTGTTGGCAAAGTAATGTCTCCGCTTTTTAATATGCTATATAGGTTGGTCATAGCTTTTCTTCCAAGTAGGAAGGGTCTTTTAATTCATGGCTACAGTCACCATCTACAGTGATTTTGGAGCACAAGAAAATAAATTCTGTCACTGTTTCCATTGTTTCCCCATCTATTTGCCATGAAGTGATGGGACCGAATGTCATGCATGATCTTCATTTTTTGACTGTTGAGTTTTAAGCCAACTTTTCTCTCTCTTCTTTCACTTTCATCAAGAAGCTCTTCAGTTCCTCTTCACTTTCTTCCATAAGGGTGGTGTCATGTGCGTTTCTGAGGTTATTGATATTTCTCCCAGAAATCTTGATTCCAGCTTGTGCTTCACCCAGCCCAACATTTCACATGATGTACTCTGCATATAAGTTAAATAAAAANCACTTTCATCAAGAAGCTCTTCAGTTCCTCTTCACTTTCTTCCATAAGGGTGGTGTCATGTGCGTTTCTGAGGTTATTGATATTTCTCCCAGAAATCTTGATTCCAGCTTGTGCTTCACCCAGCCCAACATTTCACATGATGTACTCTGCATATAAGTTAAATAAAAAGGGTGACAATATACAGCCTTGATGTATTCCTTTCTGAATTTGGAACCAGTCCCTTGTTCCATGTTTGTTTCTAACTGTTGCTTCTTGACCTGCATACAGCTTTCTCAGGAGGCAAGTAAGGTGATCTGGTATTCCCATCTCTTTAAGAATTTTCCAGTTTGTTGTGATCAGATAACTAGCTCCTGTTATTCCTTTGCTTAGAACATTCTTCCCTATTGTGTTACTGCCTCTTTCTCATCATTCAAGGTAAACATTTCAGCCTTTAGTGAAAACCTTTTCTTCATCTAAAGATGAAGTACCCCTTTCCTCATCTCCACTATCACTGTTCTCTATTTCCCCTTTTTTATGTTCTTTATAACATTTATCAGTACCTGAAATTATCCTTTCTAATTTGTTGGTATAAAGGCTTGATTCTTTTTCCCCTCATTGTAATTTCCTATATGCATGGACCTGTTGTCCTTATTCACCTCTTGGCTTCTCTTTTGTCTTGGGACATGGTAGTGATCAACAAGTACTTCGTAACTGATCAGTTTCCAGACAAGTCTAAAGACACAGAAGAGCACTGCTAAACTCTCTGAGGATTCATTGAAACTGAATCTCTGATATTTCCTTCCAGGAGAATTGGGCTATAGTATATCCCAGTTGTCCTAGACCTGTATAGTCTCTGGCTCAAAGAACATAGAATACCAGCCAAACCAAAACAAAATTATATCAGAAGCTTCCTATTTTGTATGTGATAGTTATCTAAAATACTTAAAATAGTGTCTTTGAAGGATGTAGCTATTTTTCATGAGAGCTGTTCATTTTTAGCTAATCATTTAGGGGATAAATATTTCATATTATCACTCCTGAGATAAGTGCTCCATTTTGAAGAGTACATAGCCTAAAAGTTTTAGTAATTCTTCTAGTTCTTCTAGAGGCAGGAATAAAAAATGTTTGACTACTATAGTTAGATCTATTTCTTCTGTAATCTGGGCCAGTAGACCAATTTAATAATCCTGCTGTTTTTCACCATAAATGTTCTAGTTATTGGGTTTTAAGAATTGTGTCCTGAGAGTCCCCTGGTGGTCCAGTGGCTAAGACTTCATCCTCCTAATACAGGGGGCACTGGTTTGATCGCTGGTCAGAAAACTAGATCCTGCATGCTGCACTAAGAATTTGCATGCCTGTGACAATGAGGATTGGAGATCCCACTAGCTGCAACTCAGACCTGGTGCAGACAAATAAATAAACAAATGTTTTTTAAAAAGCAACTCCCCCTAAAACAAGAATGCTACACACAATGCAATTAGGTTTGTACATTTGGATTCTTAGCTACATTTAACTATGTAGAATCTTAAAGTTAGAGCTAGAAAATTTGTGTAACTTCACCTCAGTTTCACAGCTGGTTTACCCTTACCATTGTAACCATTATTCAAATCTTGTGATTAACATTGTGAAAAGGATGCTGTTAAAAATATGAGAGTATTCCTATGTGATCAGGAAGAAGACAAGATGGTCACTCTTGCCCATTCCTATTCAACATAGTCATGGAAGTTCCAGCCACAGCAGTCAGACAAGAAAAAGAAATAAAAGGAATCTAAACTATAAGTTAAATAAGCAGGGTGACAGTATATAGCCTTGATGTACTCCTTTTCCTATTTGGAACCAGTCTGTTGTTCCATGTCCAGTTCTAACTGTCGCTTCCTGACCTGCTTTCAAAAAATTGGAGAGGAAGGAACACTTCCAAACTCGTTCTATGAGGCCACCATTGCCATGATACCAAAACCAGACAAAGACAACTCAAAAAAGAAAACTGCAGGCCAATATTACTGATGAGCATAGACGCAAAAATCCTCAATAGAATGTTAGCAAACAGCGTTCAGCAACACAGCAAAAAGCTAATGTACCATAATCAAGCTGGGTTTATTCCAGGAATGCAATTATTCTTCAATATACACAAATCAATCAGTGTGATATATCCTATTACTACATAAAAGATAAAAACATATGATTATCTCAATAGATGCAGGAAAAGCCTTTGACAAAATTCAGCACCCAGTTATGATTAAAACTCTTCAAAAAATGGGCATAGAAGGAACCTACTTCAGCATAATAAAGGCCATATGTGATAAGCCTACAGCAAGCATTATTCTCAATGGTGAAAAATTGACAGCATTCCCCCAAGATCAAGAACAAGGCAAGGGTGTCCACTTTCACCACTATTATTCAACATTGTTCTGGAAGTCCTAGCTATAGCAATCAGAGAAGAAAAAGAAATAAAAGGAATCCAGATTGGAAAAGAAGTAAAGCTCTCACTGTTTTCAGATGATGTGATACTGTACATAGAAAACCCTAAAGACACTATCAGAAAATTAGTAGAATTAATCAGTGAATTTAGCAAAGTTGCAGTATACAAAATCAATACACACAAGTCATTTGCATTTATACATACTTACAATGAAAAATCAGAAGAGAAATTAAGGAATCAATCCCATTCACCATTGCAACAAAAAGAAATATCAAGGAATAAACTTACTTAAGGTTACAACAGAGCTGTACACAGAAAATTATAAGACACTAATGAAAGAAATCAAAATGACATAAATGGAGAAATATTTAATGTTTCTGGGTAGGAAAAATCAATATTTAGAAAATGACTATACTACCAAATGAAATCTACAGATTCAATGTGATCCCTCTCAAGTTACCAATGGCATTTTTCACAGAACTAGAAAAAAAAATTTCACAGTTCATATGGAAACAAAAAAGACCCTGCATAGACAAAGCAGTCTTGAAAAAGAAACATGGAGCTGGAGAAATCAACCCTCCTGACTTCAGATTATACTACAAAGCTACAGTCATCAAGACATTATGGTACTGGCACAAAAACAGAAATATAGACCAATAGAACAAGATAGAAAGCCCAGAAATAAACCCATGCACCTATGGGTACCTTATTTTTGACAAAGGAGGCAAGAATATACAATGGGGCAAAGACAGTCTCTTCAATAAATGGTGGTGGGAAAACTGGACAGCTACATGGAAAAGAGTGAAACTAGCACACTTCCTAACACCATACAGAAAGATAAACTCAAAATGCATTAAAGTCCTAAATATAAGACCAGAAACTATAAAACTCTTAGAGGAAAACATAGGCAGAACACTCGATGACATAAAGCAAGATCTTTTATGACCCACCTCCTAGAGTAACAGAAAAAAAAAAAAAGTAAACAAGTGGGACCTGATTAAACTTAAAAGCTTTTGCACAGCAAAGGAAACTATAAGTAAGGTGAAAAGACAATCCTTAGAAAAGGAGAAAATAATAGCAAATGAAACAACTGACAAAGGATTAATTTTCAAAATATACAAGCAGCTCATACAACTCAATGCCAGAAAAACAAACAACCCAATCAAAAAGTGGGAAAAAGACCTAAACAGACATTTCTCCAAAGAAGACATACAGATGGCTAACAAACACATGAAAAGATGGCTCAACATTGCTCATTTATTAGAGAAATGCAAATCAAAACTACAATGAGATATCACCTCACAAGAGTCAGAATCAGTTCAGTTCAGCTCCTCTGTTGTGTCCGACTCTTTGTGACCCCATGGACTGCAGCATGCCAGGCCTCCCTCTCCATCACCAACTCCCAGAGTGCACCCAAACCCATGTCCATTAAGTCAGTGATGCCATCCAACCATCTCATCCTCTGTCATCCCCTTTTCCTCCTATCCTCAATATTTCCCAGCCTCAGGGTCTTTTCAAGTGAGTCAGTTCTTCACATCAGATGGCCAAAGTATTGGAGTTTCAGCTTCGGCATCAGTCCTTCCAATGAGTATTCTGTACTGATTCCCTTTAGGATGAACTGGTTGGATGTTCTTGCAGTTCAAAGGACTCTCAAGAGTTTTCTCCAACATCACAGTTCAAAAGCATCAATTCTTTGGTGCTCAGCTTTCTTTATGGTCCAATTCTCACATCAACACATGACTACTGGAAAAACCATAGCCTTGACAAGATGGACCTTTGTTGGTAAAGTAATGTCTCCATTTTTTAATATGCTGTCTCCGCTGGTCATAACTTTCCTCCCACGGAGTAAGCGTCTTTTAATTTCATGGCTGCAATCACCATCTGCAGTGATTTTGGAGCCCCTCAAAATAAAATCTGCCACTGTTTCCCCATCTATCTGCCATGAAGTGATGGGACTGAATGCCATGATCTTAGTTTTCTGAATGTTGAGCTTCAAGCCAACTTTTTCACTCTCCTCTTTCACTTTCATCAAGAGGCTCTTTAGTTCTTCTTCACTTTCTGCCATAAGGGTGGTGTCATCTGCATATCCGAGGTTATTGATATTTCTCCCGGCAATCTTGATTCCAGCTTGTGCTTCTTCCAGTCCAGCGTTTCTCATGATGTACTCTGCGTATAAGTTAAATAAGCAGGGTTCAACATACAGCCTGGATGTAATCCTTTTCCTATTTGGAACCAGTCTGTTGTTCCATGTCCAGTTCTAACTGTTGCTTCTTGAGCTGGATAGAGATTTCTCAAGAGGCAGGTCAGGTGGTCTGGTATTCCCATCTCTTGAAGAACTTTCCACAGTTTATTGTGTTCCACCCAGTCAAAGTCTTTGTCATAGTCAATAAAGCAGAAACAGATGTTTTTCTGGAACTCTCTTGCTTTTTCCATGATCCAGCGGATGTTGGTAATTTGATCTCTGGTTCCTCTGCCTTTTCTAAAACTAGCTTGAACATCTGGAAGTTCATGGTTCACGTCGCTGAAGCCTGGCTTGTAGAATTTTGAGCATTACTTTGCTAGTGTGTAAGGTGAGTGCAGTTGTTCGGTAGTTTGAACATTCTTTGGCATTGCCTTTCTTTGGGATTGGCATTGCCTTTCTTTCTAGTCCTGTGGCCACTGCTGAGTTTTCCAAATTTGCTGGCATATAGTTACCTACATCAGTGCTTGCTAGAAAATCTCAAAACGTCTTTCACTCATCCTATGTTAAATCAAGCTCAATATTCCCATTAAAACCAAACAAAAGCAAACTTTCCACATTTTAAAAATCTCTTTCTATTCCATTCTCCCTGTATTCCTAGAAAGATTTTTTGTTTTAATAATAAGAGCAATGAGAATCTACTTATTGTCTTAGGCATATGTAATTCATATACTTTGTATTTTTAGGATCAAAGTACATATCTTGGATGGCAAGAACCTTCAGGGTCTTTCCTTCTGGCACCACATTGTTATTTACTTTCTGCTCCAAAGTGACTTCTCTTTTCCATCTCTAGGTCTTTACATGGATTAAATCCTCTATGTAGAAATATTCTTGCTCATGCTTATCCTTACCTCACAGTGACTTAGCAAATTTTTCTCAAATATCAGCTTAAAACCATAGGAAGATCACTTTGAACTCCCTCATCTGGTCTGGTTCTTCTATTAATTTCCCTTAAATGTCAATATTTATTTCCTCCATGACATACACAAGAATTTTATTTTTATTTTTAAATAAAATTACTCCAGTTCCTGTCATCTGCACTAGACTGTGGCATGCATTAGGGCTGGAGTATTTTCTGTCTTCCTCACTGTTTGAATCCACAGTGTCTTACTACCTGGGACAAAGCAGACATTCAGTAAATACTTGTTGAATAAAAGTAAATGCTACTCAGAATTCACTAAGCAACTTTAGAATGATTGCATAAAATTCTAAAGTATAAGGTTAAATTATAACTCCTATACAAATACATAAAGAAAAGCTATCAAAGATGTATATAACATTAATGGGAACCAGAAAGATACTAATGCTGGGTTCTCAGGTGAATTTGGAAGACAGATATACTCAGGCAATCAGGAATGCAGAGATAAATGTAATAATAGGTGCTAAACTGGCTAAACATCTGTTGGGCAATAAAATGTAATGTTTGAAGTCATCTTTTGTACAGATTGGAAAATCAATTTTATCTTTACTAGACAATGTTCATTTTTACTGCGATGGACAATAATTATTTGCTTGATATTCAGTTTTATACAACTTCTACCGCTAAAGAGGTAGAAATAAGCCAATTGAAAGACAATCGACGGTGCTTATCCTGTGGAATCAGGTAATACCCAAAGGATCCCCAATGCTCTTAAAAGATATTCAGTCTTTCTTGCCACCCCCCCTTTTTTTTAAATATTCAATGCGTTTTCCTGAAGAAAATATCTTCACTTCTGCAAAAATTTCTAATTTTATTTCCATCCCCATTCCAAATCTGTTAATCCTGCTAAGGTTTCATGTATAGATCATAAATCTAAGAGTCTATCTCTTTATCCAAATGCTGAAAAGTATTTTGAATCCTTCTGCATCAGTTAAGAATTCAGACTATCCAAAGAAATACTTTTATTAGGAAGAAAATATCATGTAATTTATCTGCACTCATCACTTGTCTCTTTTTAGGAGATGAGGCTGAGAGTGTGAAAGACAGCCAGACCCACACTTCTCACTTTCATAGATGTTTCACTGAGTCTTTTAAGGTGATCAGACAGGATATGGTTATATAAATTAGTGTAAAAATATTTTTATGACAACAAAAACAAAGGCCAAAAGGGTTATATCTATTAAGCTCATTGGCACAAGGGGGAAAAAAATATTCAGAATTAATACAGCTCAGTTTCTCCAACTGATGAGTGTGTGATCTTGAGCAAATGCCTAATCTTTTCTGCACCATAACAAAAGAAATGGTATTCTCATTGTTGAAGCCCTTAGATGTCTTAAAGTCCTGATGCTTGGGTTCCCAGGCCACCCTCTTGGCTGACTCTGAAGACTTGTGTTTAAGGTGCCACTCCTAAGCATTGCCAGTAGATTTCCACTTTGAAATCTTGTTGTTCCCTGGAGTTCCTAGTCTGGAAGCAGGCACCGCTTACCGCACTGTTCCAGCACTGGAGGAACCTACAGCAGTTTTGTTTGTTTGTTTGTTTTGTTTTTTCCCTCAATGGGTTCTTATCTCTCTCTTCTTTCTTTCTTCCTGTGGGGGATTATCTTCTGTTTGCCTCCAAATCCACTTTCTACCCTCTGTCTACTCTGCTTGTGTCCTAGAAGCCTGATGTACATGGCCAACATAGAAATAATAATAATAATAATAAGCTTTTTGCTTTCTGCTGTCAGTGGATGTTTTTAGCCAGAGATTAGAGAATGGGGTGGAAGACAATGAGATGAAGGTGTTTATTCCCCCAGTTCTGCCCTTGCTGAACTCCTGCGGTTTGGCTCCATCACGCTACTGAAGGCCACAGTGCCTGTCGGGACGATTTACCTTGCAGCTGCCTACTCTGTATTTCATTCCACTCTCTGAAAGCCTAAGTAGAGTACTAGTTCCACGCTTTTGCTGGCCTTGGTGCGTTGCACGAATCACGGTTGTCTTCCCTAAATTCTGCCTGTGTGTTATCAAGCCATCTTCATTAAGTGCTTCTCAGTGGATCAGTCTGAATGTACTATCATTGCTGCTTGGGTCCTGACTGCTGTCAGAACATCACAGCATAAAGCTCAGGCTCAAGGGCTATTGACCTCAGAGTGCTGCTTCTTTACCCTTCCAACATTTTTGACTTGAAAAAGGGATGCTTCACTAAAAAAGATGGAAACAGAGGGGAGGGGGGAAGAGAAGGCACCAGTTTAAATAAATTGTTCTGTTGCACCATGTTAATGAATTAGTTTCCTCACTGCTGGCCATCTATATCACATGTATGTAAAAAAAAAAAAAAGAAGAAGAAAAAAACCCAAAAAAAACCTTCCCTAACTCCCATCTCAGTTATCTTGACTAACAAAAAATGAAAATACACTAACACATCTAGAATGGTAACAGTGTTCAAAGTATATATTTGCCATGTGTTAGAAAGGTTACTTTTCAGGTGCTCTTACCTTCTCTTCAGTTATGCTTGTTTTTCCAGATATTTGATCCTGTCTGCTATAACAAAATACCAGATACTGAGTGGTTTAAACTACAGAAATGGATTTTGTCACAGTTCCAGAGACTAGAAGTCTGAGGGTGCCAGCATGGCCAGTTTCTGGGGAGAGCCTTCGTCCTGGCTTGCAAATTGTCACCTTCAGCTAAGAAAGAAAGCATACTAATTTTTCTCCTTATAAAGAGACTAATCCCCTACTTCTCTGGTGATTTAGTGGATAAGACTCCACCTCCAAAGCAGGGGGTGCAGGTTCAATCTCTGGTGAGAGAAATAAAATCCCACATACCAGGTGGTATGGACAAAAAAATTTTTTTTTAAGATACTAATCCCATCAGGAAGCCTAACCCTAATCACCCCACAAAGGCTTCATCTCCATATATCATCACATTGTGGGTAAGGGTTCAACATATTCATTTTAGGGGAAAACATTCAGTCTAATAGACCCTCATTTATCAACTATATTAATTTGATTAAAAAAATTTTTTCCCCAATTCTGACAAGACAGAAGTAGGCTCTATTTTTTTCCCCCCTGTAGAAGGTGGTTCTTTCCTCTCCTATTTCACTTAGTCTTCCATGTCCTTTAGTGGTTTCTATCAGAATTTGCCATTTTTTCCCTCTGTGTTCTCCTCATTGCTACATACTTCACTTTATTGGGTGGTGGCAAGTCTGTTGGCTGTTAGGCTATTAACACAAAAAACAGTTAATAATAGCAATAAGAAGAGCTTTATCACTTCCTCAAAGTTTTATTTCACTGGCTTTATACACAGTTACAGAGAAGGCAATGGCACCCCACTCCAGTACTCTTGCCTGGAAAGTCCCATGGATGGAGGAGCCTGGTGGGCTGCAGTCCATGGGATCTCACAGTGTCTGACACGACTGAGGCAACTTAGCAGCAGCAGCAGCAGCATAGACAGTTTAATTTTCTTAACAATCCCTTAAAGGAGGTATTCACTGAATCACCATTTTCAGATAGGTAAGCTGAGTGAAAGTTATGTGCTGAAAGTTACACTTTTAAGAGCTAACATGAACCTGTGAGCTTGACATAGTGCCCAAGCTCTTAACCACTTTAAAAACAAAGGGAGCATAGAAAGGCAGTGTGATTTTATGGCAAAGTAAGGAGACTTTGGGGAGAGAAGACCTGTGTTCAAATCCTGGTTGTTCTCCAATTTAGCAGGGTGATTGAGGGAATCATATAAGCACTCTGTGTCTCAGGATCCTCAAGTAATTAGCCTCCAATTAAAATAAATAAATTTAAATTAAAAAAAAAATGACAGAGGTAATCCAAGTCTATGCCCTGACCAGTAATGCTGAAGAAGCTGAAGTTGAGCAGTTCTATGAAGACCTACAAGACCTTTTAGAACTAACACCCCCAAAAGATGTCCTTTTCATTATAGGGGACTGCAATGCAAAAGTAGGAAGTCAAAAAACACCTAGAAAACAGCCAAATTTGGCTTTGGAGTACAGAATGAAGCAGGGCAAAGGCTGATAGAGTTTTGCTAAGAGAATGCACTGGTCATAGCAAACACCTTCTTCCAACAACACAAGAGAAGACCCTACACAGGGACTTCACCAGATGGTCAACATTGAAATCTGATTATATTCTTTGCAGCCAAAGATGGAGAAGCTCTATACAGTCAGCAAAAACAAGACTAGGAACTGACTGTGGCTCAGATCATGAACCCCTTCTTGCCAAATTCAGACATAACTTGAAGAAAGTGGGGAAAACCACTAGACCATTCAGGTATGACCTAAATCAAATCCCTTCTGATTATACAGTGGAAGTGAGAAATAGATTTAAGGGACTAGATCTGATAGAGTGCCTGATGAATTACAGGTGGAGGTTCATGACATTGTACAAGAGACAGGGATCAAGACCATCCCCAAGATAAAAGAATCCAGAAAAGCAAAGTCTGAGGAGGTCTTACAAAGTGCTGTGAAAAGAAAAGAAGCAAAAAGCAAAGGAGAAAAAAGATATACCCATCTGAATGCAGAGTTCCAAAGAATAGCAAGGAGAGATAAGAAAAACTTCCTCAGTGATCAAAGCAAAGAAATAGAGGAAAACAATAGAATGGAAAAGAGTAGAGATCTCTACAGGAAAATGAGAGATACCAAGGGAACATTTCATGCAAAGATAGGGCTCAATAAAGGACATAAATGGTATGGACCTAACAAAAGCAGAAGATATTAAGAGGTGGCAAGAATACACAGAAGAACTGTACAAAAAAAGATCTTCATGACCCAGATAATCACGATGGTGTGATCATTCACCTAGAGCCAGACATCCTGGAATGTGAAGTCAAATGGGCCTTAGGAAGCATCACTACAAACAAAGCTAGTGGAGAAGATGGGATTCCAGTTGAGCTATTTCAAATTCTAAAAGATGATGTTGTGAATGTGCTGCACTCAATATGTCAACAGATTTAGAAAACTCAGCCGTGGCCACAGGACTGGAAAAGGTCAATTTTCATTCCAATCCCAAGAAAGGCAATGCCAAAGAATGCTCAAACTACTGCACAATTGCACTCATCTCACATGCTAGTAAAATAATGCTCAAAATTCTCCTAGCCAGGCTTCAGCAATATGTGAACCATGAACTTCCAGATGTTCAAGCTGCTTTTAGAAAAGGCAGAGAAACCAGAGATCAAATTGCCAACATCCATTAGATCATCGAAAAAGCAAGAGAGTTCCAGAAAAACATCTATTTCTGCTTTATTGACTATGCCAAAGCCTTTGACCTGTCTCTTATACACATCTAGAAGGCTTCAGCAATATGTGAACCATGAACTTCCAGATGTTCAAGCTGCTTTTAGAAAAGGCAGAGAAACCAGAGATCAAATTGCCAACATCCATTAGATCATCGAAAAAGCAAGAGAGTTCCAGAAAAACATCTATTTCTGCTTTATTGACTATGCCAAAGCCTTTGACTGTGTGGATCATAATAAACTGTGGAAAATTCTTCAAGATATGGGAATACCAGAGCTCCTGACCTGTCTCTTGAGAAACCTGTATGCACGTCAGGAAGCAACCTTTAGAACAGGACATGGGATAATGGACTTGTTCTAAATAGGAAAAGGAGTACATTAAGGGCTGTATATTGTCACCCTGCTTATTTAATTTATATGCAAAGTACATCATGAGAAACACTGGGCTGGAGGAAGCAAAAACTGGAATCAAGATTGCCGGAAGAAACATCAGTAACCTCAGATATGTAGATGACACCACCCTTATGGCAGAAAATGAAGAAGAACTAAAGAGCTTCTTGATGAAAGTGAAAGAGGAGAGTGAAAAGGTTGTCTTAAAGCTTTTCTCAACGTTCAGAAAACTAAGTTCATGGCATATGGTCCTGTCACTTCATGGCAAATAGATGGGAAAATAGTGGAAACAGTGGCAGACTTTATATTTCTGGCCTCCAAATCACTGCAGATGGTGATTGTAGCCATGAAATAAAAAGACGCTTACTCCTTGGAAGAAATATTATGACCAACCTAGATAGCATATTAAAAAGCAGAGACATTACTTTGCAGCAAAGGTCTGTCTAGTCAAGGCTATGCTTTTTCCAGTAGTCATGTATGGATGTGAGAATTGGACTATAAAGAAATCTTAGCACTGAGGAGTTGATGCTTTGAACTGTGGTGTTGAATAAGACTCTTGAGAGTCCCTTGGACTGCAAGGAGATCCAACCAGTCCATCCTAAAGGAGATCAGTAATGTGTGTTCATTGGAAGGACTGACGTTGTAGCTGAAACTCCAGTAATTTGGCCACTTGATATGATGAGCTGACTCATTGGAAATGACCCTGATGCTGGGCAAGATTGAGGGCAGGAGGACAAGGGGACGACAGAGGATGAGATGGTTGGATGGCATCACAGACTCAATGGACATGAGTTTGGGTAAACTCCCAGAGTTGGTGATGGACAGGGAGGTCTGGCTTGCTGCGGTTCATGGGGTCATAAAACGTCAGACATGAATGAGTGACTGAACTGAACTGAATGCCCTTAACAAACACTTAGGGATGTGGTGAAGGCTAGGTACATCAACATGCATGAGGGATCCCCACAGTAGCAATTTAATAAATATTAGTGGTATCAGTTCAGTTCAGTCACTTAGTTGTGTCCAACTCTTTGCGACCAAATGAACCACAGCACGCCAGGCCCTCCCTCTCCATCACCAACTCCTGGAGTCCACCCAAACCCATGTCCATTGAGTCAATGATGCCATTCAACTATATCATCCTCTGTTATCCCCTTCTCCTCCTGCCCTCAATCTTTCCAAGCATCAGGGTCTTTTCCAGTCAATCAGCTCTTCGCATTAGGTGGCCAAAGTATTGGAGTTTCAGCTTCAACTTCAGTCCTTCCAATGAACACCCAGTACTGATCTCCCTTAGGATGGACTGGTTGGATCTCCTTGCAGTCCAAAGGACTCTCAAGAGTCTTCACCTATGTACAGAAAACTATAAAATACTGGTGAAAGAAATCAAAGAGGACACTAACAGATGGAGAAATATACCGTGTTCATGGATCGGAAGAATCACTATAGTGAAAATGAGTATACTACCCAAAGAAAGTAATGTTTATGCTTTTTAATATGTTGTCTACGTTGGTCATAACTTTCCTTCTAAGGAGTAAGCGTCTTTTAATTTCATTGCTGCAATCACCATCTACAGTGATTTCGGAGCCCGGAAAAATAAAGTCTGCCACTGTTTCCACTGTTTCCCCATCTATCTGCCATGAAGTGATAGGACCAGATGCCATGATCTTTTTCTGAATGTTGAGCCTCAAGCCAACTTTTTCACTCTCCACTTTCACTTTCATCAAGAGGCTTTTTAGTTCCTCTTCACTTTCTGCCATAAGGGTGGTGTCATCTGCTTATCTGAGGTTATTGATATTTCTCCCGGCAATCTTGATTCCAGCTTGTGCTTCCAGCGTTTCTCATGATGTACTCTGCATATAAGTTAAATAAGTAGGGTGACAATATACAGCCTTGATGTACTCCTTTTCCTATTTGGAACCAGTCTGTTGTTCCANTTCCAGAAAAACATCTATTTCTGCTTTATTGACTATGCCAAAGCCTTTGACTGTGTGGATCATAATAAACTGTGGAAAATTCTTCAAGATATGGGAATACCAGAGCTCCTGACCTGTCTCTTGAGAAACCTGTATGCACGTCAGGAAGCAACCTTTAGAACAGGACATGGGATAATGGACTTGTTCTAAATAGGAAAAGGAGTACATTAAGGGCTGTATATTGTCACCCTGCTTATTTAATTTATATGCAAAGTACATCATGAGAAACACTGGGCTGGAGGAAGCAAAAACTGGAATCAAGATTGCCGGAAGAAACATCAGTAACCTCAGATATGTAGATGACACCACCCTTATGGCAGAAAATGAAGAAGAACTAAAGAGCTTCTTGATGAAAGTGAAAGAGGAGAGTGAAAAGGTTGTCTTAAAGCTTTTCTCAACGTTCAGAAAACTAAGTTCATGGCATATGGTCCTGTCACTTCATGGCAAATAGATGGGAAAATAGTGGAAACAGTGGCAGACTTTATATTTCTGGCCTCCAAATCACTGCAGATGGTGATTGTAGCCATGAAATAAAAAGACGCTTACTCCTTGGAAGAAATATTATGACCAACCTAGATAGCATATTAAAAAGCAGAGACATTACTTTGCAGCAAAGGTCTGTCTAGTCAAGGCTATGCTTTTTCCAGTAGTCATGTATGGATGTGAGAATTGGACTATAAAGAAATCTTAGCACTGAGGAGTTGATGCTTTGAACTGTGGTGTTGAATAAGACTCTTGAGAGTCCCTTGGACTGCAAGGAGATCCAACCAGTCCATCCTAAAGGAGATCAGTAATGTGTGTTCATTGGAAGGACTGACGTTGTAGCTGAAACTCCAGTAATTTGGCCACTTGATATGATGAGCTGACTCATTGGAAATGACCCTGATGCTGGGCAAGATTGAGGGCAGGAGGACAAGGGGACGACAGAGGATGAGATGGTTGGATGGCATCACAGACTCAATGGACATGAGTTTGGGTAAACTCCCAGAGTTGGTGATGGACAGGGAGGTCTGGCTTGCTGCGGTTCATGGGGTCATAAAACGTCAGACATGAATGAGTGACTGAACTGAACTGAATGCCCTTAACAAACACTTAGGGATGTGGTGAAGGCTAGGTACATCAACATGCATGAGGGATCCCCACAGTAGCAATTTAATAAATATTAGTGGTATCAGTTCAGTTCAGTCACTTAGTTGTGTCCAACTCTTTGCGACCAAATGAACCACAGCACGCCAGGCCCTCCCTCTCCATCACCAACTCCTGGAGTCCACCCAAACCCATGTCCATTGAGTCAATGATGCCATTCAACTATATCATCCTCTGTTATCCCCTTCTCCTCCTGCCCTCAATCTTTCCAAGCATCAGGGTCTTTTCCAGTCAATCAGCTCTTCGCATTAGGTGGCCAAAGTATTGGAGTTTCAGCTTCAACTTCAGTCCTTCCAATGAACACCCAGTACTGATCTCCCTTAGGATGGACTGGTTGGATCTCCTTGCAGTCCAAAGGACTCTCAAGAGTCTTCACCTATGTACAGAAAACTATAAAATACTGGTGAAAGAAATCAAAGAGGACACTAACAGATGGAGAAATATACCGTGTTCATGGATCGGAAGAATCACTATAGTGAAAATGAGTATACTACCCAAAGAAAGTAATGTTTATGCTTTTTAATATGTTGTCTACGTTGGTCATAACTTTCCTTCTAAGGAGTAAGCGTCTTTTAATTTCATTGCTGCAATCACCATCTACAGTGATTTCGGAGCCCGGAAAAATAAAGTCTGCCACTGTTTCCACTGTTTCCCCATCTATCTGCCATGAAGTGATAGGACCAGATGCCATGATCTTTTTCTGAATGTTGAGCCTCAAGCCAACTTTTTCACTCTCCACTTTCACTTTCATCAAGAGGCTTTTTAGTTCCTCTTCACTTTCTGCCATAAGGGTGGTGTCATCTGCTTATCTGAGGTTATTGATATTTCTCCCGGCAATCTTGATTCCAGCTTGTGCTTCCAGCGTTTCTCATGATGTACTCTGCATATAAGTTAAATAAGTAGGGTGACAATATACAGCCTTGATGTACTCCTTTTCCTATTTGGAACCAGTCTGTTGTTCCAGGTCCAGTTCTAACTGTTGCTTCCTGACCTGCATATAGGTTTCTCAAGAGGCAGGTCAGGTGGTCTGATATTCCCATCTCTTGAAGAATTTTCCACAGTTTATTGTGATCCACACAGTCAAAGGCTTTGGCATAGTCATTAGTGCTATACTTACTTTTAATAGAACTTTAAGAATGGGTCAGAAGTTTCTTCCAGTGTAGGAAAGACCAGGAGCATGAAAATCTTTACAAATACTGGATAAAACAACTGTCTTCACATGACATTAAATTAGTGACAGTCAGAGGAGAGTTGAAATCTCTCTCAAACATAAAAAAACAAGCAACAACAACTACAACAAACACCTTTCCTTGTGAAGCTGCATCTAGGCCGTTCCTCTTCCTGCTTCTTCATTTCTGAAGTAGAAATGACATCAGAAGATCTTATCATAAAGTCCCACAGACTTGGATCTCCTTGAGCAGAGCCCTTGTTTTTATAATCATTTTCATCTTAGTCTCAAGGACTGCAATTCCCACAATGGTGGTTGATTGTAAGGATAAACAAATGAATCCACAGAGTGAATGTTCAAAATCTGTGTATTGTCTAGGAAACTGGCAGGCAAATATAATTACCACCTCACCCCTTAGATCAGTAGGTAAAAAAAAAACTATTTACCTATTAATACCTTAAATTTCCATAGTTTAATTTTATGATTTTACTTTTTTCAGGCATGAGTTTTAACCCAATGCTTTGGTTGCTTGGCTGATTTTTTTTTTTTTTTCTAAAATGAGAAGGCAAATTTATTAATCTACTTTGTCACACCAAGATAATCAGTATATTTTGAATCTTTACAGAGACCAAATGCTTTTAGCTTATGAGAAGAAAAATTTAATCAGAGTGTAAAAGAGCAGTTGGAAATAAATAATAATAAATAAAATAATAAGAGAAATAAATAGATTAGACTAATCAAGTGCTTTAATAGTTTAAGAAATATATACCTTTTAGGAGACCATGCACTGCCCCAGACCTCAGCATCCTCATCTAAAGAGGATTAAATTCCATGTTGCCTCAAATTCTTTGAAGTTAAAGTACTTGAATATGTTGTACTATATATATAACCTTTCCAATGACTTCCCATACATGAAAATACCCACCTCCTTTTCTCTAGGCTTAATGCCTAAGATGGGAGGTCCACCCTACCTTTGTGATCTGAGGAGATTCTATGGGAATAACTCAGTAAATAAGAAAACAAGTATCTGTTGTTGCAGGGGCTTTTTTATGTATATATATATATAATATTAACAGGTTTGCCCATTTGTAAATCAAACAAGGACTATAAATGGTAGATTCCAATTCCAACGGATATCTAACCTACCCTTCCTTTTCTTTCCAACATCAGTAGAAAGACTACTCAATCATATGAGTTAGCTAAGTACATAATAATTTGAACTAGTTTTCAAAATGGAAATAGGCATGTTGCTAATAATTTGCGGAAGATGCCAGAAGCTGAGGCCCATCTCTGCTCACACATATGAGATTCCTGCACACAAAAGTACCTTGTTCAGTTTAGAGAAATACATATCCCCATGTTTTGTGGGTGGTTGTTATTGCTCCCTTGGCTTTTGACAAACTTATAAGAGTAGAAACAAACCCTAATGGTCTTATGAACAGGTAATTTGTCAAATATGGAATACTAAGATTTATAGCAAGGCATTTAGCTGCCTAAATAATACACAAATAGAAAAGCTGGATTTTAGACAATTATTTCACTTGATGCTGAAATCCTTCACGGTATTTAAACCTAGTGCATGCAGCTACCTCCTTCCAGACAGCTTTCTTTGATTAAGTTGGTGTCGCCTTGAGTTTCTGCTATTACAAAGTCAAATGATTTGCTATTGATTTTACTTTGAACCTGAAGTAATGATATGGTGTTGGCAGAGACTATAATGAATGTGGATCCTTGTGTTGCCCCAGGGTTTATTCTCAGACTAAGCCTTTTTCCCATGTAGCCAATGTGGATTATTTTTAAAAATTAAATAAATTTGAAAGGATTCATGTTATCTTCTTGTTCCCAATAAGCCTAGAATTTTCAAGGTGCTATCTTAAGATGAGAAAAAACCTTCAGACGTAAGTAATCCTACTGGAAAGATTATATGGGATTTGGTCTAATCCTTATTTTTTTCTCCATTTTTATCTTTGGCTTTCATCAAACTAAATCAATGAATATGACTAGTATTGGGGATCTTCTTATCTTAATGGACTTTTTAAAACATCAGCTAAAGCTTGTTATATTTCTAATTTAGAATCCTAACTCCCCTTAATGAAATGTATTCTTAAATTCTCATCAGATATTTACTTTGAAAGGATTTCTGTAGCATCAGAAATTTCTTAAGCTAAAAATGAGAAATATATTTGTCTAATTTCTTTGATTGAAATCTCCTTTAAAATATTTACTTACCTTATAATTATATTCCTCCTCCTTTGATATATTATAATTATCTTTTTTATGTTTTGTAAATTCACTTCTTGTCTCTCTGAGTTTAAAGTCTAAGTAGCAGTTGCTTTTAATTTAAACTGGAAAAGAATGACAACAGTTATAGCTAAGTCATATCAAATGTTTACTGTGCACTGGAGTCTTAGTGAAGCAGTTTGCATGCATATGTACTCAATTCTAGTGACTCCTGCATAAAGTAGGTATTCTTATTACCTCGTTTCAAAGTTAGAGAACTGGGACTTTGGGATCTCAAGTTCCCCAAGGTTACCCTACTTCAAATAGAGAAGAGGGTATTTGAATAGCTGTGTCTAAACTAGTGCATCAGCCAGGGAAGCTGCAGAAAAGAAATAGCACTATCTAACTAGATAGCTTCAAGGAGGCTTTACTAAATTTTTCATTTGCAAAGAAGGGACAGGATGTAGGGAAATCACTCGGTATAAAGCAGCTCCCTGGGAATAGTAAGAACAAGGTATCATTTTCATCCAGATATCTAAAGATACAGCAGAAAGAAGTGATCACTGGAAATCAGAAAGAATGAGCTTGGACCTGACAGGTGCTTGTTCTTTGGTGTGACCCATGGGATGGAGTCCATGACTTCCAGCTGGTGCTTCCAGTCATATGAACCCCAAAGGAAGCCAGAGAACCACTGATACACTTCATATTCAGCCTCCTAGAACACAAAGCAGGGTGGGTATGGGAAGGAGACTAAACATGCATAGGTAAATCGTAGATACACAACAAGCTGTGCATTCCTTCCATGGTGAGACCTTTGGACCACCCATGTCAGAATTCTGGGAATATGGCAAAAACTTGATTGCTGCAGCTAGGGGATAGTGCTCAGAGTCTGCATTTTTTAACCTTTTTTTTTTTTTTTTTTTAAATTAGGTATAGCTGATTAGTGAGTGGGTTGGGAAGATCCCCTGGAGAAGGAAATGGCAATCCACTCCAGGACTATTGCCTGGAAAATACCATGGACAGAAGAGCCTAGTAGGCTACAGTCCATGGGGTCGCAAAGAGTCGGACACGACTGAGCGACTTCACTTCACTTCACTTCATAGCTGATTAACAACGTTGTGATAGTTTCAGGTGAATGGTGAAAGGACTCATCCATACATATACGCGTATCAAGGAGAATCTGTATTTTTAAACAGGGGAGATGGGAGAATGTCTATAATTCTGTACAACTTCTTAGAGAAGTAATAATAACTATCTTTAGATTTCAAGATAATTATTTTATAGGAAGATATCAGACTTTAATATGAGTAAGAGAGACCAAGGACTAAGTGAAACTAACTGGGCGGCAGGAATCTCTTCAATACAAGGAAGAGCTATCTTGTAACCTAAGGGCTTATCTATGAATGAGACAGTCTTGTTGTTCTTATTATTGGAGGTGTTCAAGCAGTAAATATTTGATGAGATAATAAATGTAAAATGCTTTGAAAATGTAAATTTAGGTGATGATAATGATGGCAAGAGTGATGAGAAGGAGCGCCATGGTGCTTTATTTGCATTGAAAAGCTGAACTGTAACTTTTGAAGGAGGTTAATAGTGAAGAAAAGGAACAGTTATAATTACACTGCTTGACACTTACAGTGTATCAGGGTGCCATTCTAAGCGCTTTATTTTGCCTTACCTAATGTAATCTGCAACAATCCTGATAAGTAAATTTAAGTATCCTCATTTACGAATGAGGAAAGGCTGGCCTGGAAAAATTATGTAGAAAGTAGTAAGAATCTAGGCAGTTTGGTTCCAGAACCCAAATTCCTGTCTCTATATGCTATATTGCCTTTGTATTAGACAGAGCAAATGATGGAATCTATCACACGGGATGACCAGAGTATTCTGCCCTTTACTGTCTAATTCCAGTTCTGAGGCAGACATGGTTAATAGAATACAGAACAGATAGCTACTAGGTGATACTACGGGTTCATACCCGGAATGAAACCTAACCATCACTCTTGTTCAGAGTCAATAAATGTTAAGCTAAATAACTCTTCCACAGGCTGTGGTAGGATGTAGATGTCTCAGGAAGGTTCTGGATCATTGATGGTGTAAAATTCTAAAATGTTTAACGGAATGTTCCAAAATCTTCCCTGAAGACTTTAGAAGCTCTGAGAGCCATTTCTGTTCTTAAATTTAATTGCCAAGCATCTCTTAATACTGATATGTGGGCTTCCTTAATTCTCTGTGAGTAGTCAGTCAGCAGTCCCTAAGATGAGTTCAGATCTCTGAGAAATTGCAGATTTTTTGCTTTTCTCATTTAAGCGATCACTGGAGAGTGATTCATTTATATTAATAAAAGAGCAACTTGAGAAGAAAATGGTCAAGCATTTAAAGGGCATGCTCATTTTTGCCTTGTGCTAGATTGTGTCAGAAATGAAGGGCTTTTAAATAGTGACAACTGCCTGCCTTCTGCAAGAGCAGTCCTCACCATTATCACCTGCCAACAAAACTTGGGATACAAATTGAAAGGCAATTGTAAGATATTTCACAAATGGACTTGAACATGGAATATTCAACTAGACATATGACTTTAACTTTGTTTGCATAGCTGTTGAAATGTGTGCTCAGTGAAGGGGTTTCAGCTATTAATACAAGAAGGAGAGGGAGAAAATCCATGTGATCACTTTGTAGTTCCTCACACTCACAACACTATCACCCAGCCTTATCTTTGAAGTGAAAAGTCTTTTTACATATACATAATCATCCTGAATCATGACTTCAGTCAACAGATTTGGCTTATCGTACTTTTCCTTTTGACTGTCTATTATTGGACTAGATTCCCTGGAACTTTGGCACATCCATCTATCTATATCACCTTGATGTGTGATTCATGTTTGCCTTTATTTTTGTAAACATCTTATCTCCTTTATTCAGATATAAACTCTAGAAAAGTAGGAACTGTCAGTGTCGTTTTATTTTGACATTTCCTAGCATAATGCTAAGCCCAGACTAAGAACTCAACTTGTACTTGAAATGTTGGAATCAGCTAAAGAAAATAAGAATGTTGTCTAGCCCCAGACTAGAAACATAATTGCGGTTGGAAGCTGGATCCTGGAGCTTGTTTGTACTCTTCTATTGGTCTCCTTCCATGAAGATCATGACTAGAGCAGAGCTTACTTCACAATATTGGAGGATAACATGAGTCATCTGGAATAAATGCTGCTCTTTTCTAAGAAGGAAAAATAGAGTTTCCATCTACCATTAGATCTTTCTAGAATTCAATCAAACTCTGAAACCATAGCTAAATTATAGCATCCTTAGTGCCATTAAAACCAAACTCTCTCTCTCTCCTACAGCTTTATATATTCCAGTTCCATCGATTTTACCCACTCTTCAAACATGGCTTGAATATAACGTTTAAAGAATAATTTCTATAACCTTTAAGAGAAGGCACCATCAACGTCAGCTAAATCCTTTATTCCCTTACTATAATTATCACCACTCCCCAATTATTAATACATTCTTCTTTGGGAGGGAAATCATTCTGAATGAATGCTCCTCTCTTAGATTCCTCTTAAGACCCAGTGTGGTGGTAGACATATGGTCCATACAAAAAATACTCTTTCTTGACCTAATTCCTTACACACTGGAGAAGACTGTCTACTAGGTGTTTCCAGGAAGAGAGTGAAGAGTCTTTCTGTTCACATGTTCAGTTCCCATGGTAGTGTTTCTTACTAAGGGAAGAACATTCTAGGAAGACTAGCACTAGGCCTGGTGAGCAACTTCCCTGAAGCTTAGCATTCATATTACTGGGTAACAGCTTTAGAATTGGGAAAGAATGTCAAGCTGAGGGCAACAAACAGACAAAAAAGTGTATTGGATCATGATGACAAAGGTTGAATGACAGGATCATAGAAAATCTCTTCAAGGTTTTGGAAAGGAGATGTTTGCTCTGTGTCCTCTCTGGGACTTGTAGCTGCTCAGAAAATATTTGTTGAATAAATGGATGAACATACGAGGCACTGAGTATATAAGATACTTAGGAAAATTGATATAATTATTGCCCTTAGGTTATTTAGAATGAGACAGTCCTTTAACCTCTCAGTTGTATGTAAGCTTTTTTTTTTTCCATAAGACAAAGTTTCTAGCCCTCAAAGTTCTTGGCAACCTCTTCTATGCAGTCTCTAGACATCTCTGGAAGCTTATATTATTACTGTCAGCTTCTACCTTCTCATAAACTGTATATATAAAAAACACTGGAGTCTAGTAAAATTATAGCCTCTTTCCAAAGAGTTCTATAATGACCTGAGATATACACAAAATGATATATACAATTGAGTCTCTATGGAAACATATTACATCTCATAAGATATTTAAAAAAAATTTAAGACAGAGGTAAAAGTTGTGAATCCCAAAGCAGCAAGATACAGTAATTGTAAGGCAATGCTATGGGTTTGTAGCCACTGTAAATGCATTTTATAAATCCCCGTGGAGCAAGTAGGAAATAAAGATGCAAAGTTAATGTTAAAAATAAGAGGAAAAGAAAGTAAAACGGCAGATGTGATGTGGCCACTTTCAGGTTTGGCACATGGAAAACGGGCAAAATTATTGTGGGTGTAAAAGGTAAAAAATGTTTTATCAAAGGCTTACTGTAAACTTGCAATAAAGTAAACTCAGAAAGAGACAATCAAGATATGAATGTGAAAGGAATCAAACTTTGGTTGGGTCCCTAACTGGAAAACAATAGACTCATTGAGAGGGTCAATGTTATTCCAAATGGACAATTATTTCATTGAGATTGCAGCCTTTGGAAATTATATTCTAAGATACTTAAAGACAATTTATGATAATGTAAATGATTTTGGAATATTTATTATATAAATAGTCAATGTGCGTTTGTGTATCTGAGGTTGCATGAATGATTGAGGCAAGTACAAATATGAACGCTATTACTGTACCTCTATTATTTAAAGTTTTCTTTTCTGTGTTGTACCAACTTTATGGCTGTTTTCCTTTGAAGAATAAAAAATGACCAAAAGGAGCCAACATATTAAGTAGAGTTAGGCACTGGAACTTTTGTTATATAAGTTTAATAATACAGTCTTCATTTTATCACTGGCTCATGAAGGAATCCAGTGTCCCATTTGGTGAGCGTAATTATCCCCTCTGGCGTTTTTCCATATTCTATGCTAAATATTCAGCCAGGGTGTTATATCATTGAGTTGGAACTGCTAGGCCATAAAAAAATACCATAAGCCTTTCAGAATTGCAATTTCCAATGGAAAAAGACTTTAATAATAAAAGCATCTAACTGAAGACACTTGATATTAGACTGGGGGCAAGAAATGGAAGGGTGGCTCCACGAACCTTAAATTTCCCAGCATGATTTATGCAACGTCATTGTGCCTAGGAAGCCCTTCTTTCACAAGTCATGTTATATTGAAAGGTTAGGGTTAAGGAAAGGTTATTATCTGCAGCAAGCATGTTGAGACATTAGTTTCTGTCTCTAGCTTTGTGATTGCAGTCTGGAATACCTAATCAAAAAATGTGTAAGGTTACAGAACTCTTGCATTAGAAACTGAATCTACAAATAATTATGTATTCAGATATGTAATGAAATAATTAGGATACATGGATGATAGGGTGCCACTGAATCAGATACTTTAAAAGTATTAAGAATGAATCTGAGCAATTTATTTCAACAACAGAAAAAAGTTCACTGCTACAAATCTACTCCTCTGATTCCCAGTAACAATAAGGAAGAAAGGGAAGATTCCACTTTTGACCCAGCCAGAATTGGAGCAGGCAGTGAGTGTGAATTAATCACCATCACAGCTGTGAAAAGAGAAGCAAGGCAGAGGAAAGAGCAAGCAGATGGAGAGTACTTGGGAAAGCTGACATATCAAAGGGCATCTTAAAGTGTTGACTAATGATACTGAGATGGTTTCCATTGCCTTTCACTTGTCCACACTCTCAACTGAAATTAGGGAGAGGGTGGATTAGCTTGAAGACTCCAACCAGGGACAGCGCTCATTTTATGTGATTTGTGTCACAGACAGATTCAACATGGAAACCCTGAAAGAAGAGGATCCACAGCATCACTGCATATTTGATCCTCCTTCTGGAACGTGACAGGGTCAGAACTCAGAACTAGGGTAAGGCAAGGAAGCACTGAGGGTGGACTTCTAAGGAGGCACCCATTCTCAGGTTTATGCCGGTACAAGCTTGGCACCTACATCAACCTGAAACTGAATGCCTCCTTAAATCCTGGCTGTATCAACTTGGTGCCTCCTAGCCTTGACCTAAATGGTGAAGTCAGACTGTTTTTTCCTGCCAATTAACCCTCTGACTCTGGGCTGAAGTTACATAAACATACGGCAGCTTCAGAAGGATAGCATCTTGGGCTCCTGTGGCAGGAGTGCTGAGCGACACATGGTCATGGGGGTCAGGGTGCTGATGATTGTAAGCCACTGGGCTGCTGCTTTCTTACGTTACACAGGTTGAATGATGATTCTCAAAGCCAGATTTCTTTCTGTTCATATCTGTTTGCTATTTGTGATCAAAACCTTAAAGGAAAAGAGAAAGTCTTAGGTTTGGGATGTTGTCCAAAGGCTTAAGTAGCACTTCTGTGGCCTCTGGGAAGGAGATTCTGTGGTAGGTGAGCCCTGCAGGTGCAGGGCGAAGGTAATATCATTTGAGGCTAAGGGCATGGGTTGTGGAGTCTGTCTGTTTCAATTCAGATTGAAACTGGTACAGATGGGATCTATACCAGTTGAACAAATAATTTCACCTCTGTCTTAGTTTCCTTGTCTAGAGTATAGGGACGATTATCTTCACAACAACGTATTAAGTGAGAATATTTTAAAAGTATGTTTAGAACTGTACCTTGATTCCATAAAAGTATACAAAAGTGGTTGAGCATCTGCCTGCTCTATGATGAATTTTGTGCTACAAGTAAAAAGGAAACACATTTCATCAGAAATCTCCCAGCTCAGGAGGAGAGAAAGTGGTCAGTGGGTATAAAGATATGGCAATAGAATTGCAAAATTTTTGGAGGCAAAGCCTACACAGTTTAATAATTGATTGTATGTTTGAGTTGTAGAGTGAAAAAAATATCAAGGGTAAGCTCTTGGCTTCTGTCATGAGCAACAGGATAAATGATGGAGACACTCAATGAAATAGAGAACACTGAGAAAGGTGGATTTGGGGGGAGTCTAATGAGTCTTACTTGAGATATTTGCCACTCTGAAAAAATTACTACTGAGCTTTATGTGGGATACAGCAGCCAGTTATGAGTCATCGGCCTTCTCATCTTCATCTCTTTACATGAATGCTTTCCTCAAGCCACACAATGCAAGCAGTCTTCCAATTAAACCTTTTGTTTTCCTTTTTCTGACTCATTTTCAGTCCATCCATCAGTGCCTTTCTGCTTCTTTCCATTTACCTGCATACTCTCTATTCTTTATGATATACTGGCTTATAGGAGGGCATCTCATATTAGTGAGCTGCTGTTATGCTTATGTATAGGTCTATAGGATGTAGCAAGATTAGTGTAGGCTCAGGATAGGGTTTGTTACTTACAAGGTTGTATCGGCTTTGAAAAGTTAAACCTTTAGAGCTTGTTTTTTTCATTCATAAAGTTACCAGGGTTACCAGAAAGGATGATTGTAAAAATTAATGAAAATTTTTACATGAGGTAACTAATCACAGTAACGACACTTGGTCAGTGCCCAATGCATGTCTATAGAAATAAATCTAGTAATCTGTTTCTCCAAGTAGAATCTGTGAAGTTCTAGGGTTGATAACACTACTTATAGAGTTGTGTGGATTAAAGACAGTAATCTAGGTAAGTCACCTGCCTGCCACATAATAGGCTCTGATAGCTCATACTTTTTCCTTGGGTAACACATTTAGTTCTTCTACAGTGCCTAATAATACACACATATTTAAAGACCACCTCTAATCTGTCCTAAGCAACAATCAGGTGGAAGACATCCTAGTCAATTCTGACTATAGGAGCCATTCTGATAGAGTGAGTATTCCCATTTGCTCAAAAATTTCCGTTATTCTTATATGAACTCTAAATTTCATAAGGGCAAAAGCCTTTTTCCTAGGATTGGTACACAGAATGGCTTGGAGATCTGATGTTTCTTACTGTCTGTTCTCGAAGTCTTTGAGATACACAACCATTTCTTGTCAGCCAAGTCAGTGTAAATAATGACTGTTCTTATCGATCATCCAACCTTGGAAGGAAAATCTTAAAAAGTACCATAGGGGAAATACATACGTTTCATTTTCACTGCTTCTGATTTGGTATAAAAGATAGTCTCCTAAGTAAAATCACAGCTGTGATACATTCACAGTTTTGGAATACCTCCTCTCAAGTGCAGGGAGTCTGGAGTGGGGATCTAAAGTGACCCAGCAAACGTCCATTCTGGAGCATGTAGGCCTGAGGGAAGAATGGGACATGAGCTTAGGCTCCGCTTTCTCTTTGTCTTCAGACCGAGCACATACACTGAGAGATTCTGTTAGCCTTCTCCCACCTTTAGTTACAAGGAATAGCTTGGAAATTGTTTTAATTGAACGCAAAATTGGGAAGCATTTTATTTTTTACTTGAATAAGATGTTAGGGTTTTAGGTATATTTTAATATTTTATGTATGTTTTAATATTTTCTTATATTGTCATGTGTGCTATAGGATTAACTATAATTAAATACTTTATAGTTTTTAAAAGATTTTTATTGAAGTATAGTTGGTTTACAATGTTGTATTAGTTTCTGTTGTATAGTAAAATGAAATCAGTTATGCCTATACATGCATACTCAGTTGTGTCCAACTCTTGTGACTCCATGAACTGTAGGTAGTTCACCAGGCTCCTCTGTCCATGGGGATCCCCAGGCAAGAATACTAGAGTAGATTGCTACTTCCTTTTTCAGAGGATCTTCCCAACCCAGGGATCAAACCCATATCTCCTGCATTGGCAGGCAGATTCTTTACCACTGAGCCACCTGGGAATTCTGTACATATAGCTTTTTAGTTTCCACTCTTTTTTAGATTCTTTTCCCATATAAGCCATTACAGAGTATTGATTAGAGTTCCCTGTGCTATTACTAGATCCTTATTGATTGTCTATTTTATATGTAGCACTGTGTATATGTCAATCTCAATCTCCCGATTTATCCCTCTCCCAACCTCTCCCAAGCAACTTAGGATGGCATGGCAGAGGGATTAAATAGTTTCAGGTGAATGGTGAAAGGACTCATCCATACATATACGCGTATCAAGGAGAATCTGTATTTTTAAACAGGGGAGATGGGAGAATGTCTATAATTCTGTACAACTTCTTAGAGAAGTAATAATAACTATCTTTAGATTTCAAGATAATTATTTTATAGGAAGATATCAGACTTTAATATGAGTAAGAGAGACCAAGGACTAAGTGAAACTAACTGGGCGGCAGGAATCTCTTCAATACAAGGAAGAGCTATCTTGTAACCTAAGGGCTTATCTATGAATGAGACAGTCTTGTTGTTCTTATTATTGGAGGTGTTCAAGCAGTAAATATTTGATGAGATAATAAATGTAAAATGCTTTGAAAATGTAAATTTAGGTGATGATAATGATGGCAAGAGTGATGAGAAGGAGCGCCATGGTGCTTTATTTGCATTGAAAAGCTGAACTGTAACTTTTGAAGGAGGTTAATAGTGAAGAAAAGGAACAGTTATAATTACACTGCTTGACACTTACAGTGTATCAGGGTGCCATTCTAAGCGCTTTATTTTGCCTTACCTAATGTAATCTGCAACAATCCTGATAAGTAAATTTAAGTATCCTCATTTACGAATGAGGAAAGGCTGGCCTGGAAAAATTATGTAGAAAGTAGTAAGAATCTAGGCAGTTTGGTTCCAGAACCCAAATTCCTGTCTCTATATGCTATATTGCCTTTGTATTAGACAGAGCAAATGATGGAATCTATCACACGGGATGACCAGAGTATTCTGCCCTTTACTGTCTAATTCCAGTTCTGAGGCAGACATGGTTAATAGAATACAGAACAGATAGCTACTAGGTGATACTACGGGTTCATACCCGGAATGAAACCTAACCATCACTCTTGTTCAGAGTCAATAAATGTTAAGCTAAATAACTCTTCCACAGGCTGTGGTAGGATGTAGATGTCTCAGGAAGGTTCTGGATCATTGATGGTGTAAAATTCTAAAATGTTTAACGGAATGTTCCAAAATCTTCCCTGAAGACTTTAGAAGCTCTGAGAGCCATTTCTGTTCTTAAATTTAATTGCCAAGCATCTCTTAATACTGATATGTGGGCTTCCTTAATTCTCTGTGAGTAGTCAGTCAGCAGTCCCTAAGATGAGTTCAGATCTCTGAGAAATTGCAGATTTTTTGCTTTTCTCATTTAAGCGATCACTGGAGAGTGATTCATTTATATTAATAAAAGAGCAACTTGAGAAGAAAATGGTCAAGCATTTAAAGGGCATGCTCATTTTTGCCTTGTGCTAGATTGTGTCAGAAATGAAGGGCTTTTAAATAGTGACAACTGCCTGCCTTCTGCAAGAGCAGTCCTCACCATTATCACCTGCCAACAAAACTTGGGATACAAATTGAAAGGCAATTGTAAGATATTTCACAAATGGACTTGAACATGGAATATTCAACTAGACATATGACTTTAACTTTGTTTGCATAGCTGTTGAAATGTGTGCTCAGTGAAGGGGTTTCAGCTATTAATACAAGAAGGAGAGGGAGAAAATCCATGTGATCACTTTGTAGTTCCTCACACTCACAACACTATCACCCAGCCTTATCTTTGAAGTGAAAAGTCTTTTTACATATACATAATCATCCTGAATCATGACTTCAGTCAACAGATTTGGCTTATCGTACTTTTCCTTTTGACTGTCTATTATTGGACTAGATTCCCTGGAACTTTGGCACATCCATCTATCTATATCACCTTGATGTGTGATTCATGTTTGCCTTTATTTTTGTAAACATCTTATCTCCTTTATTCAGATATAAACTCTAGAAAAGTAGGAACTGTCAGTGTCGTTTTATTTTGACATTTCCTAGCATAATGCTAAGCCCAGACTAAGAACTCAACTTGTACTTGAAATGTTGGAATCAGCTAAAGAAAATAAGAATGTTGTCTAGCCCCAGACTAGAAACATAATTGCGGTTGGAAGCTGGATCCTGGAGCTTGTTTGTACTCTTCTATTGGTCTCCTTCCATGAAGATCATGACTAGAGCAGAGCTTACTTCACAATATTGGAGGATAACATGAGTCATCTGGAATAAATGCTGCTCTTTTCTAAGAAGGAAAAATAGAGTTTCCATCTACCATTAGATCTTTCTAGAATTCAATCAAACTCTGAAACCATAGCTAAATTATAGCATCCTTAGTGCCATTAAAACCAAACTCTCTCTCTCTCCTACAGCTTTATATATTCCAGTTCCATCGATTTTACCCACTCTTCAAACATGGCTTGAATATAACGTTTAAAGAATAATTTCTATAACCTTTAAGAGAAGGCACCATCAACGTCAGCTAAATCCTTTATTCCCTTACTATAATTATCACCACTCCCCAATTATTAATACATTCTTCTTTGGGAGGGAAATCATTCTGAATGAATGCTCCTCTCTTAGATTCCTCTTAAGACCCAGTGTGGTGGTAGACATATGGTCCATACAAAAAATACTCTTTCTTGACCTAATTCCTTACACACTGGAGAAGACTGTCTACTAGGTGTTTCCAGGAAGAGAGTGAAGAGTCTTTCTGTTCACATGTTCAGTTCCCATGGTAGTGTTTCTTACTAAGGGAAGAACATTCTAGGAAGACTAGCACTAGGCCTGGTGAGCAACTTCCCTGAAGCTTAGCATTCATATTACTGGGTAACAGCTTTAGAATTGGGAAAGAATGTCAAGCTGAGGGCAACAAACAGACAAAAAAGTGTATTGGATCATGATGACAAAGGTTGAATGACAGGATCATAGAAAATCTCTTCAAGGTTTTGGAAAGGAGATGTTTGCTCTGTGTCCTCTCTGGGACTTGTAGCTGCTCAGAAAATATTTGTTGAATAAATGGATGAACATACGAGGCACTGAGTATATAAGATACTTAGGAAAATTGATATAATTATTGCCCTTAGGTTATTTAGAATGAGACAGTCCTTTAACCTCTCAGTTGTATGTAAGCTTTTTTTTTTTCCATAAGACAAAGTTTCTAGCCCTCAAAGTTCTTGGCAACCTCTTCTATGCAGTCTCTAGACATCTCTGGAAGCTTATATTATTACTGTCAGCTTCTACCTTCTCATAAACTGTATATATAAAAAACACTGGAGTCTAGTAAAATTATAGCCTCTTTCCAAAGAGTTCTATAATGACCTGAGATATACACAAAATGATATATACAATTGAGTCTCTATGGAAACATATTACATCTCATAAGATATTTAAAAAAAATTTAAGACAGAGGTAAAAGTTGTGAATCCCAAAGCAGCAAGATACAGTAATTGTAAGGCAATGCTATGGGTTTGTAGCCACTGTAAATGCATTTTATAAATCCCCGTGGAGCAAGTAGGAAATAAAGATGCAAAGTTAATGTTAAAAATAAGAGGAAAAGAAAGTAAAACGGCAGATGTGATGTGGCCACTTTCAGGTTTGGCACATGGAAAACGGGCAAAATTATTGTGGGTGTAAAAGGTAAAAAATGTTTTATCAAAGGCTTACTGTAAACTTGCAATAAAGTAAACTCAGAAAGAGACAATCAAGATATGAATGTGAAAGGAATCAAACTTTGGTTGGGTCCCTAACTGGAAAACAATAGACTCATTGAGAGGGTCAATGTTATTCCAAATGGACAATTATTTCATTGAGATTGCAGCCTTTGGAAATTATATTCTAAGATACTTAAAGACAATTTATGATAATGTAAATGATTTTGAATATTTATTATATAAATAGTCAATGTGCGTTTGTGTATCTGAGGTTGCATGAATGATTGAGGCAAGTACAAATATGAACGCTATTACTGTACCTCTATTATTTAAAGTTTTCTTTTCTGTGTTGTACCAACTTTATGGCTGTTTTCCTTTGAAGAATAAAAAATGACCAAAAGGAGCCAACATATTAAGTAGAGTTAGGCACTGGAACTTTTGTTATATAAGTTTAATAATACAGTCTTCATTTTATCACTGGCTCATGAAGGAATCCAGTGTCCCATTTGGTGAGCGTAATTATCCCCTCTGGCGTTTTTCCATATTCTATGCTAAATATTCAGCCAGGGTGTTATATCATTGAGTTGGAACTGCTAGGCCATAAAAAAATACCATAAGCCTTTCAGAATTGCAATTTCCAATGGAAAAAGACTTTAATAATAAAAGCATCTAACTGAAGACACTTGATATTAGACTGGGGGCAAGAAATGGAAGGGTGGCTCCACGAACCTTAAATTTCCCAGCATGATTTATGCAACGTCATTGTGCCTAGGAAGCCCTTCTTTCACAAGTCATGTTATATTGAAAGGTTAGGGTTAAGGAAAGGTTATTATCTGCAGCAAGCATGTTGAGACATTAGTTTCTGTCTCTAGCTTTGTGATTGCAGTCTGGAATACCTAATCAAAAAATGTGTAAGGTTACAGAACTCTTGCATTAGAAACTGAATCTACAAATAATTATGTATTCAGATATGTAATGAAATAATTAGGATACATGGATGATAGGGTGCCACTGAATCAGATACTTTAAAAGTATTAAGAATGAATCTGAGCAATTTATTTCAACAACAGAAAAAAGTTCACTGCTACAAATCTACTCCTCTGATTCCCAGTAACAATAAGGAAGAAAGGGAAGATTCCACTTTTGACCCAGCCAGAATTGGAGCAGGCAGTGAGTGTGAATTAATCACCATCACAGCTGTGAAAAGAGAAGCAAGGCAGAGGAAAGAGCAAGCAGATGGAGAGTACTTGGGAAAGCTGACATATCAAAGGGCATCTTAAAGTGTTGACTAATGATACTGAGATGGTTTCCATTGCCTTTCACTTGTCCACACTCTCAACTGAAATTAGGGAGAGGGTGGATTAGCTTGAAGACTCCAACCAGGGACAGCGCTCATTTTATGTGATTTGTGTCACAGACAGATTCAACATGGAAACCCTGAAAGAAGAGGATCCACAGCATCACTGCATATTTGATCCTCCTTCTGGAACGTGACAGGGTCAGAACTCAGAACTAGGGTAAGGCAAGGAAGCACTGAGGGTGGACTTCTAAGGAGGAACCCATTCTCAGGTTTATGCCGGTACAAGCTTGGCACCTACATCAACCTGAAACTGAATGCCTCCTTAAATCCTGGCTGTATCAACTTGGTGCCTCCTAGCCTTGACCTAAATGGTGAAGTCAGACTGTTTTTTCCTGCCAATTAACCCTCTGACTCTGGGCTGAAGTTACATAAACATACGGCAGCTTCAGAAGGATAGCATCTTGGGCTCCTGTGGCAGGAGTGCTGAGCGACACATGGTCATGGGGGTCAGGGTGCTGATGATTGTAAGCCACTGGGCTGCTGCTTTCTTACGTTACACAGGTTGAATGATGATTCTCAAAGCCAGATTTCTTTCTGTTCATATCTGTTTGCTATTTGTGATCAAAACCTTAAAGGAAAAGAGAAAGTCTTAGGTTTGGGATGTTGTCCAAAGGCTTAAGTAGCACTTCTGTGGCCTCTGGGAAGGAGATTCTGTGGTAGGTGAGCCCTGCAGGTGCAGGGCGAAGGTAATATCATTTGAGGCTAAGGGCATGGGTTGTGGAGTCTGTCTGTTTCAATTCAGATTGAAACTGGTACAGATGGGATCTATACCAGTTGAACAAATAATTTCACCTCTGTCTTAGTTTCCTTGTCTAGAGTATAGGGACGATTATCTTCACAACAACGTATTAAGTGAGAATATTTTAAAAGTATGTTTAGAACTGTACCTTGATTCCATAAAAGTATACAAAAGTGGTTGAGCATCTGCCTGCTCTATGATGAATTTTGTGCTACAAGTAAAAAGGAAACACATTTCATCAGAAATCTCCCAGCTCAGGAGGAGAGAAAGTGGTCAGTGGGTATAAAGATATGGCAATAGAATTGCAAAATTTTTGGAGGCAAAGCCTACACAGTTTAATAATTGATTGTATGTTTGAGTTGTAGAGTGAAAAAAATATCAAGGGTAAGCGCTTGGCTTCTGTCATGAGCAACAGGATAAATGATGGAGACACTCAATGAAATAGAGAACACTGAGAAAGGTGGATTTGGGGGGAGTCTAATGAGTCTTACTTGAGATATTTGCCACTCTGAAAAAATTACTACTGAGCTTTATGTGGGATACAGCAGCCAGTTATGAGTCATCGGCCTTCTCATCTTCATCTCTTTACATGAATGCTTTCCTCAAGCCACACAATGCAAGCAGTCTTCCAATTAAACCTTTTGTTTTCCTTTTTCTGACTCATTTTCAGTCCATCCATCAGTGCCTTTCTGCTTCTTTCCATTTACCTGCATACTCTCTATTCTTTATGATATACTGGCTTATAGGAGGGCATCTCATATTAGTGAGCTGCTGTTATGCTTATGTATAGGTCTATAGGATGTAGCAAGATTAGTGTAGGCTCAGGATAGGGTTTGTTACTTACAAGGTTGTATCGGCTTTGAAAAGTTAAACCTTTAGAGCTTGTTTTTTTCATTCATAAAGTTACCAGGGTTACCAGAAAGGATGATTGTAAAAATTAATGAAAATTTTTACATGAGGTAACTAATCACAGTAACGACACTTGGTCAGTGCCCAATGCATGTCTATAGAAATAAATCTAGTAATCTGTTTCTCCAAGTAGAATCTGTGAAGTTCTAGGGTTGATAACACTACTTATAGAGTTGTGTGGATTAAAGACAGTAATCTAGGTAAGTCACCTGCCTGCCACATAATAGGCTCTGATAGCTCATACTTTTTCCTTGGGTAACACATTTAGTTCTTCTACAGTGCCTAATAATACACACATATTTAAAGACCACCTCTAATCTGTCCTAAGCAACAATCAGATGGAAGACATCCTAGTCAATTCTGACTATAGGAGCCATTCTGATAGAGTGAGTATTCCCATTTGTTCAAAAATTTCCATTATTCTTATATGAACTCTAAATTTCATAAGGGCAAAAGCCTTTTTCCTAGGATTGGTACACAGAATGGCTTGGAGATCTGATGTTTCTTACTGTCTGTTCTCGAAGTCTTTGAGATACACAACCATTTCTTGTCAGCCAAGTCAGTGTAAATAATGACTGTTCTTATCGATCATCCAACCTTGGAAGGAAAATCTTAAAAAGTACCATAGGGGAAATACATACGTTTCATTTTCACTGCTTCTGATTTGGTATAAAAGATAGTCTCCTAAGTAAAATCACAGCTGTGATACATTCACAGTTTTGGAATACCTCCTCTCAAGTGCAGGGAGTCTGGAGTGGGGATCTAAAGTGACCCAGCAAACGTCCATTCTGGAGCATGTAGGCCTGAGGGAAGAATGGGACATGAGCTTAGGCTCCGCTTTCTCTTTGTCTTCAGACCGAGCACATACACTGAGAGATTCTGTTAGCCTTCTCCCACCTTTAGTTACAAGGAATAGCTTGGAAATTGTTTTAATTGAACGCAAAATTGGGAAGCATTTTATTTTTTACTTGAATAAGATGTTAGGGTTTTAGGTATATTTTAATATTTTATGTATGTTTTAATATTTTCTTATATTGTCATGTGTGCTATAGGATTAACTATAATTAAATACTTTATAGTTTTTAAAAGATTTTTATTGAAGTATAGTTGGTTTACAATGTTGTATTAGTTTCTGTTGTATAGTAAAATGAAATCAGTTATGCCTATACATGCATACTCAGTTGTGTCCAACTCTCTGTGAATCCATGAACTATAGGTAGTCCACCAGGCTCCTCTGTCCATGGGGATCCCCAGGCAAGAATACTAGAGTAGATTGCTACTTCCTTTTTCAGAGGATCTTCCCAACCCAGGGATCAAACCCATATCTCCTGCATTGGCAGGCAGATTCTTTACCACTGAGCCACCTGGGAATTCTGTACATATAGCTTTTTAGTTTCCACTCTTTTTTAGATTCTTTTCCCATATAAGCCATTACAGAGTATTGATTAGAGTTCCCTGTGCTATTACTAGATCCTTATTGATTGTCTATTTTATATGTAGCACTGTGTATATGTCAATCTCAATCTCCCGATTTATCCCTCTCCCAACCTCTCCCAAGCAACTTAGGATGGCATGGCAGAGGGATTAATATTTACAAAACAATAAGGGAAAAGTGTTGGTTAAGAGGGACACAGTATCTGTTCTGATATTGCTTACAGTATGAAACTAAGGAGAATACATCACACCAGGCTCCTCTGTCCATGGGGATCCCCAGGCAAGAATACTAGAGTAGATTGCTACTTCCTTTTTCAGAGGATCTTCCCAACCCAGGGATCAAACCCATATCTCCTGCATTGGCAGGCAGATTCTTTACCACTGAGCCACCTGGGAATTCTGTACATATAGCTTTTTAGTTTCCACTCTTTTTTAGATTCTTTTCCCATATAAGCCATTACAGAGTATTGATTAGAGTTCCCTGTGCTATTACTAGATCCTTATTGATTGTCTATTTTATATGTAGCACTGTGTATATGTCAATCTCAATCTCCCGATTTATCCCTCTCCCAACCTCTCCCAAGCAACTTAGGATGGCATGGCAGAGGGATTAATATTTACAAAACAATAAGGGAAAAGTGTTGGTTAAGAGGGACACAGTATCTGTTCTGATATTGCTTACAGTATGAAACTAAGGAGAATACATCGTATTTCCCCTGCTTAAGAGGTTTCCTTGTAAAAATCTAACTTTAAATATTGTTTTCATGGCGCAAACGGTGAATTCTGCTCTAAGCTACTGTAAGAGAGGTGAGCGCATGGATCCCTGTTTCTGCGTCCTCTTCGATTGTTCCTTTCCTAGTGCCATACTGTCTTCCCTCTTCTTCCTTTCCTGGCCAACCTCTACTTATGTGTAACTCAACTCCAGCATTACCTTCCCTGAAACGTCTTCCCAAGCACCGCTAGTACCCCCCTTCTAACATCCATTATTTTAAAATGATAACAAATTATAACTTCATGTAGATTGAATGATAGTCATTATACCCCCTGTCCAGTGTCCATTCTAGGCTTCCCTCCTCCCGTGACTGGCACTTGTGCTGGTCTAGGTAGGTGACTTACCTGGTAGAGTAAACCAAGCCCATGAGAAATGTGAGCCCCTGGTGAGACTTACCAGTGTGTGGGATGCTTTACATCTCATCTCATTTAGTACATGTACACACAGAGCAATGGAGTAACTAGTTTAATTGTCCAACAACAGAAAGATATTGAGACAAAGATTAGAATTCTTTTTAAAAATTTAAAAAAAAATTTTATTTATTTTAATTGGAGGTTAATTACTTTAAAATATTGTATTGGTTTTGCCATACATCAACATGAATCCGCCACAGGTATACGCATGTTCCCCATCCTGAACCCCCCTCCCTCCTCCCTCCCCCTGGGGCTGGTGTACTGAAAGATTAGAATTCTTAAAGGGATTTATTAAGAGTGCTCAAGGGCTTCCCAGGTAGTGCACTAGTGAAGAATCTGCCTGCCAGCACAGGGCATGCAAGAGGCACGGGTTCAATCCCTGTGTCAGGAAGATCCCCTGGAGTAAGAAATGGTAACCCACTGCAGTATTCTTCTGTGGAAAATCCCATGGATAGAAGAGCCTTGCCAGCTATAGTCCATGGGGTCTCAAAAGAGTTAGACATGACTGAGCGACTAAAGAATGACTCAGTAGAGGAAAGGGAAAATGCATAGGACAAGTATACTTGTCTCTTAGTGACAGGTGGTGCTAGGGTGCAATCATGCACCCTTTCCTTTGGAGGCGGTAATGCTCACGTGCTCTAGAACCCTGGCCTCCTAAGAACTTCACCAATGTGATCAGCTCCCAAGACTTTGTCAGTTCTCCCAAGCTGTAGAGATCACGTGTTCCACTAAGGCATCCAGAATACTTAGCACTGACTGCTCCCCAGTTACAGTAAGCATGATGTCACCAAATAGTGGGCCAGTGTCCTATTGTGTGGGTTGTCTTAATCAGCGTCGTTCAATGGAAACATGATGCAAGGCACACATGTAATTGAAAAATGCTTAGTTGACAATATTACAGAAACAAGTGGCATTAATTACATTTTATTTAACTCCGGCTACCCAACCATAACATTTCAACATGCTGTCAGTACAAAAAGTTGTAACAAAGGCTGTAACTGATGATGCTTTTTCCCTTGCTGTGCATGTGAGCAGTGAAATTTGGATGAGGGTGGACAGCCTCCCTTTATCACTTACTCCCATGCAAGGAAGTAAAAAAGAATGTTTAAGTATATAGTCAGTTATTCTCAAGGAGAGAAACTGATAAAGGAGTCCAGAGAAAATCTAGAAACATTAATAGGTTTCCTCTGGTATATTCAAGGGCTAAAACATGAAGTTAGTATGAAAGTCCTAGATTCTCCAACAGTACCCATGGCCACACAGGCTACACAGGTTGCTAGTTATAACTTTACTTGTTTATTTTCATCTTAAGAAAGCATAACCAAAAGCAGGAGAGCAAGTATGACATCATTATAGGAATAATCTATAACATGTTTAGCTAATAAAGAAGTAAACTACTAATATTTTATTGCATGCTATGAAGGTTACTTCCTCCTAAGACTTAAATTTATGGCTACAGTTATTTACAGTAGAGCTGTAATGACATTGGTCATGATCAATTCTGATCATTTCATTTGTGCGATGCTCTCAACATTCAGAAAACGAATATCATGGCATCCGGTCCCATCACTTCATGGGAAATAGATGGGGAAACACCTGGCGTGCTGCAATTCATGGAGTCGCAAAGAGTTGGACACAACTGAGCGACTGAACTGAACTGAACTCCCAGGTGAGCCTTTAAATCTGTGGATTGGCAACCCTTTTTATGCTCCACCTTCATGATTGGCCTCTGTTTGTTCAGCATTTATTTTGATCTTTAACAAAAGGAAGTGGATTATGAATTGTGTGATAATTGAAAGCCACCAGCATAGGCAGCCTAAACTCAATTCCTCTTCATTTCAGTCAAATTTCACATTTCATTATGATAGAATTAATTTGATGGCCAAGTCTGGAATGTTAATGCTTTCCAGCTAGATTTGCTTCCAATTTAACACCCTAACTATGCTTGTAAAATAGACAGTAAAACAATCTTTTCTGATTTGGGAAATACTCTTTATTCTTCATTTCTCTCTGCTCTACTGCAACATTGTAGCTGAGTTTTATGGAACAATCACTTTCCTCATCTAGTTACTGCAGTTCCCTAGTAGAAGGCCTCCTTTGCCCTGCAGTAGCAAAATTATCATAAACACACAATTCCGCTGCCAGCATCGCATCTTGCACATGTGTCAGTGAGCAGAGCCACGTCTTCCCTCTCTCAATTGTGTTCTCGCTAAGTTGACAATTTTCATGTGAGCTAATCAAAGCTTGCTTTGACATTCCAACAAATCCCTGAGAAAGTTCATCTTGCCTCATTAGGTACAGTTCAGGTTCAGGTTCTAATACTTATGCAGGTGTATTTGCCCCATCCTTCAAAATGTTCTTCAAGGGACTTCCTTGGTGCTCTGGTGGTTAAGAATCTGCCTTGCAATGGAGAGGATGCAGGTTCAATCCTTGGTTGGACAACTAAAATTCTCTGTGCCAAAACTGAGACCCAACAAAGCCAAATAAATATTTTTTTAAGTATATGTGTTAAAAAGTGTTCTTCAAAATGCAAGTGAGGAACCATTGACTCTTGCCAGATAAACTGGCTGCTTTTTTTTTTTTTTTTTTCCGCAGCAAGATGTGCTGTGCTTAGTCACTCAGTCGTGTTCAACTCTTTGCCACCCCATGGATTGTAGCCTACCAGGCTCCTTTGTCCTTGGGGGTTCTCCAGGCAATAATACTGGAGTGGGTTGCCTTGCCCTCCTCCAGGGGATCTTCCCAACCCAGGGATCGAACTCAGGTCTCCTGCATTACAGTTGGATTTTTTATCATTTGGGCCACCAGGTAAGCCCTTGAATACTGGAATGGGTAGCCTATCCCTTCTCCAGGTGATCTTCCCAACCCAGGAATCAAATTGGGTCTCCTGCATTGCAGGCAGATTCTTTACCAGCTGAGCTACCAGGGAAGCCCACACAGCGAGATATGCCCAAGTTTATGAGAGAGGAGTACAAACTCATCTTCACTTATGTTTCCAGCCTAATTTCCCACCGTTTCCCAGGATGGGTGTTTGTCTCCACTTTATTGAAGTCCTGTCATTCCCTGAATACATGTGCAATTTTCATGGACCGGTGCCGTTGGAACTGTCCTCTCTGCTAAAGTGCGATTCCCTCTATTTCTGTTTAATGTACATTCATCTTGAAATCTCAGCTCAAGAGAGTTGATTTATAAAGCCTACCCTGCCTTAACCTCTCACACATTGATTATGGAACTTCTCATTTGTTGTTCAGTCGCTGAGCCATGTCTGACTGTTTGTGAGAACTTCTAGGGAACTTTTCCATTTACATCATAATTATTGGCTATTTAGCTTACCTTCTCCACTAAATCAATCATTTAGGCTTTGGAGTAAGAAACATTCAAATCCCAACTTCTTAGACATTTCCCATTGTTGAGTAATCATCTCAACACAGAGATTAAGAGGTTGGGATATGGCATCAGACAAAATTCAGGATTGACTCTTGGCTACATTACTAAAACATACTGTAATTTCTGGTCAATTCCTTAAATTCTGTTAAGTCTAGTTTGCTCCTCAGTACAGTAAGGGTGAGAAAAGTACTGACCTCAGAAGACTGTGGTGAGGATTAAACAAGATGACATGTAACTCTGAGTCATACAAGCATAAGGAAAGTTAGCAGTGTGATTAAAATGTCTCACTTTCCCATCTGTGAAATGGGGATGGTAATATTCTATCCATAAGACTATTGTAAGAACCAACATCAACCAACATTGATGTTTAGTTGGCATTCAATAAAGTGAATTAATGATATGTTTATAGGGTCTGTTGGAATGTGGCCATTGTGTTTTACTTTGTTTTAACAAGAGGTTATTGTGGGAAGACCTAATGCTATGCAATTGAAGTACTGACATTCTTTAAACATGCAAGGAATTTCCTTCATTCATACCTCTAACTTTCCAAGTACAGAATACTAAGCAATGTTCCTCACATGTTTTGAAATAGGAAGTATCTAGTATATGCCATATTAAAAAAACCATAGACATATCAGAAAGCAAAATGTTTATTGATTGTTATTTCCAGAATTTCAACAACATTCTTTTTTATTTCCTTGGACAAAATCTGCTCTTTCAGTGTATTATGGGTTACATATATTTGTAGTTTGCCAGCTTAAAAAAATAAAATCATGGGGAATACTATTTTGAGTCTTAAATGACTGCTTGGGAATAAACTTTTACATCCTATGTATTGGAATGGGTGTATTTGTCTTCTACAGAAAACTCACATGATGAGAGGGAATTAAAAAGTGTAATGGGTTTTTCTAAGAGCATACCTTGCAATGAATTCTTTAAATTTTTCTTTATGATTATGTTTGCATTGAAAGCAAGCAAAAAAAAAAAAAACCTTTTATTAAAAAAATGGATAAAAATGTTTTCTGTAGCACACTTGGCCATCTGCACCAAAGGCATTTTGCTTCCCAGCTGCTATTAGTTTATATTGAATGCTTATTCAGATGGACTTCCACATACTCAGAGTCATCTCTTTTTTCCTTCGGTGCACACTGAGCCATGTCTGAAACAGGATTAGTTTTCAGCTTAAATGAATACTGCAGCTTGATAAATTCAAGTGAATGGCTAAGTCAAGTATATTCAAACTGCATTATTTACAAAACTGGGGTGAGTCTTTTGAATCCTTTTGTATTGTTTTTCTTTCTTTTTGTTCTTTAATAGGCAACTTAATGTGGTGAAAAAAATAATTTTGATAAGGACTGAAAAGGTTTTCATTTAGCTTTTAATACTTGAACAATTTTCTATTTTGTTAGGAATAATTTATAAATGAGTAGTAACCTGTATCATCCTCGTGAAGTAGGCATGATGATCTCATGTTTTAAATTAGACTCTTCAGAAAACTTATTGTGATGAGAGAAATATATGAATAACATGGATATTTTATCTCTTTTTGTCTATGCAGAACTTATTAAATATTTACAGCTTTTTTGTTTTCCTCCTCCTAAGGACTATTTTATCTTTTTCTCATGTGGGGACCTATTAAGAGAATGAGAGGAAAAATGAGAGAAACCAAGGCAGATGTTACTGACTTTCAAAAAATGGAATATAAACAGAATTAATAAATGGATATTTTATCTCTTTTTGTCTATGCAGAACTTATTAAATATTTACAGCTTTTTTGTTTTCCTCCTCCTAAGGACTATTTTATCTTTTTCTCATGTGGGGACCTATTAAGAGAATGAGAGGAAAAATGAGAGAAACCAAGGCAGATGTTACTGACTTTCAAAAAATGGAATATAAACAGAATTAATATAGAACAGAAGGAAAGGAGGCCTAAAATGAGAAAAGAAATAAAGAAGGCACATTAAACAGGGCTGTGCATAGTGCGTAGGGAGTTTCCAATGATTTCTGAGGGCAGGGAGAGAGAAGGGAGGATGTGTACTAATGAGAATGAGAAAGAATGCCTTAGTTTGTGCTTGGGGGCAGTGGCCACACTGACCTTGTAAAGATCATTGAGCATCGTACGAATTTCCTGTTGCTGCTGTAAAAAAAGAGCCGCAGACTTGATGGCGTAGGATGATAGAAGTTTTTTATGTCGTGGTTCTGGAAGTCACAAGTCTAAACTCGGTCTCAGTGGGTTAACGTCAGTGTTCTCAGGGGGGCTGCACTCCTTCAGGAGGCTCTAGGAGGGAATCTGTCTCCTTACATTTTCCAGCTTCTTCCGGAAGTTACCTAGGTTCCTTGACTGCTGGCTCCTTTCAGTCGTCAGAGCCAGTAATGGCTGTTTAGTCTCAGGTTGCTCCCTTCTGACACCGGCCCTTGCCGCATCTGCATTTGAGGACCCTTGTGATTACACTGTGTGTAGTCGTGGCCTATTGGTTAAGACGATGGACTAGAAATCCACTGGGGTCTCCCTGCACAGGTTTGAATCCTGCTGACTATAAGATTAGCTTTTGGTCTTCCCTGGTAGCTCAGTTGAAGTTAAAGAATCCACCTGCAATGCAGGAGACCCCCGTTCAGTTCCTGTGTCGGGAAAATCCTCTGGAGAAGGGATAGGCTACTCACTTCCAGTAGTCTTGTGGCTCAGCTGGTAAAGAATCTGCCTGCAATGTGGGAGACCTGGGTGATTACACTGGGCCTACCCAGATAATCCAGAACAATGTTAATTTTTTAAGGTTAGCAATCTTAATTTAATTTGAGATAATAGTAATCAATTTTATTTGAAACCTTCATTCCCCCTCGCTGTGTAACATAGCATATTCACAGGTCCTGGGGATTAGGATGTGGGCATCTTTGGGGGCTTGTTACCCTGCCTACCATAGACAGCAAACCTATAACCTTTATTTTGTACTGGACAAAATCTGTGCCTGAAAAATAGAAGCCCCACACCTCCAAGTCAAACTTCTATAGTATATGTTACTGCAAAACCATACAGCCACATGACTCATAAAAAGTAATCTATAGTCTCTTGAACTTCAGTTATTCTGATGGCTTTGTTTTGCCCGTAAAGGATAGTAAACAACTTTATATTCAGTGATGAATGTCTATGTTTCTCATTATTTTTAATTATAAATGTCTTTGATCTCTGGTGAAATTTTTTTGGTTAGAGTTGTAGTGAGACAAGAAAAGATTTATTATGAACTGTGATCATATATATAGCAGATTGGGAGCAATGGTATGGCCTCTGCCTAGCATCACAGAAGAGTGTCTTACAGGATATCAGTAACCCAGGAAAAGATCAAAATTCAAAGTATGGTTTTCTACTGAATGTGTATCACTTTTGCGCCATTGTAAAGTTTAAGTCAAATTGTTAAGTTGGTGGCCGACTATACATCCTTCCCACTCCAGAGCCAATATAATTCTGAGTCCTGGCACAGATAGAAACTGGGTTAGGAAATGTTGGCCATGATGATGGCTTAATGCAAGGGAAGAAGCCGATCTCAGTACAAGGGTTTATTGGAATAAGGTTAAGACATCAGTTCAGTTCAGTTAGTCGCTCAGTCGTGTCCAGCTCTTTGCGACCCCATGAATCGCAGCATGCCAGGCCTCCCTGTCCATCAAGGGCTGCCGTCTATGGGGTCGCACAGAGTCAGACATGACTGAAGTGACTTAGCAGCAGCAGCAGCGTGATATAGGGGCTTCCTTGGTGGCTCAGACAGTGAAGAATCTGCCAGCAATACAGGAGACCTGGGTTCAGTCCCTCGGTAGGGAAGATTCCCTGGAGAAGGAAACAGTTACTTGGCTGGAGAATCCCATGGACAGAAAAGCCTGGTGGGCTACAGTCCATGGGGTCGCAAAGAGTCTGACACACCTGTTACTGAGCACTCGCAGCGTGTGTATGCTTCAGTTCCAGTCTCCCAGTTTATCTGTTCTCTTGTCCCCTGGTAGCCATAAGTTTGTTTTCTACACCCGTGACTCTGTTTCATAAGTAAGTTCATCTGTGCCCTTTAGATTCCACATATAAGTGATATCATATATTTGTCTTTCTGTGCCTGTCTTACCTCACTCAGTTGTTTAGTCACTAAGTCAGAACCAACTCTATTGTGACCCCTTGGACTGGAGTCCACCAGGTTCCTCTGTCCATGGGATTCCCCAGGCATGAATACTGGAGTGGGCTGCCATTTCCTTCTCCAGGGGATCTTCCCTGGAGATCTAACTGCATCTTTTGCTTTGCAGGAGAATTCTTTACCATGGAGCGACTAGGAAAGCCCACTTCACTCAGTACTCAAATGCAATTCTTAATCAGCCATCTAGGGACTTTGTAACAATCATTCTTTCTCATTCTTTGTAACCTTTTGCTTGCACTTTTCACTCATACTATGGCAGGCTGCTCATTTTCTCTAGCTTTGTCTTCATTACTGGACTATATTCTACTCTCCTTCCCGATTACCTTTCCAGGACAGGTTCCATTTCCTTCAAAATTTGAATGTGTGGTTGTAGCTGGTTTCACAAGTGTAAGGTACATTATCCTCCATATTCTCATCTAGTTTCACAGGTATTATTTAATGTTGGTAATGCTGTATACAGTCTTGTGTTTCTCAGTTTACAAAGCATAGGCGTTATCTCAAGTAAGTATTCTTTTTCATTTGCATGTAGTTCCAATTCTTTTGATCTTCTTGCATCAACTATATCTGGGATCTGCGCACATCGGTGGTTTTTAAAGGGATGTCTAAGAGGCAGTTCACACTTACATTCAGTCACATTCTCTCCTGCAGGAGAGAATTTCAGACATGCTTGAAGCCTAACACAGCCAGGAGTGCTTCTGAGGAAACAGGCCTAGCCTTCAGTCAAAAGGAAATCCATCCCAGCGAGCACGNACATTGGTGGTTTTTAAAGGGATGTCTAAGAGGCAGTTCACACTTACATTCAGTCACATTCTCTCCTGCAGGAGAGAATTTCAGACATGCTTGAAGCCTAACACAGCCAGGAGTGCTTCTGAGGAAACAGGCCTAGCCTTCAGTCAAAAGGAAATCCATCCCAGCGAGCAGGTGGAACAAAACAAGAGTGCCTAAAACAGTGTGGGGGGTCATGTGTGGTATGGAAGGCAGCATACCCGCACAAAAATGACTGCACGTCACACCTCAGGGTGGGAGGTTTCCTCTAGGCCCCAGGGAAAATGGTGGGGCCCGGGGAGAGCCAAATCTCTTGACTATAGCTTGCTGTGGTATCCACTGTCTCATTTAATACTGCCTTTGCCATCAATGACACTTCATGTCATCTGTATCTTCACACTTCTTTAGTCAGCTTACATCACTGTCCACTACAGACCTGCAAAATCCTAAACTTGCTCTGCTTCTAATCTTCCCTATCTTGGTAATCAACTCAAAACCTAAACCTCATACTTAATTTCTCTTCGCCCTCAAATCCCATAATCATTCTATCAAATCTTGTAAGTCCACCTTCAGACTTTAATCTGAGTCTGCCAACTTCTTATCTCCACCACTATCAGCTCAAAACCCTTTCTCACCTGAATATTGTACTGTTCTCTTAGATGGTCCTAACTAGTCTCACTGCTTTTAATATTGTTTTTCTCTTGTCAGTCCTCTTCATAGTTGCCAATATCATCTTTGGAAACCATACACGGCTCAGACTCCTTCCACCTGGTTTAAAGTCTCCAGTGACGACTTCTTATCACACATAAAGCGAGTGGCCTTGTTTGGTCTGGACCCTGTCCACCTCTCTAACCACAACCACACAAGTTCCTGATTTGGTCATACTGCTCTGGCCAGTATTCTCCCATCTGCTCTAATCAGTTCAGTTCAGTTCAGTCGCTCAGTCGTGTCCGACTCTTTGCGACCCCATGACTCACAGCACGCCAGGCCTCCCTGTTTATCACGAACTCCCGGAGTTCACTCAGACTCACGTCCATCGAGTCAGTGATGCCATCCAGCCATCTCATCCTCTGTTGTCCCCTTCTCCTCCTGCCCACAATCCCTCCCAGCATCAGAGTCTTTTCCAATGAGTCAACTCTTCGCATGAGGTGGCCAAAGTACTGAAGTTTCAGCTTTAGCATCAGTCCTTCCAAAGAAATCCCAGGGTTGATCTCCTTCAGAATGGACTGGTTGGATCTCCTTGCAGTCCAAGGGACTCTCAAGAGTCTTCTCCAACACCACAGTTCAAAAGCATCAATTCTTCAGCGCTCTGCCTTCACAGTCCAACTCTCACATCCATACTATTACATTATAATATACATATATATTATCTGCTGATTCTGTTTCTCTAGAGAACTTTAATACAAGTCCATTGCCAACTTGTAACAGAACTTTCTTTTTTTCCTTTTTTAAAATATTTATTCATTTGGCTGCATCAGGGCTTCCCTGGTAGCTCAGCTGGTAAAGAATCCACCCGCAATGCAGGAGTCCCTGGCTCAACTCCTGGGTCGGGAAGATCCCCTGCAGAAGGGAATGGCTACCCACTCCAGTATTCTGGCCTAGAGAAATCCATAGACTGTATAGTCCACGGGGTTGCAAAGAGTCGGACAAGACTGAGCAACTTTCACTTTCGCTTTTTTCATCAAGTCTTAGTTGTGGCACCGGCTTCTCTCTAGTTGCGCTGCGAAGGCATAGTTGTCCCACAGCACAAGGGATCTTAGTTCCCCACTAGGGATCGAACTCGTATCCCCTGCATTGGAAGGCAGATTCCTAACTGCTTGACCATCAGGGAAGTCCCAGGACAGAACTTTCTGATTAGGGTTTCTACCTAATCGTTTGAAAGTGTCACTTTCAAATCCGAGAAGCAAACACAGGTGAACTCCATTCCTTCCAACTTTTCAAAGATACATTCAAAGACAAATGAGAATGATCAGTTCAGTTCAGTTCAGTCGCTCAGTCCTGTCCGACTTTTTGCGACCCCATGAATCGCAGCACGCCAACCTTTTCCTATTTGGAACCAGTCTGTTGTTCCATGTCCAGTTCTAACTGTTGCTTCCTGACCTGTCTTCCATAACCTGTCTTAATGGATCCAAGACTTGACGTCCTTGGATGTTCCATTTCCCATATCAGATGCTTCTTCCCATTTTCTACCTAATAACTTCATCTTCGCATACATGTTCAGATGCATATACTCGTGACTTTCAAACACACCTACCTACACACACACACACACCATAGAGTAAAACAAGTGGGAAATGGTTATTTTTAGCAGACTGAAAGAAACACAAGGTCAAATTCTGTATGGGAAGAGTGAACATAGCGAGTGGTTCCAAGGACTAAACCTATGGAGAAAATTCTGTCTATAGTTTCTCTGTACTTTCAAATCCATAATATCCTACATACTCTTTACATATTGGCAATTACAGCTTGAACCTAAAAAAAAAAGTGCTGTTTTCTGATATTTTCCCCCCAGAACTTCTGTGAACTTGTATGACTAGCAGTTTTTAATAATGGCTCCGGTTGCCTGTCCTTTTAATTACTTGGGGAAAAATGCTGAGTTCATACTTGATTTTTTTGCAAGCAAATTTGTCCATTTATGTATACTCCTATTACCAAAATAAGTCATGTGGGCAAATGTCTTCTTTTTGCCTATGACTTTGCTCTCCATTTGTAGATATATTTATTTTACTTTTAATATCATGTTCATTTTTCCTCAGTGCAATGTTAACTAGAGGGACCTACTGATTTAATTGTAGGGCAAGTGAGATGTATCCTTTTATTGGCATGAACAGCAGTTGGCCCTGTCACCTGTCATAATCCTATTCTTTTTGCTCAGACTGAGAGGGCCTGGTTTATCAGACCAGGCCTCCAGGCACCTTCCCACGTGCACAAGAAATCAAGGGCTCACAGAGGCCCAGATCATTATGAAGATATTCCCCTATGGGTTTTAAGCTGGAAGGGCTGGTTATGCCTACCTTGGTGTCCTCAGGCTTTGTGGCCACAGGGTCAGAATTAACGATGCTCAGAATTGCCACTTTCCAAGTGTGTCCCTAGTGGCTTATTTCCCTGATTGTAAATCACCCATCATTCTCTTCTGTGTGCAAAGACCTTTGGAAATACTGAGATTCCAGGTGTACACTGAGGCTTGAGCTGGGAAATCAGAGGTAATGACAAACCAAACACATCCTCATGATTATCTTAACACAATATCATCTGATTTCTTTCGATGGCATATTAATCATTAGTCTTTAAAATTCTAAATTTGAAATTGTTTTAAGTATTTCATTTAAGATTTACAAAGTGATACTGACTTCAAAGTACTGTACTTATTATGGCATCTGTGCTTTTGTTGATGATGTCCTTTGCTTGGTCTCTGATCTATCTTTGCAGGCCCAGCCTCTGTACGAAGCCTTCTCCTGTCCATCCAGTCAAGGAAAGATAGGCTTTTGTGCTAGGAAGTTGCCCTGTGTTCCTTATTTTTAATTCTTCAACCTCATTACATTCTAGCAGGTATAATCTGAGCTAGTTATGTATGCCTCTGACCTTGCTAGAAGTTGAGCTCCTCAAGACTGGGGACTCTGACTTATCTATGGACCGGTGGGATGTTCCAGGTTATTTTCCCCTTCCCTCTTGTTCCACCCACCCTTGTTCCTGAGAAAGAGAAAGATTCTATTTCTATATAGAATGATTTTTATTAGCAAGGTGGAGGTTTGAAGATGCTCTTTATGAAAGGTCAGCTATTGTCATCCTAGGATGCAGCCAGGATGAGTCCTAACAATGGTAGGTAATAACTACCTACAATGATAAATAATAGCTTCAGAGTTAAATTAGTCTCTTTGAAGGAGTGAAACAGAGTAGAAACTGAGAAGAGCAAATGGAAAAAGGGGCAGTTAAGTCCTATCTATGGTTAATGTTTAAAGGACTGAATGTAAACCCAGTGGAACTGATAGATAATATTGGCATCCTCTTTTTTCATTTGTTTTAAATATTTGTTGGAGTAGAGTAGATTTACAATGTTGCATTAGTTTTTATTGTACAGATATTCATATACATATATCTACTGTTTCTAAGATTCCTTTCCCATATAGGCCATTGCAAAAGCATCCCCATTTGGAATCCTGTTCCATGCCTCTGAGTGAGGTTATATCCTGCCTGGTTATGAGGTATTTCTGTAAGCCCTTTGAAAATAGTGTGGAAAAAAGAGCAGGGTTTTCTAGATAGACGTGAATAGAGAGACAGAGAGACTGACAGATAGATGCCAGTGGCCCAATATAAATATTTGAAGAATTGAGTCGCAGTGGCTTGCAATTCCTGAAAGAATATTACAAACATCATTTCATCCTGAGTTCATCCTCAGTCAAGCGAGCGTTACAAAGAGTGGCTTAGTGTAATCCTCTGCTCCACATCAGCAGAGTCATTAGCGCAGACATGTGGAAATGGGTAAATATGTGAGCTGCCCAAGTGGAGAAAAAGCTTGCCTCTGAAATCCTTGCACTGTGGACCCTGGCACAATGACTCTGCTCAGAGCCCAGACTTGTGTTTCAGGGATGGCTTATCACAGACCAGCTGTGACGTGATCACACATGCCTAGGACAGCAGCAGCAGAAGCACTGGCTTTGGATGGGCAGAACATGACAAATACAAAGTTCTTTATTCTGCTGAGATAAATATCATACAGGAGGCTTCCCAGGTGGCTCAGTGGTAAAGGATCTGCCTGTTAATGCAGAAGACACGGGTTCAATCTCTAAGTTGGAAAGATACCCTGGAGAAGGACATGGAAACCCATTCCAGCATTCTTACCTGGAAATCCCATGGACAGAGGAGCCTGGTGGGCTACAGTAAATGGAGTCACAAAGAGTCAGACAGAACTTAGCGACTAAACAAAAATAATGAACATCACAGAGGGCTCATGAGTACAGGATATTTACAGCCACACATTGCTGTGCGAATGCATTCAAATGGCTACAGAGGTTGTTAGATGATACACTGGTGATAGTTGTTAAAGCAACCAGTGTATAACTCTTCATCTAGCAGTTTCTGTCTTTTTAAGAGCCCATTCTACAGAATCAATCGAACCAATGCAGTTGTGTGCACACAAATCTACAGTAGTGTTTACAGCACGCCCACCTCCAAACAGAATACTTTGGAATTTCTTCCTCAAGGGGAATCATGGGGAAAATGTCAACATATTGCTGGGATATTGTATATCTATTAAAAAGAAGTAGGTAGATATAAGAAAAGTTATGACCAACCTAAATAGCATATTCAAAAGCAGAGACATTACTTTGCCGACTAAAGTCCATCTAGTCACAGCTATGGTTTTTCCTGTGGTCATGTATGGATGTGAGAGTTGAACTGTGAAGAAGGCTGAGCGCCGAAGAATTGATGCTTTTGAACTGTGATGTTGGAGAAGATTCTTGAGTGTCCCTTAGACTGTAAGGTGATCAACCCTGGGATTTCTTTGGAAGGAATGATGCTAAAGCTGAAACTCCAGTACTTTGGCCACCTCATGAGAAGAGTTGACTCATTGGAAAAGACTCTGATGCTGGGAGGGATTGGGGGCAGGAGGAGAAGGGGACGACAGAGGATGAGATGGCTGGATGGCATCACTGACTCGATGGACGTGAGTCTGAGTGAACTCTGGGAGTTGGTGATGGACAGGGAGGCCTGGCGTGCTGTGACTCATGGGGTCGCAAAGAGTCGGACACGACTGAGCGACTGAACTGGACTGAACTGATGAAGAAAGTAGTATCAAGAATGATCTTGGATTTTCTTACTATGTCCTTCACTGATACAAGGAAGAGTGGGGGAAGCTGGAGGTTTTTTTAGGAGATTATATATTAATCATTTGATTTTAGATATTTTAAGTTTGAGGTAGCTTTGTAACTTTTCAAGCAGAGCTATCAAGCAGGCACTTTCCATTCGGGATTTGTGCTCAGAGATGGGGTTTGGGGTTCAGTCACTCAGTTGTGTCCAACTCTTTGTGACCCCATGAATCGCAGTACACCAGGCCTCCCTGTCCATCACCAACTCCCAGATTCAATGGATATGAGTTTGGGTAAACTTCAGGAGTTGGTGATGGACAAGGAGGCCTGGTGTGCTGCAGTTCATGGGGTCGCAAAGAGTCAGACACGACTGAGTGACTGAACTGAATTTACCCATGGTTAAAATGAACATGCAGACATTGAATATGTATCTGTTTTGCATTGTGTTTTTAAATTACTTTCTGCCAATTACCCCAATAAAAACTGTGTAGCAAATTACATTTCAAACTTTCCCAGTTATAAATTAGGTTCAATATTAAAATTCCTTCATTTTGTAACATCTTGCCAAAACTTCCAGCAAGTTCACTAATGATGAATGTTGTCTTCTGGCTTTTTGACTGCTGTATCCTGGAGATGTTTCATAAAGAGCGAAGTGAATATTTAATAGTCAAGAGGAAATCTTGCACCAAGGATGGCTGTCAGTCAAACCAGCTCTCCTGCCCTTTTTATTTTCATAAAAATGCAGATAAAGATGAATGCAACTGACAAAATAAACAGGAATACAAAACTGCAAAAATTTGACATCTCCCTTACTATATCATCTTAAGAGATCATCCAAATGCAGTTCTATTATGATGTCATTAGAATAAGAAATATATTTTATTATTGGCTTTGTAGACAGAAATCTTGCTTAATATTCTCAAAGCATTTTGACTTTGTATCACTTGTCTAGTCCAGCCTCTGGGATTGAATAAGCAAAAATGGCAATAATTCCCTGTGCTATACTGTATCCTTGTTGCTTATCTATTTTATACATAATAGTTGATATCTATTAATCCCATACTCCTATCTTGTCTTTCTCCTTTAATCTTCCTTAAGGTTGTTGATTTTTAGGCCTTGCTTAAGAAATCCCTTTCTACCCTGGGGTTGTGAAGATATTCTCTTATATAATCCTCTGAAAGTTGTGTATTTTGCCTTATAATGAATAATAAGTCAATCTGAAATTGATTTTTTTATATAGTGTGAAGTAGGAGCCAAATTTCCTTTTTTTTTTCCCATATGGATATACTAAATTATTTCAGAACTACTTCCTGCAGTGACTTTCCCCCACTTCTCCAGTGCCAACTATATGATATTGTCTGTGTGGCTCTGTTTCTGGACTCTGTTCTAGTCCATTGGTCTGTTTGTCACATGGTACCAATACTGCAGTTATAATTATGTAGCTTTATAATATGGCTTGAGATCTGGTAGGGCAGTCTTGACCTTGGTCCTAAGCTTTTCCATATACATTTTTATTGAGTAAGTAGCATGATTTCCCAAAAATAACCTTTAGAGATTTTGATCAGAATTGCATTTAATCTCTAGATCAATTTGGAAAGATTGATTTGCTGTAGATTAGAAAGTTTTCCTAGCCCTGACGATCACATCATCTGGATATAATGACATTGTTTTTCTCCCTTTTTTATTTTTCTACTTCTTTGACATTTCTCTACTGTGATATCCTAGAGAAGATGTAAGAAAAATCTTGATTAGAATGGCGACTCTGGACATCATGTTTTGTTCCTGATCTTAAAGGAAATCTTTACAACTAATTATCACTATGTCTGCTTGTTTTAAGTACTGTTATTGTTTGTCGACACTGTTTTGTGCGAGATATCTTTCATTACCTCTTTAGATTACTCTCCACTGTTCCCACTCAGCGTGGGGCCCTGGATAGCTGACCTCTGTGCCACCACTTTAATGGTGTTTCTTAGTTTCCATGGACTTCCTCTTAGGTTCAGCCATTGGGGATTACTGGCAGTAGAAGATGGAGAGCAGAAGGAGAGAGAAGGGTAAGCGTCTCTATTCCTCTGGCCCTTTCACTGTGGATTCCTTGGTGGTTCAGTTGCATAACTAAATAGAAAGTCTAGCTCCTTCCTATGTCTCTGTGGTTGTTTTTCTACTTAATTGTTTAAAGCCTTTATTTTTTCATGCAGTTTTAGGTTCACAGTAAAATTGGAGAGGAAAGTACAGAGATTTCTCATATCTCACCTTTCCCCACATATGCATACACATATACATATACAACACAAGACGGGCGGGTCATGGTGGAGAGGTCTGACAGAACGTGGTCCACTGGAGAAGGAAGTGGCAAGCCACTTCAGTATTCTTGCCTTGAGAACCCCCTGAACAGTATGAAAAGGCAAAATGATAGGATATCAAAAGAGGAACTCCCCAGGTCATTAGGTGCCCAATATGCTACTGGAGATCAGTGGAGAAATAACTCCAGAAAGAATGAAGGGATGGAGCCAAAGCAAAAACAATACCCAGCTGTGGATGTGACTGGTGATAGAAACAAGGTCCGATGCTGTAAAGAGCAATATGGCATAGGAATCTGGAATGTCAGGTCCATGAATCAAGGCAAATTGGAAGTGGTCAAACGAGATGGCAAGGGTGAACGTCGACGTTCTAGGAATCAGCAAACTACAATGGACTGGAATGGGTGAATTTAACTCAGATGACCATTATATCTACTACTGCAGGCAGATATCCCTCAGAAGAAATGGAGTAGCCATCATGGTCAACAAAAGAGTCTGAAATGCAGTACTTGGATGCANACATTCTTTGGCATTGCCTTTCTTTGGAATTGGAATGAAAATGGACCTTTTCCAGTCCTGTGGCCACTGCTGAGTTTTCCAAATTTGCTGGCATATTGAGTGCAGCACTTTCACAGCATCATCTTTCAGGATTTGAAACAGGTCCACTGGAATTCCATCACCTCCACTGCTCTATAACATCCAGTTTATTCCTGCCTTAGAGCCTTAGCCATTGCTAGTGGCCTTAACTATTCTTCCCATGAATTTCCTTTGCAAGACTTGCTTCCTCACTTCATTTAAGTATGTATTCTAACTTCAGGTCTTTAGAGAGGTGGCCCTGCTGACTATCCTATCTAATATATTACCTTACTTCCATGCAAGCACACACATATATGTCCTCAGTCTATTCTACCGATTTTGCCCTGTTTGGGGTTTACTTTATGGACTTTTCACTACCTGGCATTATCACTAATTTACCTTCTTTGTTGACTGGCATCCTCTCCACTATAGTATACGTACCACGAGGGCAGGGATTTTGTTCATTTTAGTTTTCCCTTGATTCCCAGTACTTAGCATGATGTCCAGCACATGAAATACACTCAGTAAATGTCAGTTGAACAAACTGTAAATATTTACATCTATCTTTACAAGAAGATACGAAAATGGTAGGCCTGATAGGGAGGGTTCACTTACAGTCAGCAGGATAGATGGTAGAAGAGGTTGTAATCTGGAGTTAGACTTGGACTGGCTAGAAGAGCAAGTCTGCCCTTAACTAGCTAACTGTGTGATTTTAGGCAAGTTACTTACCTCTCTTAAACCTGTGTGTGTGTGTGTTTCTTTCATTTGTGACTTGTAAATAGCGATGATGAGATTTTTTTTCATAGTTTTTGTAAAGATCAAAGATAACGTCTATGGAAACCCTAGCTTTCTGCCTACCACTGCAGTTGGTTAACCCTACAGGACTGACACAGAGCAAGTGTCACAACAATGACCTCATTCTGAGTTCAAGTGACACATACCAATTCAATAAAACAAACTGTTTTATTTAAACAAATGTTCATGTTCACATTAGAAATGCAGTCCAAAGGCACTGGGAATAATGCCTGTTTAATATTGACTCTAACAAGGCTTTTTTAAACCTTGCATTTAAAAAAATTACACAGATTTTGAGCACAGTGGACCAACTTCCCACTGAATCAAAAATATTCCATTTGTAATTATAAACACAGTTTCTCAATTTGCTATTCTCCATGGTTTAAAATACATTTTAAAATTGTAATTACTTTATCCTAACCCATTGAAAGAGACGATAAAGTAATCAAAGAAATTTCAAATCCTTCCAGATATGATTTAATCTTTTTTTCCCCTGACTGAAGAAGCCAAGCTTATTACTCCACAAATAGTTTCATTTTCTATGACTCTAACTGAATATATAAAATCTATTAGGTACATTTCCATTTATATGAAGATTTTCCTGTGTTCAGATAAAATGTGCACTTCCAATCTTACTAGAGTTTCCTCCTAATTAAAGAACATATGGTGGCTTGCAGATTTAAACAATTTAAAAATGCTTTAAATTGCTTTACAAATATAATTTTTAAATAATAAGAAAACCTTTCTATGCTTTCAGGAAATGATTTTTAACCTATTATGCTTATTTTATTTCTAGGAACAGAAACTTAAAAAGTACAACTTCTATTTTAACATAATCTCATACACAAGTATAATATACATGAAGGGAACTTCAAAATTAAGTTTTAGACCTTTAATCTAAAAACAATCAGGGACACTGTTCATTACCAAAAGTACCATTTTATTATGAAATCACAGTTGGAGTACTAAACACGGTTTATGATTTATAGAAGGTATATTAAGAGCTGGAATGGCCGATAGTTTAGTTTTTAAACAAGATGAAAAGACAGCCTTCAGAATGTGAGAAAATATTTGCAAATGAAGAAACTAATGAGAGATTATTCTCCAAAACATACAAACAGTCCATGCAGCTCGATATCAAAAAAACAAACAACCCAATCAAAAAATGGGCAAAAGACCTAAATAGACATTTCTCCAAAGAAGACTACAGATGGCCAAGAGGCACATGAAAAAGATGTCCAGCCACCACTAATTATTAGATAAAAAGCAAAACTACAATGAGGGATCACCTCATACCAGTCAGAATAGCCATCATTAAAAAAAATAATAATAATAATCTACAAACAATAAATTCTGGAAAGGGTATGAAGAAAATGGAACTCTCTTAGACTGTTGGTGGGAATGTAACTTGATATAGCCACTATGGAGAATAGTATGAAGGTTTCTTTAAATCTAAAAAGAACAACAATCTGACTCAGTAATCCCACTTGTAGGCATATACCTGGAGAAAACCATAATTCCAAAAGATATGTGCAGCTCAATGTCACTGCAGCTCTATTTACATAGACAGGACAATGGAAGTAACCTAAATGTTCACTGATGGAGGAACAGATAAAGAAGATGTGGTACATATGCACAATGGAATATTACTCAGCCACAGAAAGGAATGAAACTGTGCCATTTGCAGAGATGTGGATGGACCTAGAGACTGTCCTAGACAGCTAACTAAATCAGAAAGAGAAAAGCAAATATTATATATTAATGCATATATGTGGAATCTAGAAAAATGGTACAGATGAATCTATTTGCAAAGCAGAAATGGAGTCACAGATGTAGAGAACAAACTTATGGACACCAATGGGAGTGGAGGGAAGTGGGATAAATTGGGAGATTGGGACATATATATACTACTGTGAATAAAACAGATAACTAGTTAGGACCTACTGTATAGCAAAGGGAGATCTACTCAATGTTCTGTGGTGACCTAACTGAGAAGGAAATCCTAAAAAAGTGGATATATGTATACATATAGCTGATTCACTTTGCTGTACAGCAAAAACTAACACAACATTGCAGAGAAATTATACTCTAGTAATCTTTTTAAAAAAATAATTATTTAATCATGAAGCCTGAAACTATCTGATATTTACCAAAAGGCTTCCAAAATATTATGCTGCCAGGAACAGAGATTCTTCCTTTTGGGCAGTGATTATTAATATATTAAATGAAGAAATGTTGAGGTATATCAGATAAACATGTAATTCCCTTATTAATTCCTTCTTTCATTCATTTAACAAATATTTACTGAGTGCCAGTCACATGGTAAGTTTGGTTCTGAAGGTTGGTATTCAGTAATGAAGAAAGAACAATGTGTTGTGTAGAAGAATATGTTCATATTGAAGCTTATAGCACATCCTCAACCCAAGTCTTGAGGTATATCAGATAAACATGTAATTCCCTTATTAATTCCTTCTTTCATTCATTTAACAAATATTTACTGAGTGCCAGTCACATGGTAAGTTTGGTTCTGAAGGTTGGTATTCAGTAATGAAGAAAGAACAATGTGTTGTGTAGAAGAATATGTTCATATTGAAGCTTATAGCACATCCTCAACCCAAGTCAAATGATGTAGTACGTACAAATACATCTTCCAGAAGAACATATTTTATAAGTATAACCTGTTTTCCAGAGAATAACTCTTAAGTGGAATTAACAAAATGCAGAAGTGCCAAATAAATCTGGTTGAAAAGTTGGCCAATATGATAATATTGCATCAGACTGATTTAATTATAGTAAATCAAAAGCTATTTTGTTGTTTCTATTTGGCTATTTTTGAGACATGATGCACCTTAAGATGAGTCATATCTCAGATACCCTTTTTGTTTTTCTAAGCTTCAAAATCTGGACCTTGATAATTGGACAGGTCTATAAACCTACTCTGTATAACACTTCATTTGTGTACAAGAATCTTACCTTCATTATATGTAACAGGATTTTTCAAGGTGCTAATTTCTCTAGTCTTCTGAAATCACATAGCTGATGTATCAGTTGTCTAGAACCGTTGAGTAACTTTAGAAAAGTCTTTGATCACATTTGTGACTAAAAAGTAGATTCTCTAATGAAGTATAAAGTGAAATGAAATGCTGCTTTAACAAGAATCCAAAAGGAAAAAAAAAAAAAAACTAGTTAACAACCTAGCTAACTAACCAAGGAAATTCCTTTTCTCTATCTGTGGGTCAGTTGGCTGTGGGTTTTGGCTAACTGAAGATCAGATCAGGAGCTCTGGATAACAAAATAATACTAGAAATTGACATGCCCTGCATCTTGGCCACAGTAAGATTTGCAGCTAAAAACAGAAGGCAGGACAGAGTGCAGAGCGACCTCTGTACTATTGAGCAGTTTTATAGACTTGCTACTTCTGATGATTAAAATGAATGGCTCTTCTTTTACAGATAAATGCTGTGGGTCAGTTCGATGAGGTGAGGAGGGATTTTAGTATGTGGTACACTCAGGACCCAACAGGGTAGAGCTAGTGACTGCTTCATAAGCATGGCTTTCTAAGAAGTAAAAAAGACTCTTTCTGAGTGAAGTGATTCTGAAGGGAGAAATTAAGTTGAAGGGAAAAGCAGGTATATCACAATACTACAATGGCATGTTAGAACTAAATAAATGGTACAAGTCATCTACTCCAAATGGAGAATGGGTAAAAATACTACTTAATAGGTAGCATAACTCAGACTGATATGCTAGACTCTGGTTCTTAAGCCAATATTTTAGCATTTCAGTTTAGAATTTACTCCTAAGTTTCTTTTCTAGGTGTAGCTCAGCCATTTTTTCCCCCCCAAAGATTGCAAATAAGGACTTGGAGTCAACTAAATAAAAATATTTGATTCCTAAAAAAAAAAAAAAAATTACTTTTATACCCAAAATGCATAGTTTCCTAACAAAATTCTCAGTATGGTACGAAGAAAATCACCTGGCTTAGATGAAGCAAATAATAATGAATATTATCAATGTACAGCGCGAAATATCACAAGAGTACACACACAGAACACGGTTGCCTGGTGTTGAAACAGAGTGAGGAAAATAAAGTTTTCATCAGCACTAAAAACTCACTGAACTTCTATCAAAAAGATGAACCAGGCTGAGAAGCTTCTAAGAAGTGAAAAGATTCATATGAATAACAGAAGTTCTCTTCGGAAGCAAATGTTAAAATTGTGGCAACAGCCTTGAGAGTTTTCATTTAGAATTACAGCTTTTCTGGAAACTGCATTTCTCCTCTACTTTTGTCATCTCACAAATCTGTTTATTACCATGTGTGTTACAGTTTGCAGAGCAAATTTGCTCTAAATGGCATGTGATGAGATTTGTAGCCAAAGGAGGACATTTAAGCCAAAGTTCAGCATAAGACTAGTTTATCTTCATGCACACCAAAACCCTGGTTAGCTCTAATGATGCTCATCTCATTTATTTCCCTTTATCTTAAGTCTTTTCTGATCCCATTGTTATGAAATGTGTGGAAATGAATGTTCTGAATTTATATTCCCTATTGTGTTTCACATTTGACAGGTGCTGCAATTCGTCTAGTTCAACAGATATTAAGTGTAAAGACTTTGTATTAAGAATAGATGAGATAACAGATGATTTAAAAATCCTAAGATTTTTAGATCTGAAAAGGTTTCAGATGATTTGTCCAATCTTTTTATTTAAAAAAGAACCTGCTGAAGGTTTCTGTACTGGTTGGTAAGGCTAAGACTAAAACGGAGGCCCCTTGAATTCTTTTTTTTTTTTTTAATTTTTTATTTTTTTGTATTTATTTATTTTTTTACACGAACTCCCAAACATGAACCCCCCTCCCACCTCCCACCCCACATCTTCCCTCCAGATCATCCCCATACACCAGCCCCAAGCATCCTGCATCCTGCATTGAACATAGACTGGCAATTCATTTCTTACATGATAGTATACATATTTCAATGCTATTCTCCCAAATCATCCCTCCCTCTCCCTCTCCCTCTCCTTCTCCCTCAGAGTCCATAAGTCCGCTCTACACATCTGT
>SJYX01004570.1:174732-189415 GCA_006410675.1 Oreotragus oreotragus | reverse complement strand
CTGAATAACCAACAAATCACAGAAGAAATCAAAAAAGAAATCAAAATGTGCATAGAAATGAATGAAAATGAAAACACAACAACCCAAAACCTGTGGGACACTATAAAAGCAGTGCTAAGAGGAAAGTTCATAGCAATACAGGCATACCTCAGGAAACAAGAAAAAAGTCAAATAAATAACCTAACTCTACACCTAAAGCAACTAGAAAAGGAAGAAATGGAGAACCCCAGAGTTAGTAGAAGGAAAGAAATCTTAAAAATTAGGGCAGAAATAAATGCAAAAGAAACAAAAGAGACCATAGCAAAAATCAACAAAGCCAAAAGCTGGTTTTTTGAAAAGATAAATAAAATTGACAAACCATTAGCCAGACTCATCAAGAAACAAAGGGAGAAAAATCAAATCAATAAAATCAGAAATGAAAATGGAGAGATCACAACAGACAACACAGAAATACAAAGAATCATAAGAGACTACTATCAGCAATTATATGCCAATAAATTGGACAACGTGGAAGAAATGGACAAATTCTTAGAAAAATACAACTTTCCAAAACTGAACCAGGAAGAAATAGAAAATCTTAACAGACCCATCACAAGCACGGAAATTGAAACTGTAATCAGAAATCTTCCAGCAAACAAAAGCCCAGGTCCAGACGGCTTCACAGCTGAATTCTACCAAAAATTTCGAGAAGAGCTAACACCTATCCTACTCAAACTCTTCCAGAAAATTGCAGAGGAAGGTAAACTTCCAAACTCATTCTATGAGGCCACCATCACCCTAATACCAAAACCTGACAAAGATGCCACAAAAAAAGAAAACTACAGGCCAATATCACTGATGAACATAGATGCAAAAATCCTCAACAAAATTCTAGCAATCAGAATCCAACAACACATTAAAAAGATCATACACCATGACCAAGTAGGCTTTATCCCAGGAATGCAAGGATTCTTCAATATTCGCAAATCAATCAATGTAATTCACCACATTAACAAATTGAAAAATAAATGCCATATGATTATCTCAATAGATGCAGAGAAGGCCTTTGATAAAATTCAACATCCATTTATGATAAAAACGCTCCAGAAAGCAGGAATAGAAGGAACATACCTCAACATAATAAAAGCTATATATGACAAACCCACAGCAAACATTATCCTCAATGGTGAAAAATTGAATTCTGATCTATCTTGCTTTATACTACACTTTAGCAGGCCAGAATCCTTGAACTTCTGAAGCTTACTATTTTGTAAAGATAATAAACCTTTTTACAGTTCACTGAAGGAAAAGTAGAAATATGAGATCCTACCGGGGCTCGAAATATTATATCGGGAACAAAGGAAACTTCAAGTAAACAAAAAGGGCATTGTGGAAGTTATTACAGTAAAGGAGTGGTGTGTGACACCTGTAATCCATTTGTGGTAAAGTTATCTGTTCTACTTGGACTGCTATACTTGCTGAAGGCTACCCAACTGCAGTTATATAAACAGTACATCAAGATGGGTAGTGGTCATAGAGAGAATCAACAGCAGGAGTCTTAAAACTACCCTAAACATTTCTATATAAAAAGCCAAATTTAATCCTCTCAACAGTCCTCTGAAGGAGCTAGCAGATATCTTCTTTAACAAATTATAAATAAACAGATGAGGAAACAGTACCTAAATAGATGAATTTGGCTGTCTAGAGTCAAAGCTTTTGTGGGAGAAGGTGGATCCATAACTAGACCATTCTGTTCAAATCTGTTATTTCTCAGGAAAATCGGGGGGAGATGTGTATAAGAGACAGGTTTATTACCATGTGTGTTACAGTTTGCAGAGCAAATTTGCTCTAAATGGCATGTGATGAGATTTGTAGCCAAAGGAGGACATTTAAGCCAAAGTTCAGCATAAGACTAGTTTATCTTCATGCACACCAAAACCCTGGTTAGCTCTAATGATGCTCATCTCATTTATTTCCCTTTATCTTAAGTCTTTTCTGATCCCATTGTTATGAAATGTGTGGAAATGAATGTTCTGAATTTATATTCCCTATTGTGTTTCACATTTGACAGGTGCTGCAATTCGTCTAGTTCAACAGATATTAAGTGTAAAGACTTTGTATTAAGAATAGATGAGATAACAGATGATTTAAAAATCCTAAGATTTTTAGATCTGAAAAGGTTTCAGATGATTTGTCCAATCTTTTTATTTAAAAAAGAACCTGCTGAAGGTTTCTGTACTGGTTGGTAAGGCTAAGACTAAAACGGAGGCCCCTTGAATTCTTTTTTTTTTTTTTTTTNGGGTTGGGTGGCAGGAAGGCCAGGCCTGTCACCTTGTCATTCAAGCCAAAAGTTATCTAAAACGTTACTTTTATGGAAACAAGCTGTGTGGGAACCCTGCAGAAATTCAGCTTCCATACAGGCTGGTTGTCCTCAGGTAGTACTGGATGTGGCCACTGGAAGACCCAGGCCTGATTCTTTCCTTTATTACTTAGTAGCTCTGTAACTGGAGAAGACAATGGCACTCCACTCCAATACTTTGCCGGGAAAATCCCATGGATGGAGCAGCCTGGTAGGCTGCAGTCCATGGGGTCGCTAAGAGTCAGACACGACTGAGTGACTTCACCTTTCACTTTTCACTTTCATGCATTGGAGAAGGAAATGGCAACCCACTCCAGTGTTCTTGCCTGGAGAATTCCAGGGATGGGGGAGTGTGGTGGGCTGCCGTCTATGGGGTCGCACAGAGTCGGACACGACTGAAGCGACTTAGCAGCAGCAGCAGCAGCTCTGTAACATTAGACTTCATCCTTAATCGTTGTGAGTCTCACTTTCCTCATGTACAAAATGATGAGAGCAGTGAGGATGACTATATCCACTCAACATCTTTCACAGCATTTTTATGAGGATCAATGCACAAAGTGCTCAAAAAATCTACCGATGTTCTTCCTCTCATAGATGCCATTACATGCAATTAAGCTCTATCGTCAAGGTTCACAGTATTCTTTCTATAAATCTAAACTGCTGTACAAATAGAAAGCATGACATGATGCTTCAGGCTGCTATTTGGAACTTTGCTACTGATGATCCTGTTCTTCCATTTGTTATTCAGTATGGTCCACAGAAAGGTTCAGTGAGAGTAATTATGATATTTATTAACTTTTCAGAAGCTTTCACTTTATAAACCTATTAAAAAAAACTGTGATTTCATAAGGATCACAACCTCTGAATTATTATTTTTTTATTTCATAAAGTTGGAAGCATCTTTTATAAGCAGCTATGTTTATTCTTGTAGAAATCTGTGAGAATCAAAATCATACTTAAATGTAGGGTTTCACTCAACAGTTTAGGAATAGAAACACATTGTGACATACCAGTGCAAATTTCAAGCTTCTTTTTAAAATTTTGTTTTTAAAATAAATATGTAACATGTGTGGGAATTGCATTCATTGGACAGGAAATATATAATGAACCATGCTTTTGGAAAAAATTATGGGAAAAATGTCATACTGGGTAATAGGACATCAAATAAAAAACAGTACAAAGTGAATTCATTCTGTTATTTTCTTTTCAATGGTTACTTATTCTCTGTCATTTCTTAGTACTGATCATAAATTGTGTCACTTCCAAAAAAGGTTCCATATAAATCCAGAGGAACAAATAACACATTCTCAAAGAAGATTTGTTTTACTGCATTCTGAGTCATCATAGACGTCATCTTTCTCTGATCATCATGTGAAAAGCTGTCCATGGGAAGAAAAATCATTGACTTAATTGTGCATATATTAGTCTTACTCTTTTGAAAAGTGAAAGTGTTAGTCGCTCAGTCATGCCTGACTCTATGTGACCCCATGCTTTGTCGCCTGCCAGGCTCCTCTGTCCATGGAATTCTTCAGGCAAGAATACTGGAGTGGGTTGCCATTCCTTTCTCCAGGNAAGTGTTAGTCGCTCAGTCATGCCTGACTCTATGTGACCCCATGCTTTGTCGCCTGCCAGGCTCCTCTGTCCATGGAATTCTTCAGGCAAGAATACTGGAGTGGGTTGCCATTCCTTTCTCCAGGGGATCATCCCAACCCAGGGATCAAACCTGGGTCTCCTGCATTGCAGGCAGGTTCTTTACCATCTGAATCCATCAGGAAAGCCCCTACTCTTTTATGTCCAACAAAATCCCTCCTTTTCTCTGAAGTCCATAGTTATCACTTTCTTTGGGGATTTGGCATGGTTATCTAAAGTATGCAATTGGCAATCAGCATAAGTAACTTGCACTGTTTTGCATCTCACTGAGTATAAATTCTCGCTCTACATTTAGATATGAGACTCTTACATCTAATACTTCTTATAACCATTGTCTAATACAGCATCTGCTTTATAAGGCAACCATACAAATCCTTGTTGAGATTCATGAAGCAATGATGACTTAGAAAACCTCCTGGTATTTTAACCCCTATTTCCCCAAGCAGACTAATTCCCTTAAAGACAAAAGCAGTGTTTGGTTCTCCTAATCTCTCTGGGTTTAACACACTGGTAGGTTAGAGAGGCATGAATAAAATGTTCCATCTCTTCACCGCTGTCCTAACTCTCACATTTGTCCTTGTGCTCAACCTTGTTCTATTCACAGGAATCATAAAGTACCATCAGCACCTGATTCTTCTTACTCACTCCTTATGATGGCCTCTGTCTTCAGCTGGAGTTAGTTGGGGATGCTCATAAAACTCCCCATTTAAAGAACTGTCAAGATCTTCTGAGGCTAGCCTTTCTCCAGTAGTGTTAGAAACTTCCTAACTTTGGAATTACAAAACTTTGAATCTCCAAAAGGCAAAGGGAAACTCTGTCCCTGGGGCTGGTTAGAATGTACATTGCAAAGATTCGCATTTTGCTCTTAAAACGTAGAAGACGGATATAACACAGGGAGTCTAACACACTTTCCTTGGGTTTTTAAGCAATTACGAGTGAAGGGTTGGATATGCAAGACCTATTTTCATCTGATTTCCTGGCAACATAAATTTGAATGAGAAACCTGAAGTAGGCTAATCATGCTGGTTCTAGCTGAAACTTTGATTCTGTTCCTGACTCCTTGGAACTTTGTTAGTCAAGCTTTCTGGTAAGACCTTCCTGGGAGGTCCTGGGGCTGCTGTGCAGAGCAATTGGCTGGCAAAAGTGCTTTGTAACCAAGAGCTCCTTGGCCAAATCAGTGTGGGAAACATGGCAATTAACAGCCCTTCTCCAGTATTCATAACAAGTATTAGTGTATCACACTGTAGATTTAACTTTGAGCAAAAAAGATGCTTTCCTTTTATAATCTCATGTATTTCTTTCAGCATTAGCTTTCTAAGGATAATGCTTTGTAAAATGCTGTTTCAGTACAATATATAATATACCGTTTACATATAGAGAGGGGCATTTAGGTGCTTCCAACAGGTTTTAACCTCATTTGAGCCTTATACTCAGATATCAATTGCTTTAATAATTTAGGAGACTTGAATGGATAGGGAATGACTCAAATTTATATGCACCCAAAGGAAATATGGATTAAGAAGATTGCTTTCTTATGGGCCATTTCTCCAGAGATAGTTTGCTGAATTAAGGAATAAAATGTCAGGTCAAACTCATTTCTTATTACAATCTAGCACTCTAAATGGCAGCCATTGAGATAAGTCCAGAGGGGGTTACATTTATAAGGGAACAGGTTTATTGACTACTTTAAATCAATTCTTCTTTGCATCTCTTCAACTTTTAGAGGGACGCTTTTTACAGGGTTAAAGTGATCATTCTCTTTTAAAGAAATCTTGACCCTCAATATGGTTAACTTTGCAACGAGATATAGTAAGTCAGTTACACACACACACAGAGCACATATAAAATGATAGCTGTCCCAGTGATTGACCTAGCTATAAAGCTAACTACTTCTGTCAGCAAAATCAGTATAGGAAAGGTCTAAATAAACACATAAATCAGATTCCTTACCAAAACAGTTATATTAGAGAAATACCATTCTAATTCTTTTACATTTCTTTACCAAAATACTATCTAAGGATATCAGTAAACAGACACGGTGTAAATGCCAACAATTTCTAATTTCAGGTGGAATAAGGGGAAAAAAATTACTTGTATTTTTTTCCAACAACACAAGAGAAGACTCTACACATGGACATCACCAGATGGTCAAGACTGAAATCAGATTGATTACATTCTTTGCAACTAAAGATGGAGAAACTCTATACAGTCAGCAAAAACAATATCAGGGGCTGACTATACCTCAGATCATGAAGTCCTTATTGACTTACAGACTTAAATCGAAGAAGGTAGGGGAAACTGCTAGACCATTCAGGTATGACCTAAGTCAAATCCCTTATGATTATACCGTGGAAGTGACATATATATTCAAGAGATTAGATCCGATAGACAGAGTGCCTGAAGAACTATGGATGGAGGTTTATGACATTATACAGGAGGCAGTGATCAAGACCATCCCCAAGAAAAAGAAATGCAAAAAGTCAAAATGGTTGTCTGAGGAAGTTTTACAAATAGCTAAGAGAAGAAGAGACATGAAAGGCAAAGGAGAAAAGGAAATATATAACCACTTGAAAGCAGAGTTCCAAAGAATAGCAAGGAGAGATAAGAAAGCCTTCCTGTGTGATCAGTGCAAAGAGACAGAGGAAAACAATAGAATGGGAAAGACTCCGTCTATGGTCACACAGAGTCGGACACGAATGGAGCAACTTAGCAGCAGCAGCAGCAGAGATCTTGTCAAGGAAATTAGTGATAACAAGGGAATATTTCATGCAAAGATGGGCACAATAAAGGACCGAAATGGCATGGACCTAACAGAAGTAGAAGATATTAAGAAGTCGTGGCAAGGACACACAGAAGAACTATACAAAAAAGATCTTAATCACCCAGATAACCATGATGGTGTGATCACTCACCTAGAGCCAGACATCCTGGAATGCAAAGTCGAGAGGGCGATAGGAAGCATCACTCTGAACAAAGCTAGTGGACATGATGGAATTCCAGGTGAACTATTTCAAATCCTTAACGATGATGCTGTGAAAGTGCTGCACTCAATATGCCAGCGAAATGGAAAATTCAGCAGTGGCCACAGGACTGGAATTCCAATCACAAAGAAAGGCAATGCCAAAGAATATTCAAACTACTGCACAACTGCACTCATCTCACACAGTAGCAAAGTAATGCTCAAAATTCTCCAAGCTAGGCTTCAACAACACATGAACTGAGAACTTCCAGATGTTTAAGATGGATTTAGAAAAGGCAGAGGAACCAGGGGTCAAATTGCCAATTTCTATTGGATCGTAGAAAAAGCAAAAGAGTTAAAAAAAAAAAACCTACTTCTGCTTTATTGACTACACCAAAGCCTTTGACTGTGTAGGGTGCAACAAACTGTGGAAAATTCTTCGAGAGATGGGAATACCAGACCACTTTACCAGCCTCTTGAGGTATCTGTATGCAGGTCAGGAAGTAACAGTTAGAACTGGACATGGAACAACAGACTGGCTCCAAATAGGAATATTTGTCAGAAAATTTGGAAAACTCAGCAATGACCACAGGACTGGAAAAGGTCAGTTTTCACTCTAATCACAAAGAAGGGCAATGCAAAAAACGTTCAAACTACCCTACAATTGTGTTCATTTCACATGCTAGGAAGGTTATGTCAAAATCCTTCAAGCTAGGCTTCAGCAGTACATGACCTGAGAACTTCCAGATGCACAAGCTGGATTTAGAAAAGGCAGAGGAACCAGGGATCAAATTGCCAACATTTGCTGGATCACAGAAAAAGCAAGAGTTCCAGAAAAAGGAAGGAAGGAAGGATCCACTTCTGCTTCATTGACTACGCTAAATCCTTTGATTACGTGGATCACAGCAAACTGAAAAGTTCTGAAAGAAATGGGAATACCAGACCACTTTACCTGTCTCTTGAGAAGATTGCATGCAGGTCTGTATTGCAAAAGCAATAGTTAGAACTAGACATGAAACAACGGACTGGTTCAAAATTGGGAAAGGAGTATGACAGGGCTGAATGTTGTCACCCTGTCTATTTAACTTCTATGCAGAGTACATCATACAAAATACCGGGCTGGATGAATCACAAACTAAAATCAAGAGAGCTGAGGGAAATATCAACAACTTCAGAAATGCAGATGATATCACTTTAATGGCAGAAAGTGAAAAGGAACAAAAGAGCCTGTTGATGAGGGTAAAAGAGAAGAATGAAAAATCTGGCATAAAACTCAACACTCAAGGAACTAAGATCACAGTATCCAGTCCCATCACTTCATGGCAAATACAAGAGGGAAAAGTGGAAGCAGTGACAAACGTTATTTTGTTGGGTTCAAAAAATCACTATGGACAGTGACGGCAGCCAGTAAATTAAAAATTGCTTGCTCCTTGCAAGAAAAGCTATAAGAAACCTAGACAACATATTAAAAAGCAGACACATCACTTTGCTGACAAAGGTCTGTTTAGTCAATTCTATGGTTTTTCCAGGAGTCATGTATGGATGTGAGAGTCGGATCATAAAGAAGGCTGAACCCTGAAAAACGGGCGCTTTTGAACTGTGGTGCTGGAGAAGACTCTTGAGAGTCCCTTGGACTGTAAGGATGATCAAATCAGTCAATCCTAAGGGAAATAAACCCTGAATATTCTTTGGAATGACTGATGCTGAGACTGAAGCTCCAATACTTTGGCCACCTGATGTGAAGAACTGACTCATCTGAAACGACCCTGATGCTGGGAAATACTGAAAGCAAAAGGAGAAGAGGGCAGTAGAGGATGAGATGGTTAGACAGCATCACTGATTCAATGGACATGAATTTGAGCAAACTTCTAGAGATAGTGAAGGACAGGGAAGCCTGGCATGTTTCAGTCCACAGACACAACTTAGCAACTGAACAAGCAACAACAACATGAAACCATTTGTGTGAAACTTTTGACAACTATGGAGCACTATAGAATTTAAAGAATCATTCAATAAAAATATACATTAAAATATTTTTTAAAATTTTAGGAACAGTCTAATACAAAGTAAGTGTATTTAAAGGTAATAAAATTGAAAGAGAAGATAAGTAGATTTTAAAAATGAGCTAAAGAAACATCTGACATATTCATTCTTTATGTCCTAAGACTTCATAAATTGTAGAAACCATGCTGTTATATCATGTAATGTATAGGGTGGAACATTAAGCACCTTTTGCAAATATATGTTTATTTTAGTCATTTATGAATTCAAGAACAAATAGATATTGGATAGCACAAATTGAGTCCAAATATTAATGTATCATAAAATCTTGTCCTTTGGAATAAGATATGAATAGCTATTAAGTAATATTTTGATGTAAATATTCCTACTGATTTAACAATTTCAAGATTGCACAAAACGTTTAAGCTACATGCCTGCATTTTGTCTCATTAAGCCTGCAATAAGATGTTTAATGTAAATGCAAATTATGTATTTGTCTATTTAGATTATATTCAAATTTGAAGCTGAAGAAATGTGTTCTTTAGAAGAAACAGTTGGGTGTCAAGGTTCCTATTAACCTGTCGCATGAGGACTTTCTTCTTTATGGTATACTGTGGAGCCAATTACTGGCTAACATAGGGGAAAATGACAGATCATCCCATTATCACCCAAATGAGAAAAACTTGAAAACTTATTTCAATATTTAAATCACTTGCAAGATTACAGTTCAAATGACACAACAGTATTGCTCAGTTTAAACTTACATCTTTCTGTAAAGCTGAAAAGCAGATTAAACTTGAATAATTAATTTTAATGTTTTCATTTATATGGGGTGCATTAAAATTTTACTTGCTTTGAGTTGTTAATGATGGCCTATAACCCAGTTTCAAGGATTTAGAGATTATTTCCACACAGATTAGCCTCAGTGTTTATACCAGGCAAACCTTCTAAGAGCAATGCAAAATTTGTAACTATACTTCACTCTTAATTGGCCTGAGTCAGGCATGCTATAACTAAGATTCTTCATGGTATATGGTTCTCAAATATATTGTAGCCGTTTTCTGGGAAATATCCTGTCTCAGTTAATTTTCAGTCACTTTTAAGTATAATATAGTTCTTTAATATTACTCTTTTTAGCTTACTTTAAATCAAACATTATTTAAGATTGCCAAGAAAAAAGTTTTAATAAACTTTCCTTAACATCAGCATTTCATTTGCTTTTTCCTTCTGTCCTATAATACCTAAAAATTCAATCACTTATTCATTCACTTAATGTCTATGTGCTTAGCACCCACCACATATACTACCCTGAGACAGGTGCTTTTCAGGGCATAGATGTTGAAGTTCAGAACCTGGCCCCATATAGCTTATTGCAATGTGATATAATACAAGGCAGCATGGAAAAATCTGCAGTAGGAAGAAAGAGACTGAACAGGGAATCAGAATCTGTGGCTGTTGATCGTGAAAACTGCTACTTTCCAGCTCAGTGATGGTTTGAACTCTAAGTAACTGAAAAACTCAATCCATAATGGTTTAAATGTATCGTGAAATCTATTATTTCACATAACATGATATGTTAAAATAGGGGAGCTCCAGGGCTGGTTAATTGGGGCTCATTAGTATCCCCAAAGACACAAGTTCTTCCTAATTTTTCTACACCACCTTCTTGAGAATATTGATGTTATCCCTCCAACTAGCTTCCTTCAATATCCCAGGATGGCTGCCACAACTACATACCATATCAAATGCCAACACAACATTCAACATTCATTATTCAGCAAAAATCATGTTTATTAAAGAAGAAGAGTTGTCCCTTTCTTTGTAACTGTATGGTAAAGACTGGGCTTGTGCCGTCATGAGTTTACTCTTGTGTCCCTTGCACCCTTTGCTACTTCACTCAACCTGATTTAATCATATTTTCTCAAAAAATTAGGGCTGAGCACTGGCTCATTAGTTTGCCTGATGAACGTATAAATTTGATTCCACAAGAAATTCTAGTACAGTACCTTTCTACTCAAAGTGAGATCCCTGAACCAGTATAACATGGCATCACCTGAGAGCTGGTTAGAACTCCAGAGTATCCAGCCTCACTCCAAGATGTACTGATTCAGAATCTGCCTTTTAACAGGATGCCCAGGTGATTCATTTGCACACACTGATGCATAACATCAGTCTTGTAGAATATAAGATTTCTGGACCCCAAAGATGTTTCGAATTCAAGTATTTTATCAGCATTATGCTAACATTGATGTTTTCATAAGAAAGCATTTTCTTAATTGGCTTTGCGCCAATTAAGCTTTGACTTAAGCAATTAAATTGCTTTGAGCCAATTTAATTCTTTAATCAATTTTCTTTTCAGAGAAAATGTTTCTCTTCTGTATTTTTTCAAATTATTTTATTGGATCAATTCTTCTCTAAATAAAATTTATAATAAATTCAATCACTTATCTTTTATTTTTCATATAAAATTATAGTATTTAACCCATTGCTACTATGTCTTTTTTTGTGTGTATGGGGGGCATGTTTCTACTAAATCCAAGTTTACTTCCTTAAGTTGACCAATTTCAACTTTTTTTTCAGAAATATCTGTCTCTTATACANCAATTCTTCTCTAAATAAAATTTATAATAAATTCAATCACTTATCTTTTATTTTTCATATAAAATTATAGTATTTAACCCATTGCTACTATGTCTTTTTTTGTGTGTATGGGGGGCATGTTTCTACTAAATCCAATTTTACTTCCTTAAGTTGATCAATTTCAACTTTTTTTTCAGAAATATTTGATTAGTCTATTAATATTTACTTAATACAAAATTTAGTTAGCACAAATTTTACTATATTTGGTTTCAGCCACAGCTAATTTTATTTTTGACTATTTATAACTGTAATTTTCTTTATGAAGAGGAAAAAAATCATCTCTGAATGCTTATCTTTAAACCAGTTAAATAGCTGCAGCTATCCTGATAACATGTTGTCTATTCAGGACTCAAATGAATAAAATAGGTCTCAACATTCAGGTTCAAAATTGTTAGCTTTGATATCATTTGAACTGAAAATAGATTATACTCATTTATTTTTGTATAATATAAAGACATTATCATATATAATAGCATGTGTTGGTTACTATATAAGTATCCACAATAAAGATCCTACTGGAATATAATCTCCTAAAGAATAAGGTCTATGTCACATTCATATTTATTTCCCTAGAAGAATCTGTGGTACAAGTGTTCAAAATAATTGTTGAATTAGGAATAATAAATATGTCAATCTTCAAACACATACTATGAGAATTCAGAGAAGGAAAACTTCCTCTTATCTTGGTTGTAGGAAGCTTTCATGGATTATTGGTATTCTTTCTACAAGGTAAAGCATAATCCAAAAACTGAGGTGGAAACTGTCCAGAGCTCTTTCTGGGACACTGTCCATTTTGATTAAGTGTAAAACATTCATGAACTAGTATTAGAATGTGAATTTGGACAGATGGAAACATTTTGAGAGGCTGAACATTCTGATCAGTGAGATAATCTGATAGTCAAGTGCATACTAGATGGATATAAAAAGTGCGGAGTTTGATGAGAAGAAAGTCTTTAAAAAAAAAAAAACTGGAGAAATTAGTGTAGAGCATGAACCTAGAAAACAGGATTGGAGTGGAATAAAGGATAGATCCTGAAGACACTTTGTAGCATTGGTGTCCACTGCCTTTGACTCTCTTCCCTTTTCATGACATATTCTTCTGGAGGAATTTAAGCCTCTGTGAAGTTACTCGCTAAGAGCTTCCAAATTCTAGTTGGTTCTCTCCTGAACTATGGACACCATTTTAATTCAGTTCAGTTCAGTCGCTCAGTCGTGTCTGACTCTTTGCAATCCCATGAATCGCAGCACACCAGGCCTCCCTGTTCATCACCAACTCCCTGAGTTCACTCAGACTCACGTCCATCGAGTCCGTGATGTCATCCAGCCACCTCATCCTCGGTCGTCCCCTCTCCTCCTGCCCCCAATCCCTCCCAGCATCAGAGTCTTTTCCAATGAGTCAACTCTTCGCATGAGGTGGCCAAAGTACTGGAGTTTCAGCTTTAGCATCATTCCTTCCAAAGAAATCCCAGGGTTGACCTCCTTCAGAATGGACTGGTTGGATCTCCTTGAAGTCCAAGGGACTCTCAAGAGTCTTCTCCAACACCACAGTTCAAAAGCATTACTTTAGTCTAATTCCTGGGCATTTCTACTATCATATTTCCTATGAATCTGGTGTCCCAAAGAATAATCCTCCATGTTCTTTCCCAAACTAAGATTTGCTTTCTTGGTAACTACCTTACGACACATAAAAACAATTTCTTGAAGGACTCCCAATTTTACCCCTTAATTTGCTATTCCAGTTTTCTCCCTGCCCTTTTCCACTCCTACCACAAACAGCCAAGGGTTTATTATTTTCCACTTACCTTTATAATATTTTAATTATAAAATATTTTTATATTTTCTATCAGGCAAATTTCTTATAGAAAAGACATTTATATGCCTCCCTGAAATATAACCATGTCACTCTTTGACTTAAAATCTGTCAATGGTTCATAAGTCTTGTCTTTGGGAAATGTAGTGAGTTATATTGGAAAGGGCAATATGATTTAGAATCAAACGTGTAAACCTAAATTTTGATTCTACTACATATTAGTCATGTGGCCTTGAGTGAGTTATGTATCTGGTCCTCGGTTTCAAAAACTATCCTTATAAGAATATTCTGAAAATTAAAAAAAAAATAAATAAAAAGCTTAGCACAGTACATAATAGGCATTGGCTACACACACAGAGACACACATATATAAGAAAATTACCATTGAAAATAAACAATAATAAACTATAAAATATTCTGGGAAAAACTGAAAGGTTGTTGCTGAATTACGACGCCAGGATTCTTGGCTCCCGGAGAAGAATCCAATCCAGCGCCAGAGACGTGGCTTGATCGCTCAGAGCTTTTGTGTAACAAAGTTTTATTAAAGTATAAAGGAGATAGAGAAAGCTTCTGACATAGGCATCAGAAGGGGGCAGAAAGAGTACCCCCCTGCTAGTCTTAAGCTGGATGTCATATAGTCACCAGCAGTCAGTTATTGAAAGAAAGGAATGTCTCAAAACTTAAAATGGCACCAGGCCCCTCACCAATAAGATGTATTTTGGGATAACCTTGGCTCCAAATGGTTTATCTTGGGCCATAAAATGATTAACTTGAATCTTGAAGAAGGGCAGATCACCATACAAATAGTTTCATTTACATAGATTAGAGGGACAATATCAGAGTATAACATACTGGTTTATCAAGTTAGGTCCATACCATTTCTATCCTTTATCTAGCCCATCTTTGCATGAAATATTCCCTTGGTATCTCCAGTTCTCTTGAAGAGATCTCTAGTCTTTCCCATTCTGTTGTTTTCCTCTATCTCTTTGCATTGATTGCTGAAGAAGGCTTTCTTATCTCTTCTTGCTATTCTTTGGAACTCTGCATTCACATGCTTATATCTTTTCTTTTCTCCTTTGCTTTTCGCATCTCTTCTTTTCAGTGCTATTTGTAAGGCTTCTCCAGACAGCCATTTTGCTTTTTTGCATTTCTTTTCCATGGGGATGGTCTTGATCCCTGTCTCCTGTACAATGTCACGAACCTCATTCCATAGTTCATCAGGAACTCTGTCTATCAGATCTAGGCCCTTAAATCTATTTCTCACTTCCACTGTATAATCATAAGG
>SJYX01004570.1:122840-148745 GCA_006410675.1 Oreotragus oreotragus | reverse complement strand
GCGAAGAGCTGACTCATCGGAAAAGACTCTGATGCTGGGAGGGATTGGGGGCAGGAGGAGAAGGGGACGACCGAGGATGAGATGGCTGGATGGCATCACGGACTCGATGGACGTGAGTCTGAGTGAACTCTGGGAGATGGTGATGGACAGGGAGGCCTGGCGTGCTGTGATTCATGGGGTTGCATAGAGTCGGACACGACTGAGCGACTGAACTGAACTGAATCATCATTTAGATATCAGAATCTTAGTAAGAGTTTTTTTTTTTTTTTTTTTAAAGGAAAGGCTGCCTGAGAGATTTTTTTTTTTTTTTTTGTAATATCTACAATTTAGGAAAAGAGCAAAAGCTGATCCCATAGTATTGATGTAACTTGTCAGCCTTTGAAATCAGGTTTTGGGCATTCAAATTATGCACTCAGTAGAAATACACTGATGTTGATAGCACTTTCTTTTGCCATAGAAGTATTTTCTGTATAAATACTCTACTCAGTTGTGCTTTGCTCATCTAAAGTGTTTCCCCACCACCACCCTGGGCTTCCCTGGTGGTCCATTGGTTAAGAATCTGCCTGCCAGTGCAGGGGACATAGGTTTGATCCCTGGTCCGGGAAGATCCCACTTCCTAACTAAGGGACAGCTAAGCCCATGCACCACACCTACTGACCCTGAGCTCGAGAGCCCAGAGGCCACAGCTACCAAGCCCTCGCATCACTGCTACTGAAGTCCACACGCCCTAGAGCCTGCGCTCTGCATCAAGAGAAGCCACTGCAACCGGAAGACCATGCCCCGCAAGTGGAGAGCAGCCCCACCCACAACTGGAGGAAGTCTACGCGCAGCAACAAGGACCTAGCGCGGCCAAAATTAAATGAATAACTCTTTAAAAAAAAAGAATTTCTTTCCTAATTGGATTGTGGAGATTTCCTTTGGTGGAAATGGCAACCCGCGCCAGTACTCTTGCATGGAAAATTCCATGGACTGAGGAGCCTGGTGGGCTACAGTCCACGGGGTCGCAAAGAGTCGGACACGACTGAGCGAACACATTATAAAATTATAAACAAATTTAAAGGTGAATTTATAGTCCAAGCAAAGTATAGCCCTCCTTTGATTCACTTCAAGCACTCCAAAATACATTACCATTTATGAAAAATAGAAGATGTTTTATAATCCTACATAAATTGTTTCATTATTTGATATTTTAGATCTGCTTTATAACTGAACCCTTCATGCAGGCTTACTGTTTCCTATATATGAAATATTGAAAGAGTGAATCAGAAATCAGAATATTTCTTCTTCTTGCCAATTGTTTTCCAGTGGCCTAGAAGCCCCTTGATCTTCTAAAATCTTTCCTTAAGCTCTTCTCTATATGAATTGTCCAGAAGGCAAGGCAAGTTAATGGCTTGAAAAAAGTTAATAAATTTTATGGCTATAACACTCCCTTTTAAAAACATGAAATGGACTAAATTAAATAAGGCTTATTTAATTTGAAAACCTAAATTCAATTGCTTTCTTACACATTTCCCCGAAATTAGTATTGAAATGAAACTGTGTAGGGTTAGCTGCAATTTTGACAAAGGTCAGCATGAAAGTATGCAGTCTAACAACTCTATTAATTCTACTAATTTGGTTGAAATAATATGCAAACTACCTTAAATTAGCAAATGTCTCACGGAACAGAACAAAAGGTCATTTCTTAAGTGACATTGCGACATTTTTCTTCCTATTAGTCATTTATCTTATGCTACTCTTTATGGAATCTGAAAAATTTTTAATAGATTCAATTACAGATAGTGAGTTATCCATTTTCTTTAGTCACCACCAATAAATAGGGCAATGAGTATATACACAGAAAATTTACGATGTCTTATTCAAAAGAAGGTTTTAATCAATGCAAGTTAATTCATAGTGTTCTTTGCTTACATGCATCTACTACAGCAAAATATTTCTTTTCAATTTTGAAGATTATCAACAATAATACACCTACTCCTGATAGAATGTCGTGAAACATCTTAACCTTATGCTGAATTTTAATCACTTTGTATAAGCTGAGCATAAACAAAAGGGAATTTACTCAATCTTTTGAAAACATCATGAAAATGAACTTTAAAAGCATTCAGCCATTCTAAAAAGGGCATGATTTCAGTACAGAACATTGCTAAATGACATAATCTTCTTTTTAAGTTAGTAATAATATTATTACTACTCTCAGGTAAAGAATCTGAAAAACAGCTGATGCTTCCTGAACAAAAATATTTACAATTTTTGCTTGCCAATGCAAATGTATATAATTTATCAACATTGCTCAGTCTGTAACTGAACAAATGATATTTCCATTTCATAGTTTTATTGGAAATTACCTTTTGGAAGAAGCAAAAATATGCATATCTTTTTGCTTGGTTAATATTGGTGTCAGATGATGTTCTCCTGTTTTATTAAAAGCCACCAGAAAGAGAAAGAAGGGAACTAATTGCTGAGTATTTACTATGGGCTTCCTCTTTTCTGTTATTTGTCTTATTTAATCCATGTTAAAACCCAACCAAATTTCTGGGGTTTCGCTTAGAAAATAACACAGGAGGTAATAGCTTGATTCTAAAAGATCTCTGTAAATTCAATTTGCTTAAAATGCCACTTTATCTTATGGGCTTCCCTGGTGGCTCAGATGGTAAAGAATCTGCCTGTAATGCAGGAGACTTTGGGTTGGGAAGATCCCCTGGAGAAGGGAATGGCTACCCACTTTAGTATTCTTGCCTGGAGAATTTCATGGTGTGAGGGGCCTGGTTTGATTCTAAAAGATCTCTGTAAATTCAATTTGTTTAAAATGTCACTTTATCTGAAAACAGGGTTTAAAATCTAGTGTAACCATGTGTTAAGAATGTTCAACTCCAAGTCAGGAATGATTGCATTATGACCTTTTCAACTTAGGTATAGTAAGACTTTTTAAAAGCAGGACTTAACAATTTAACTTCTGTAGGCTTCTGGAAAACACATTGATAGAATTTCCTGCTTAAAGCTTAAGAGACCATCAAGCAATATCAAGAGATGGGATAATGGTTTTTCAGAGGTCTGAGAAATGCCTCTCATTTAGGACTGCCTGTGGACTTAACACATTTTTACCATGTTCATACAGAAATATTATGATGATTACAAGATTAACAGTAGCTCAAGGAAGCAAATCAATTAGGAAAGATCACTCCAAATAAATCCCACAAAAACATTTGGTTGAGGAATTTCTGAGCTTCTGACTTTAGAGAAGAGACTCGAAGCAACATTAGAGTAATAATAAGAATAAATATTAAAGTGATATTTGAATACCTAAGAATTTCTTAAAAGAATGCATAAGTATTCCTTAAAATATATCACAATTGGGCATAAAGGGTTTTTGAGGATTCATTTTCAATTGTATTTCCAGATAATATGTGATTAAGTTTTGGAAAAAACTACAAAACTTATATAAAACTCTCATTACTAGAGGGTTACATGTATAGTTGGCATATAAAATAATTTTAAAAAATTAGCAGGAGATCAATAATGAAGGAAGAGAATTTAAATTACCATCATAGTTTCTCTTCTAAAGAGCTATTTCTCTAAAGCAATGCATCTTAGTTAAGATTACAGCTAAAATTTATAAATTCAGAAGCCCCAAATCAGGATAAAAATTGACTGTACACCAAAAATTAAAAAAATATCACCCTATACATTATCTATGAAAATATCAATCTCATTTCCAACAAAGATAGAAGTATAACAATGTACAGTTGAACAGATTCTACTCTCTTGATGCTATTTCTCTAAAGCAATGCATCTTAGTTAAGATTACAGCTAAAATTTATAAATTCAGAAGCCCCAAATCAGGATAAAAATTGACTGTACACCAAAAATTAAAAAAATATCACCCTATACATTATCTATGAAAATATCAATCTCATTTCCAACAAAGATAGAAGTATAACAATGTACAGTTGAACAGATTCTACTCTCTTGAGAAGAAAGCACTAAAAATAGTCACAGTGCTGGAGCTTTTTCTTGCATGATGTCAAAAAAGAAAAAAAAATAAGTAAAGATGTCAATTTCCCTTACCTTGGAGATTCTGAATATGTTTTGACACAACAAAAGAATAGACATACTGAAGAAATTGGTCCTTGAATTGACAGAAAATCTGTCACCAACAGAATGAATCAATGTCAGCATGCAAGTGACTTTAAGAAGACAGATGAAAGGTCATCCTAAAAAAGTGATGGAGGAAGGTTTGCACTGAACATTACACCCTGATTCATGTACGTAAAAATACTTCTTTTATCTTTCTAAAGAAGTTTTCCATTGGCAATACCATTATGTGGATATTTCTAGAGTCTACCAGCCTTTTTGAATTACTTATGGGGTGTAAAATATTTTATTTCACATGGCATTTTGATTCACAAACATTAGCCATACCCAGTGAATCTGAGATATGACTGGTATGTTTTCAATTTTAACAGTATTATATAGTGACAAAGAACAAGTTTAACTTCACCATTCAGATCTAACAAATGGAAAGGAAATTCTTCATGGTCTCTTCTAAACAAGAACTTGAAAAGTTCACAAAAGCTGTCCAGTTCCTTTAGTAAAAAGGTTAGACTTTTAATATGATCTTTTAGATTTACTTTTCAAATATTACTCAAAATTTTGAGGATATTAGCAGTTGGTCTCAAATAATGCTTTGATGGACGAATTCATTCTTTCATTCAGCAGTACTTATTGTGAGAATGTAAAGTGATACAGCCACAGTGGAAAACAATACAGAGGTTCCTTAAGAAACTAAACCCAGGCTTATAATATGATCCTGTGATCCTACTCCTGGGCATCTAGCTGGGGAAAACTATACTTCAAAAAGACACCTGCAACCAGTGTTCACTGCAGCACTATTAACATTCACAACAGCCAAGACACTGAAACACCTAAATATCCAGCTACAGATGAAGGAATAAAGAAGATGCTGCATATATATATACCTTGGAAAATATTCAGCCATGAGAAATAATGAAGTGATGCCGTTTGCAGCAACATGGATGGACCTCGAGATGATTGTACTAAGTGAAGTAAGCCAGGCAGAGAAGGACCAATATCATATGCTGTCACTTACACAGACTCACAGACATAGAAAACAAGCCTATGGCTACCAAAAGGGAAAGGGGATGAGGAAAGGATGAACCAGGAGGTTGAAATTAATATATGCACACTGTTACAGATAAAAAAGATGACCCACAAGGACCTACAGTATGGCACAGGGAACTATGCTCAATATTTTGTAATAACCTATAAGGGAAAAGAATTTCAAATGAATATATATACATATCTTATATATATATATATGTAAGATGGAATCACTGTGCTGTACACGTGAAACCACCACAATATCATAAATCAATTATACTTTAAATAGACAAACACAGTATTTACTGAGTGCCTACCACATGTCAGATGTTGTGACAGGTTATTTAGTTAGGGACTGGACAATAGGTTGAGAAAGTAGAAAAAAAGAGAAATGTGGTTCCATCTGCCCTGAGCAAGTAATGCAGCACAAAAACACAATTTCCAGTAGATTGTGATAATGGACTGTGAGAGAATTACAGAGGACACGGTATATCCAGGAGACAGTTTAAGCCAGATGTGGTACGGGATGGAGCTGGCAGCAAAGCCTTCCCAGAGAAAAGCACAGCTACAGAAAAGCGAAACTACAGTTGAAGTATTTAACCAACAGAAGGGTGAGATATTGTGGGCAGAGGTGCTCTTTCCATTCTTTTTCTCCAGGAAGACGATATTTATAAAGGATGGGGAAGAGAGAGAGAGTGTTGTTTAGTTTGAGAAACTGAAGCAGAATTAGAAGGGTGTGAGAGATGAATTGAGGCCAAATCACAGATTTTTAGGCTATCTTAAGGAAGCTGCTCTTCATTCTGTGGCTGATAGGGAACAACTGAAGAGTTTAAAAAAGGAGTAAAATAATCACATTTACACTTCAGAAAAAAATCACACGGATGGCAATCTTGGAAATAGGTTTTCAGAGAGTAAGGTCAGAAGCCAGAAGGCTGGTTAGGAGGCTTCTGCAAAAACTCGGGTGAAAGAGGGCAGTGGCCTAGATCTGGGAAGTGGCAGTAGGGACGATGAGAAGTAATAGAATGTTAAAGCAGTTGAACCATTCCAGCAGCTGAAATAACCAGTTCTTGCTAAATTAGTTAAGGTGAGTGTATGGAGTTGGTGAGAGTGAGGTTGTTAGGAAGGTAACAGCCTGGAGGGGTGGCCCGCGGAAGGATAGTGGGAAGAACCAGCTAAATAAACAAACTGGTGTCATCCAAACCAAATGAGAACAATGGTTGATGAAACAGGTGATGTCTTAGGAATACAAGCTGTGTTGCTCCCTTCTGTACCATCATTACTTATCAGGCTCTGGGATGCTTCACAGGTGCACCACAGACATTTATCAAGCGAATTATTTCATTTAGTAGTATTGCTACTTATACACAAGGACATGAGACAGGGTTGTGGGATGATAAATATTTACTGTTTTACATATGTATATAAAACCTGCCTTCAAAAACCTCAAAGATGAGTAAAAGGAGAAAGACATACATAATTATGTATAGTATATGGTAATGCGAGACCTTAATTAAGCTTCAGATCAACAGAGATCCAGACAGAATGTCACAGACAATAAAGAAAAAAATAAGAATAGTGAGAAAGTAAGAGTAGGGAAAAGTAAGGTCAAGAAAGAAGAGGCTATGAGAATTTTCAGGTGATTTGGTAAGAACAATTTCGTATGTGCAGATTTGGTTTGATGACGGGTGAGATTTGTTATTGTAATTGTTTTCGCTATTTCCAGAAATACAATGAATTACCACAACTTTGAAACTCATAAATGCAGCATAAAAATCAGGAAGAGGAGAACTCATCTTTCTCAAATAAAACGAGCTTGTGATGGAATTAAGCTGTCTTACTTTGCCACAGAAGACATTACCAAATTTGTGCCTACTTAAAAGTACTCCACAAATATGTGCTTTTCAAGAAGGTTGTTTTAAAAAGCACTGACTGCATCCTTACCTCATTTGCAAATGATAAACACACTCTGCAATGTCTATGCTTTCCTTCTATAAGCAAGCACTCTTACGAGAATGTAATCAAATCACTCCATTGCTTAGCAACCACAGGTAAAGGGCTAATAAGTCATGAGTCATGATTCTGTGGGAACAATCTGCAGGTCAGTGGCATGATTTCAAGGTGCTTTGGATTTCTGCTGCGATGCTTTCAAACCAATATTGACACACAGCATTAGAAAAGATGAGAGTTAAAATGCAAATGATCACATAATCAATTGAATTGACCTGTACATAGTGTGATTTGGTTCACTCTGCCACCTCAATCTGACAGTAGCTTCCGTAAATCAACATCAGCACAAAAACAACACATGAAAATGAATTCATAAGGGATTTTTGTTTTATCCATTTAGTTAAGCCAAACAGGAAGACACATTTAAATTAGCATGAAGGTAATGACTCCTACAGACACCTAACTAACAGAAAATCTTATAAGGAAGAATGACAGTGGGTTGTGAGACATTTTTAGAAAATATTACCTGTAGCCACTGTGATTGGTCATTGTGGCCGGAGGTCCAGGCATTCACTTTGCCCTGCTTGTCCAGCCGGGCTTTCCTTGGTTCCCAAGTGAACATGTCCATATTGAGAGTTCTGAAGATGCTGGAGGCAGTGATCTGATAGTCTTGTATATGTCCTGATTTCATCCCCAGAGGCTCAGAACAGCCTGGAAGAAAATGAGAAGGGTGCCATGAGAAAAATAACTTATCACCCTGAAAGTCTGCAGCATTCACTTTAGATAGGCAAGAGAAGATTAAGCATAATGCTATTCATTTCCCCAAAGAGAGAGCATCTAAAGTCAAAAAAAGGCTATAATCAGAAATAAATCTGAAACAAAATCGAAAAACAAGATAGCCAATTCAAACTATTCTGTCTGAGTATATTTTGGAAAAATTGAAAACAAGACAGACAATTCAAACTACTTTTCTCTGATATATGATTTTGCAAAATGAAAACAATGTTGAAACGCTCTCTCCAATCTCATTACTGATAGCCTCATGACGGGTCCCTGGTTCTCAACAGCTTTATTTTGTCCTTAAAATTGGAACATTTTCTCAGAAAATATATTTGGTTTTCTTTTATCTGTTTCTATAACACTGCAAATGAAAATTCTCCCAGGACAATGTCATTTTCACAAACTGCCCCGATGTTATATTCTAAACTGGACAGTATTTTATTTTCCAAGAAACCTGTTAATCATTATCAGTGTATAGTACCAATATGGATTCTTCTGGAAGGTAAGAAGCTATTATTTATTCAGTGTTTACCATGTGCCCTGCATTGTGCTAGTATAAAATTTAATAGGTAACAGAAGAAATGAGCTAATTTTAGCAAAATCCATGACTGGACAGATTTTTCATAAATTTTTGTGTTTCAATCATACTCAATAACTTTTAGTAGTGGATATTTTTTGAAGATTCTCAAATCTGCCACATATATTTTCAGGTGTGACATGGTGTGAAATTTGGGTTTGTCTTTGAAAAATCTAGTCCGTGTGTGTACATATACACAGAATTTCATAATCTTGAGTTGCAACTGTGACAAAATTACATTCATGAACCTTGTAAAATGCAGTGTGATTATATGATTACATTAGACAGCAGTTGTAAAATTTTACATTTTGGCCAAAGAACACACAAGGTCGTGTGATTATCAAGAAAATCAAGATAAAATAGGAGACTTCTTTGATCAATGCCATCTCTTCACGCTCAACTGGTGCTTGACCTATTAGATGTGTCGCCTTGTGCTGCTGCTGCTAAGTCACTTCAGTCATGTCCGACTCTGTGTGACCCCACAGACGGCAGCTACCAGGCTCCCCTGTCCCTGGGGTTCTCCAGGTAAGAACACCGGAGTGGGTTGTCATTTCCTTCTCCAATGCATGAAAGTGAAAAGTGAAAGTGAAGCCACTCAGTCGTGTCTGATTCTTCGCGACCCCATGGACTGCAGCCCACCAGGCTCCTCTGCCCATGGGATTTTCCAGGCAAGAGTACTCCTTGTACCTATTACTAAACCTGTTTGTGCCTCAGTCTTATCATCTGTAAAATGGTGATAATAATAAGTTCAGTTCAGCTGCTCAGAGATGTCCAACTCTTTGTGACCCAATGGACTGTAGGACACCAGGCCTCCCTGTCCATTACCAACTCTCAGAGCTTGTTCAAACTCACATACATTGAGTAGGTGATGCCATCCAACAATCTCAACCTCTGTTATCCCCTTTTCCTCCTGCCTTCAATCTTTCCCAGCATCAGGGTCTTTTTCAATGAGTCAGCCCCTTCCATCAGGTGGCCAAAGTATTGGAGCTTCAGCTTCAGTATCAGTCCTTCCATGAAATTCAGGATTGATTTCCTTTAGGATTCACTGGTTGGATCTCCTTGCAGTCCAAGGGAATCTCAAGAATCTTCTCCAACAACACAGGTCAAAAGCATCAATTCTTTGGCGCTCAGCTTTGTTTATGGTCTAACTCTCACATCCATTGATGACTACTAGAAAAATCATAGGTTTGACTAGACAACCTTTGTCAGCAAAATAATGTCTCTGCTTTTTAATATGCTATCTAGGTTGGTCATAGCTTTTCTTCCAAGGAGCAAGCGTCTTTTAATTTCATGGCTGCAGTCACCATCTGCAGCAATTTTGGAGCCCAGAAAAATAAAGTCAGCCACTGTTTCCACTGTTTCCCCATCTATCTGCCATGAAGTGATAGGACCATATGGCATGATCTTGGTTTTCTGAATGTTGAGCTTTAAGCCAAGTTTTTCACTCTCCTCTTTCATTCTCATCAAGTGGCTCTTTAGTTCCTCTTCACTTTCTGCCATAAGGGTTGTATCATCTGCATATCTGGGGTGACTGATATTTCTTCCAGCAATCTTGATTCCAGTTTATGCTTCATCCAGCCTGGCATTTTGCATGATGTACTCTGCGTATAAGTTAAATAAGCAGGGTGACAATATACAGCCTTGATGTACTCCTTTCCCCATTTGGAACCAGTCCTTTGCTTCGTGTCTGGTTCTAACTGTTGTTTCTTGACCTGTATACAGGTTTCTCAGGAGGCAGGTAAGGTGATCTAGTGTTCTTATCTCTTTAAGAATTTTCCATAGTTTGTTGTGATCAACAGAGTCCAAGGATTAGGATAGTCAATGAAGTATGGAATTTTCTGGAATTCTCTTGCTTTTTCAATGATCCAATGGATATTGGTAATTTGATCTCTGGTTTCTCTGCTTTTTCTAAATCCAACTTGAACATCTGGAAGTTCTCAGTTCACATACTATTGAAGCCTAGCTTGGAAAATTTTGAGCATTGTTTTGCCAGCGTGTGAGACGAGTGAAACTGTGCAGTAGTTTGAGCAGTCTTTGGCATTGCCTTTCTTTGGGACTGGAATGGAAGCAGACCTTTTCCAGTCCTGTGGCCGCTGCTGAGTTTTCCATATTTGCTGGCATACTGAGTGCAGCACTTTCACCGCATCATCTTTTAGGATTTGAAATAGCTCAACTGGAATTCCATCACCTCCACTAGCTTTGTTTGTAGTGATGCTTTCTAAGGCTTACTTGACTTTGTACTCCAGGATGTCTGGTTCTAGGTGAGTGATCACACCAGTGTGGTTATCTGGGTCATTAAGATATTTTTGTATAGTCTGCTATATATTCTTGCCACCTCTTCTTAATATCCTCCACTTCAGTTAGGCCCAAACCATTTTTGTCCTTTTCTGTTCCCATTTTGCATGAAATGTTCCCTTTGTATCTCTAATTTTCTTGAGGAGATCTTTAGTCTTTCCCATTCTATTGCTTTCCTCTATTTCTTTGCTTTGATCACTTAAGAAGGCTTTATCTCTCCTTGCTATTCTTTGGAACTCTGCATTCAGATGGATATATCTTTCTTTTTTTCTTTTACCTTTGGCTTCTCTACTTTTCTCAGCAATTTATAAGGCCTCCTTAGACAACCATTTTGCCATTTTGCATTTCTTTTTTTTGGGCGGGGGTGGTTTCAATCAATGCATCCTGTACAATCTTATAGAACCTCTGTCCACAGTTCTTCAGGGATACTATCTATCAGATCAAATCGCTTGAATCTATTTGTCACTTCAATTGTGTAATCATAAGGGATTTAATTTAGGTCATTCCTGAATGGTCTAGTGGTTTTCCCTACTTCCTTCAATTTAAATCTTAATTCTGCAATAAGAAGTCCATGATCTGAGCTACAATCAGCTCACAGTCTTGTTTTTGCTGACAGTACAGAGCTTCTCCATCTTCGGCTGCAAAGAATATTATCAATCGGATTTTGTTATTGACCATCTGGTGATGTCCAAGTGTAGAGTCATCTCTTGTATTGTTGGAAGACGGTCTTTGTTCTGACTAATGTGTTCTCTTGGTAAAACTCTGTTACCTTTGCCTTGTTCATTTTGTACTCCAAGGCTAAACTTGCCTGTTACTCCAGGGATCTCTTGACTTCCTACTTTTACATTCCAGTCCCCTATGATGAAAAGGACATTTTGTTTTTTTTTTTTTGGAAGTTTAGAAGGTCTTTTAGGTTGCCACTGAACTGTTCAGCTTCTTTGGCATTAGTATTTGGGGCATGAAAAGTGAAAGCCATTCACCTCAGTTCAGTCGCTCAGTCGTGTCCAACTCTTTGTCACCCCATGAATGCAGCATGCCAGGCCTCCCTGTCCATCACCAACTTCCAGAGTTTACCCAAACTCATGTCCATTGAGTAGGTGATGCCACCCAACCATCTCATCCTCTGTCATCCCCTTCTCCTCCTGCCTTCAATCTTTCCCAGAAAGCCACTCAGTCGTGTCTAATTCTTTGCAACCCTATGGACTATACAGTCCATGGAATTCTCAGGCTGCAATACTGGAGCTTGTAGCCTTTCCATTCTCCAAGGGATCTTCCCAACCCAGGGATCGAACCCAGGTCTCCCGCATTGCAGGCAGATTCTTTACCAGATGAGCCAAAAAGGAAGCCCAAGAATACTAGAGTGGGTAGCCTATTTCTTCTCCAGGAATCGAACTGGGGTCTCCTGCATTGCAGGCTGATTCATTACCAACTAAGTTATCAGGGAAGATTTGGGGTATAGACTTGGATTACTCTGATATTGAATGGCTTGCCTTGTAAGAGAAGAGAAATCATTCTTTCATTTTTGAGATTGCACCCAAGTACTGCATTTGGACTTTTTGTTGACTAAGAGGGCTACTCCATTTCTTCTAAGGGATTCTTGCCCACAGTTGTAGATGTAATGGTCATCTGAATTAAACTTGCCCATTTTGGTCCATTTTAGTTCACTGAATTCTAAAATGTCGATGTTCACTCTTGACATCTCCTGTTTGACCACTTCCAATTTATCTTGATTCATCGACCTAACATTCCAGGTTCCTATGCAGTATTGCTCTTTATAGCGTTGTACTTTACTTCCATCACGAGTCACATTCACAACTGGATGTCGTTTTTGTTTTGGCTCAGCCCCTTCATCTTTCTGGAGTTATTTCTCCACTCTTCACCAGTAGCATATTGGGCACCTCTCCATCTGGGGAGTTCATCTTTCAGTGTCATATCTTTTGCCTTTTCATACTGTTAATGGAATTCTCCAGGCAAAAATAATGAAGGGGTTTGCCATTCCCTTCTCCAGTGGACCAGATTTTGTCAGAACTGTCCACAATGACCCATCCGTCTTGGGTGGCCCTACACAGCATGGCTCATAGTTTCATTGAGTTAGACAAGGCTGTGATCCATGTGATCAGTTTGGTTAGTTTTTTGTGATTGCGGTTTTCTTTCTGTCTGTCTCTGATGGGTGAGGATAATAGGCTTGTGGATGTTTCTTGATTGGAGGGGTAATATTAAAAATGACCTCAAAGAAGTATTTTTTAAAAGTAGTTAATCAACTATTTAGAAACAGTGCTTGCATGTAGCTAGCAATCAGAAAATGTTAGCTAATTTATTATTTCCATAAAATTCATTGCAACAGGTGACAATGTTATGTCCACAAATCAGCATATCAGTGGGTATTAAAGAATATATTATGACTGACTGCGGTTTCTAAAATTAAGTATTTTAACTGTAAGAGAGGTGGCTTAAACTCTTCTTTGATAAAACTAATTCTTAACTACAATTACTTGCTTTCTGTAATAGTCAATCTAAATCAGTTCTTTCTTCTCGAGTCTCTTCCATGTTTGTCTTCACCTGTACCTTCTAGGAAACTCCCATCTATGCAAAATGACAAAAACTGGCACAGAGGTTCAGCCAACTGGATGTCTAGCTCAAGTCTTGCTGCTATAGGAAACCTATACCCCAGGTCTCATAAATAGTTCTAGATCCTAAATACAAATTCTAGAAAAGAAAAAAAAATTCATGACCAACTGCTAATATCCTCAAAAATTCATGACAAATCTCGAAGATTCCAGAAAGTTCTAAAGTCTTAATAGCATCCTGCTTGTCTTCAAGCAATTCTAAATTAACATGCATTCTCTGTATTGTGACTGATGATAATAATTATCAGTCAGTCTGATTTCTGACTCGTCCATCTGTCATCATCACCAACTCTCTGTCCTCCTCCTACCTTGCCATTGGAACTTTGTACAGCTGCTTCCTTGGCTTTTGAAGAGACACAAGTGAAAGGAAACATATTTGTTTTTCTCCTTTTGTGAGCTAATACAGTACTTGATATATTGGATAGAAAAGGAGCACCTTTACTTTGACCACTTCTACTTAGCCACAGAATTCATTTCATTGCCCACTTTATTGCCCAGAGGAGGTGCTGAATAATTTGCTCAAAGAATGAATGAATGATTATTCCTCTACTAATTATGATCATGATCCATTTCATTCTAAGCATCTTAAGTCACATCTCTTTCAGAGAATATTGGGGAATTTTCTTTTTTTAAGTGTCTGGGAAATGATTAACTGCTATCTCATATGCTGAGAGATCTTATAACAGTTTATTGACTCCTATAAGGCAGCCTTGGGCTTTACATTGTTGCACTGGACTGTGGGAAATAGTTTGTACATTATGTTACTGTTTATTGCCAAGTGTTATAGCTAGTCTCTCCTGCCAATTTGCCTCATACCATGAATTTACCTTCTCACCCATAATATTTTATACATACATATTAACTCTTTCCGGAGAAGGCAATGGCACCCCACTCCAGTACTCTTNCCATGGACTGCAGCCTACCAGGCTCCTCCGTCCATGGGATTTTCCAGGCAAGAGTACTGGAGTGGGTTGCCATTGCCTTCTCCGAAAGCGGGTCTATGACAATGAAATGTTTACCATTGGAGACACCCTAACCTGCTCTTATGAGGACTAGGGGAAGCAATCAGTGATTTACAATCCCTTAGAGTAAGAGGATAAGGCTTATGACTGTTACACTGTTTCCCAGTCTCAGGGAAATGGCTTGGATTGCTTTATATCATGATATCTATTCCCATCTGCGGTAAACAAACCAGCAACGTGTTAAGATTACAATCCCTGAATCCTACCCAGCACTGGTCATGCTGGAGACCTTGGGGACACTGAATTCCAGTCTGGGGATCCCAGGAGGTCAACCTGAATTGACCTGCCTAGGGATCTGGTCCTCGAAAGGTTGTCATGCCTCAACCTGCTCAGGGATCTGCTAGTTCAGGGGTCTCAGGAGGTCATCACGCCTTGACCTGCCCAGGGATTCTATCTCCAGGCGGCTGTCATGCCTCAGCCTGCCTGGGGATCTGCACCCTGACCCAGGGATGCCTGGCTCTTAGGTTGGAACATTACTAGGTAGGATAAGCTTCAGAAAGACTCACCCCTAAGGAAGTTCACCCATGGAAACAGAAGGAAGCCTATTACTTGTGGGACTGTGTGCAGTCTCAGCAATAACTCAGGAGCCCAATGAGAACCCCATTGCCTTTCTGGAAAGGCTAAAAGAGGCCTTCCAAAAGTTTACCAATCTGGACTTAGACTCTTACAAGGGACAGGTGATTTTAAAGGACAAATTCCTGTCCCAGTGTGCATCAGATATCAGAATTAAGTTACAACAGCTACAGCAGCAGGACCCTTCTTCCTCTTTAGATGAGATGGTCTAGACAGCCACCAATACCTTTTATAACAGAGAACAGGAGAAAGAGGCCAAGGCCAAGGAGAGGGAGAGAAGGAAAGAGACAAGGCATGCCCAGATACTGGCCGCCCTCCGGGGAAACCCTGTGGCAAACCCCGAGTCCTTGAAGGACAAGGCACTAGGCAAATGCCTAATCTGTAGACAGGCAAGGCATTGGGCCAGAGAGTGTCTAAACTGTGAAAAGTCTCCTAAAATGGCTTGTTACAAGTGCCATCAATTGGGACATTGGGCGGCACTCTGCCCTTGGGACACAAGAGCCTCAAGGTCAAGCTCCAAACCTTGCCTCACAATGGTTCAATAGGACTGAAGAGGCCCGCTCCAGCCAGCCCACCTGTGACAGATAACCATCACAGAGCTGGAGCCAAGGGTGCAACTGGATGTGGCAGGTAGGTCCGAGAATTCTTGGTTGACATGGGGGCTACCTACTCTGTCTTGATCTCCTACTCTGGAGCCTTCTCCTCCCAAACCTGTACTATTTTGGGTGATACAGGAAAAACAACTACTAAAAGATTCACTCAAGCACTCCTTTGTTGCTGGTTTGAAATAGCTCAACTGGAATTCCATCACCTCCACTAGCTTTGTTTGTAGTGATGCTTTCTAAGGCTTACTTGACTTTGTACTCCAGGATGTCTGGTTCTAGGTGAGTGATCACACCAGTGTGGTTATCTGGGTCATTAAGATATTTTTGTATAGTCTGCTATATATTCTTGCCACCTCTTCTTAATATCCTCCACTTCAGTTAGGCCCAAACCATTTTTGTCCTTTTCTGTTCCCATTTTGCATGAAATGTTCCCTTTGTATCTCTAATTTTCTTGAGGAGATCTTTAGTCTTTCCCATTCTATTGCTTTCCTCTATTTCTTTGCTTTGATCACTTAAGAAGGCTTTATCTCTCCTTGCTATTCTTTGGAACTCTGCATTCAGATGGATATATCTTTCTTTTTTTCTTTTACCTTTGGCTTCTCTACTTTTCTCAGCAATTTATAAGGCCTCCTTAGACAACCATTTTGCCATTTTGCATTTCTTTTTTTTGGGCGGGGGTGGTTTCAATCAATGCATCCTGTACAATCTTATAGAACCTCTGTCCACAGTTCTTCAGGGATACTATCTATCAGATCAAATCGCTTGAATCTATTTGTCACTTCAATTGTGTAATCATAAGGGATTTAATTTAGGTCATTCCTGAATGGTCTAGTGGTTTTCCCTACTTCCTTCAATTTAAATCTTAATTCTGCAATAAGAAGTCCATGATCTGAGCTACAATCAGCTCACAGTCTTGTTTTTGCTGACAGTATAGAGCTTCTCCATCTTCGGCTGCAAAGAATATTATCAATCGGATTTTGTTATTGACCATCTGGTGATGTCCAAGTGTAGAGTCATCTCTTGTATTGTTGGAAGACGGTCTTTGTTCTGACTAATGTGTTCTCTTGGTAAAACTCTGTTACCTTTGCCTTGTTCATTTTGTACTCCAAGGCTAAACTTGCCTGTTACTCCAGGGATCTCTTGACTTCCTACTTTTACATTCCAGTCCCCTATGATGAAAAGGACATTTTGTTTTTTTTTTTTTTGGAAGTTTAGAAGGTCTTTTAGGTTGCCACTGAACTGTTCAGCTTCTTTGGCATTAGTATTTGGGGCATGAAAAGTGAAAGCCATTCACCTCAGTTCAGTCGCTCAGTCGTGTCCAACTCTTTGTCACCCCATGAATGCAGCATGCCAGGCCTCCCTGTCCATCACCAACTTCCAGAGTTTACCCAAACTCATGTCCATTGAGTAGGTGATGCCACCCAACCATCTCATCCTCTGTCATCCCCTTCTCCTCCTGCCTTCAATCTTTCCCAGAAAGCCACTCAGTCGTGTCTAATTCTTTGCAACCCTATGGACTATACAGTCCATGGAATTCTCAGGCTGCAATACTGGAGCTTGTAGCCTTTCCATTCTCCAAGGGATCTTCCCAACCCAGGGATCGAACCCAGGTCTCCCGCATTGCAGGCAGATTCTTTACCAGATGAGCCAAAAAGGAAGCCCAAGAATACTAGAGTGGGTAGCCTATTTCTTCTCCAGGAATCGAACTGGGGTCTCCTGCATTGCAGGCTGATTCATTACCAACTAAGTTATCAGGGAAGATTTGGGGTATAGACTTGGATTACTCTGATATTGAATGGCTTGCCTTGTAAGAGAAGAGAAATCATTCTTTCATTTTTGAGATTGCACCCAAGTACTGCATTTGGACTTTTTGTTGACTAAGAGGGCTACTCCATTTCTTCTAAGGGATTCTTGCCCACAGTTGTAGATGTAATGGTCATCTGAATTAAACTTGCCCATTTTGGTCCATTTTAGTTCACTGAATTCTAAAATGTCGATGTTCACTCTTGACATCTCCTGTTTGACCACTTCCAATTTATCTTGATTCATCGACCTAACATTCCAGGTTCCTATGCAGTATTGCTCTTTATAGCGTTGTACTTTACTTCCATCACGAGTCACATTCACAACTGGATGTCGTTTTTGTTTTGGCTCAGCCCCTTCATCTTTCTGGAGTTATTTCTCCACTCTTCACCAGTAGCATATTGGGCACCTCTCCATCTGGGGAGTTCATCTTTCAGTGTCATATCTTTTGCCTTTTCATACTGTTAATGGAATTCTCCAGGCAAAAATAATGAAGGGGTTTGCCATTCCCTTCTCCAGTGGACCAGATTTTGTCAGAACTGTCCACAATGACCCATCCGTCTTGGGTGGCCCTACACAGCATGGCTCATAGTTTCATTGAGTTAGACAAGGCTGTGATCCATGTGATNATGGAATTCTCCAGGCAAAAATAATGAAGGGGTTTGCCATTCCCTTCTCCAGTGGACCAGATTTTGTCAGAACTGTCCACAATGACCCATCCGTCTTGGGTGGCCCTACACAGCATGGCTCATAGTTTCATTGAGTTAGACAAGGCTGTGATCCATGTGATCAGTTTGGTTAGTTTTTTGTGATTGCGGTTTTCTTTCTGTCTGTCTCTGATGGGTGAGGATAATAGGCTTGTGGATGTTTCTTGATTGGAGGGGTAATATTAAAAATGACCTCAAAGAAGTATTTTTTAAAAGTAGTTAATCAACTATTTAGAAACAGTGCTTGCATGTAGCTAGCAATCAGAAAATGTTAGCTAATTTATTATTTCCATAAAATTCATTGCAACAGGTGACAATGTTATGTCCACAAGTCAGCATATCAGTGGGTATTAAAGAATATATTATGACTGACTGCGGTTTCTAAAATTAAGTATTTTAACTGTAAGAGAGGTGGCTTAAACTCTTCTTTGATAAAACTAATTCTTAACTACAATTACTTGCTTTCTGTAATAGTCAATCTAAATCAGTTCTTTCTTCTCGAGTCTCTTCCATGTTTGTCTTCACCTGTACCTTCTAGGAAACTCCCATCTATGCAAAATGACAAAAACTGGCACAGAGGTTCAGCCAACTGGATGTCTAGCTCAAGTCTTGCTGCTATAGGAAACCTATACCCCAGGTCTCATAAATAGTTCTAGATCCTAAATACAAATTCTAGAAAAGAAAAAAAAATTCATGACCAACTGCTAATATCCTCAAAAATTCATGACAAATCTCGAAGATTCCAGAAAGTTCTAAAGTCTTAATAGCATCCTGCTTGTCTTCAAGCAATTCTAAATTAACATGCATTCTCTGTATTATGACTGATGATAATAATTATCAGTCAGTCTGATTTCTGACTCATCCATCTGTCATCATCACCAACTCTCTGTCCTCCTCCTACCTTGCCATTGGAACTTTGTACAGCTGCTTCCTTGGCTTTTGAAGAGACACAAGTGAAAGGAAACATATTTGTTTTTCTCCTTTTGTGAGCTAATACAGTACTTGATATATTGGATAGAAAAGGAGCACCTTTACTTTGACCACTTCTACTTAGCCACAGAATTCATTTCATTGCCCACTTTATTGCCCAGAGGAGGTGCTGAATAATTTGCTCAAAGAATGAATGAATGATTATTCCTCTACTAATTACGATCATGATCCATTTCATTCTAAGCATCTTAAGTCACATCTCTTTCAGAGAATATTGGGGAATTTTCTTTTTTTAAGTGTCTGGGAAATGATTAACTGCTAGCTCATATGCTGAGAGATCTTATAACAGTTTATTGACTCCTATAAGGCAGCCTTGGGCTTTACATTGTTGCACTGGACTGTGGGAAATAGTTTGTACATTATGTTACTGTTTATTGCCAAGTGTTATAGCTAGTCTCTCCTGCCAATTTGCCTCATACCATGAATTTACCTTCTCACCCATAATATTTTATACATACATATTAACTCTTTCCGGAGAAGGCAATGGCACCCCACTCCAGTACTCTTGCCTGGAAAATCCCATGGACAGAGGAGCCTGATAGGCTGCAGTTCATGGGGTCGCAGGGAGTCGGACACAACTGAGCGACTTCACTTTCACTTTTCCCCTTCATGCACTGGAGAAGGAAATGGCGACCCACTCAAGTGTTCTTGCCTGGAGAATGCCAGGGATGGGAGAGCCTGGTGGGCTGCCGTCTATGGGGTCGCACAGAGTCAGACACAACTGAAGCAACTTAGCAGCAGCAGCATTAACTTTTTTACCAGCATGCACAATGTGTATCCATGTGATGGACAATAGCTGAACAGAATAAAGTATTAACAACACAACTGATTATTTTTACAGTTGAGGTGCCCTAGCTTTTGTAAACATTCCTTAAGAGATATCATTCCTTGTATACACTTTTAAAATAAATTTGTGGGGTCAGGAGATGGGGTATGACTTCTTTCTGAAAATGTAAAAATCCATAAAGGGTCAGGTATAATCTCTTGTCAAACTTGAAAGTAAAACATACTCATATCTTAAGGGTGTAAACTGTGCCATGTCTGAGACTGGCCTTCATGAATTAAAAGACTGAAAAATTGGGGAAGGTGATGTTCATCAGCTAAAAAGCATAGAACTTGCAGCAGACTTTGTCGCACGAGGGCTCCCTCTTGATTGCTTTATGATGAATGAGTTCAGGATGATACTGGCCTGTGGTGATGCAGTGACACGCAAAATAAACATTGTGCAGCAGTAATTCTGCCGAGATTTACGGGGAGTCAGTAAGCCTGCTCGAATTGCCAAAATAGGGACAACGTCCCTCTCGGGGTAATTAATGGTACTAAATCTGTACCACGGATTGCTTCATAAAGGAAACCCACATATAGTATGAAAGTGTGATTCTTAAAATAGATTCACTCATCTGCCCAAATGCCTCTAATTCCTCTGAATGTAGAGAGTTCTTTTACAGTTTGGTTGTTCTGAATAGTCTCTTGCATTTCCTTCAAAACCATTCCCTTTCTTAACATCACAAATAAACCCAAGAAGGTAAATAGATATAAAGTGTGCATTTTAACCATTACATGCAACCTTTTGAAATGAATAAAATGTTCTCAGTTGTCTCTTTGCAGGGATGTGTTACCTAAATGGAATGTTTATAAATATAAAAGGCTCTCATACTTGGAGGTTATACTAAAAAGTGGGACACACATGGATATTTAGTTTTCTTAAAAAACACAGTAGTTTCAACAAAATTTCAGGGCATAGTGACAAAGAGAGTTGTAAATGTTTATGACAGAAATACAAGAACCATCACCAAAAATACAGCACAGTGAAAGGCCTGGGCAAGATTTTCTGTTTAGTTCAGAATCTATCTAGATTGAAAGTGAACAACTGAGAGGCCCAGTCATAAAGTCTTCATTTTTATATCTAGCCTTGAAGCTCCAGGAGGTCTAGGATTATTTAAATTTGAGTCCTTTGGTAGTTATCTTTGTGTTTAAAAAACACTTTTTGGGTAATAGTTAAGTTGCTAGATAATAACGATCTAGGAATTCATAGTAGCAATCTTGGTTTTTAAAGTGTTGTCTCCTTGGAAACAGTGATAAATTTACATGTTTTGGAAAACCTAAAGAAAAAAAAAGATGAAACTAAACGCTTATGGTAGATGTACAAACAAAAAGCTTACTTTTCTATGCTGTATAGTCTAAATGTAACTGCAATTTATGAGGTCAGGCAGATTCCAATTTTCACTGAAATTTTGTCATAAAACATAACTCATAGCTGCTATTAAAATTAAAAAGACACGTTTAAATTTGACAAGAGTTTCCAGTAAAAATTTGTTGTATTTTCCTTGACCACTAAAAGAAATACACTGCCCCTTCTACATTAATCCTATTCTGTAGTGTGTTTTAGAATTTGTTTATCTTTTACCCTCTCCCTCTTGCTCCTTCTCACTGAACCAAGCCCTAGACATTTTGTAGCAAAGATGAATATCTGTGAATATTGAAAAACTGCAAGCTAGCAACACGCTACATACAATTGTACTTTGTTTTCCTTTAAAGAGAGTACAAAAAGAGATGATATGAGACTCACCTGACAGTTCACATCCAAGAAGTTCCATTCTCAAAGTGCAATGCCTTCGACAAACTTGGGGATAGAGTCTCACATACTGAGCTTTTATGGGGGGCGTGAAAGAGTTAGCATACGGTGTGTTGTTATCAACATTTCCATGGAATACCTATATAAAGAAATAACAGAGTTTAAAATTATTAATTGCAGCTTAAAAAAAAACAACCTATTTTCACATATTGACTCTATATCCTACCCAACCAAATCCCTCAAAGATTGTATTAAATAATTTAGACGTCTGGAGCATTTAGAGAGCACATTGACATCAGGGCTTCCCTTGTGACTCAGCTAGTAAAGAATCCGCCTGCCGTGCGGGAGACTTGGGTTCAATCCCTGGGTTGGGAAGATCCCCTGGAGAAGGGAAAGGCCACTCACTCCAGTATTCTGGCCTGGAGAATTCCATGGACTATTTAGTCCATTGTGTCCCAAAGAGTCAGACATGACTAAGCAACTTTCACTTACTTTGCCATCAGAAGCAAATCTAAAACCTATAGACAGAATCCTCATTAAAGCTGTAAACCACTGTAACCTATGGCTTAATCTACACCCTATTATGTTGGGCTTATCAGTTTAAGTTCAGTCCTTGAGAATGGAATGCTTCTAAAGGGAAATGTCTCCTCAACTTAGTTCGGAATCTGGCTCTATCTATTCATTTTGCTACTTGGTAATTATGTATGTTGTTTTAGGAACCAGCCTTCAGTGTTATTTCCTGATCACTTAGTTTGTCTAAAGTAAAGTCGCTCAGTCGTGTCCAACTCTTCGTGACCCCATGGACTGCAGCCTACCAGGCTCCTCCATCCATGGGATTTTCCAAGCAAGAGTACTAGAGTGGGTTGCCATTTCCTTCTCCAAGCTGTGATCAAATTTATGATGCTTTAGGGTCTGAGTCCTCAAGTCCCAGATCATTGGATAAGAGACTCATATTTCTTTATAAATATATCTCCAGTGAAAAACCAATTTATCTCTAAAATTTAAATGCTAAAATGTGTTATTTTTAATTCCTTTAAATCTCATTTCACTTTATCTTTTATATAACCTAGTAATCAAAAAACCTATTTACATTCATTTAAGAAGTTAATTTAAAAAATCTTTCATAAAATTTATTAGTCTACTTTAATGATTCAGTTTTAAATGGAATGAATTACATTGCTGCTTTTTAAAATTAGAAATTTGTGTTAAAATTAATTAAAAAATTGGAAATATATGAAAGGGCAAAGGAGATACTGAATATCATTATGGAAGATGCACACAGATAAATACTCCTCTAAAATACTTTATTCTGCAGAATAACAAACATTTCTTCCAATATTAAGATATTAAGTAATAGAGAGATATTTAATTTTTCTATAACTCGGTGTTTCTCTTAAAAAATTTTATTTTTTCTTTAACAGTTTTGATCTGTATTTATTTAAGGAGAAGGATGATCTGTCAAAGCAATAAAATGAAATTTAAAGCTGACTATTGTTAAAATAACTGTCATGCACAGGACTATGCTAACCTTGTGATAAAGTGTTTATAGTCCCACCAGTTAAAATCTGAGGACGATTTAAACGGTCGCTACTATACACTGATAATTTGGGATAACTCCTTACCCTTCCACACACCACTGGTCCTATTTAAAAAGTCATAAATTTATTTTCAACAACATAAAACTACTTTTGAATATTCAGTAGTCACTTGGTAATAGATTACGTATGACAGGTTATGTTCAAATTAAGCATGACATGGAAGTCTTACCATGTCTTCATTGGTGCCTTTCGCTTTGTACATTGTCCAAGTTTTTCCATCATTACTATATGCTATTTTGTAGGATTTGATATACTCTGGACTTCCAATCCTCTTGGCTCCTTGAGTAATCACACCAGTAACTCTCATTTTTCTCTGTAAATTTATCTGAGGAGACAAAGCACAATCAACTATAATTTCCCTGCTTTCAGATAACAATGCTTACAGTGCCACATGAAAATGGAACATTTTAATTTATTAGTGAAGATTGAAAATAGTATATATCAAGCCTATATCAAGCCTAGCTTCAAAATGCCTTTCTCTAATGGTATACTTTTCATTTTTAAAGTAAAGCAATATATATGAACAAGTTTTAAAAAGGGTAATGTGTCCCCAAAATATAAGTATTGAAAGCATTTGGTGATTATGATATGTTAAGGATGAGTTAGCAAAGTGAAAAATGAGCATATTATCTTCTCAAAATAACCTCAATGATGTTACCATGAAACTAATACCAAAATAACTGTTAATGTGTCTCAACTGCTTTAGACTTCAAGAAATTCCCTTAAAATAAAACATGCAAATCCCTGAGATCTTTGAGTGTTAGAATAAAAAAAAGGTAAAGACAACAATGATGGCAAAACACAAATGCAAAAGTATCTTCAGTTTCTGAATCTTCATACTGTAGTTTCTGCTTGTGTTAAGTACACACTCGTCATGGAGAGTTTTTCACCAAATACTTTCCAGCATATGGAGATGTTCTAACTGATGTTTTGTCTTCATATTTTCTCCCCATTCCAAGTCATAATACAAGTGTTTGCTATAGCATAATTATCACCTAAGAAGCTTTTCAACATTTTTCTCATTTAAATAGAAATTTCCTTTTACTACAACATAATAATTCATTAAATACTACCATGTTAGAAACATATTTTCTACATATATGGCAAACATTAAAAATTGTTACATTCACTTTAAAATGCCTTTATGATGTCTATAAAATCTTAAGTTCAGTAGAAAGGTAATGTTTTAATGATCTTGACAAATTGCNTAAATAGAAATTTCCTTTTACTACAACATAATAATTCATTAAATACTACCATGTTAGAAACATATTTTCTACATATATGGCAAACATTAAAAATTGTTACATTCACTTTAAAATGCCTTTATGATGTCTATAAAATCTTAAGTTCAGTAGAAAGGTAATGTTTTAATGATCTTGACAAATTGCTATAAAGCTCTCCACTCTTAATTATTAATATTAATAATAACATAGTATAAGAGATTTAAATTGGTGTAATTCAGAGACCACTTCCAGAGAAATCAGGAAATCTTCACATTCATGTAAGTGGTAAGGGCTTTCTACTCTCTGACGGGACTATAAAAGTTAACATGTGAAATGGCAGAGGTTGTGCATGAAGAAACCAGCTCCTCTAGAATCATTTGTTTTTAATATGTACATTCATGTCATGTATTTAAAAAGTCAAAAATTGGAACTACAAAAGCAATCCCTGGAGTTTGCACCCCAGACAAACACTGCAACTCAGTTAAGTTCAGTCACTCAGTCGTGTCCGACTCTTTGTGACCGCATGGAATGCAGCACGTCAGACCTCCCTGTCCATCACCAAATCCCAGAGTTTACTCAAACTCATGTCCATTGAGTTGGTGATGCCATCCAACCATCTCATCCTCTGTCATATCTTTCTCCTCTTCTCCATCTTTTACAGCATCAAGGCCTTTTCAAATGAGTCAGCTTTTCGCATCAGGTGGCCAAAGTATTGGAGTTTCAGTTTCAACATCAGTCCTTCCAATGAACATTCAGGACTGATTTCCTTTAGGATGGACTGGTTGGATCTCCTTGCAGTCCAAGGGACTCTCAAAAGTCTTCTCCAACACCACAGTTCAAAAGCATCAATTGTTCAGTGCTAAGCTTTCCTTAGAGTACAAGTCTCACATCCATATATGACTACTGGAAAAACCATAGCCTTGACTGAACAGAGTTTTGTTAGCAAAGTAATGTCTCTGATTTTTAATATGCTGTCTAGGTTGGTCAAAACTTTCCTTCCAAAGAGTAAGCATCTTTTAATTTCATGGCTGCAAGCACCATCGGCAGTGATTTTGGAATTCTCCCCCCAAAAAATCAGCAACTATTTCCACTGTTTCCCTATCTATTTGCCGTGAAGCGATTGGACTGGATGCCATGATCTTAGTTTTCTGAATATTGAGTTTTAAACCAACTTCTTCACTCTACTCTTTCACTTTCATCAAGAGGCTCTTTAGTTCTTCTTCACTTTCTGCCATAAGGGTGGTATCATCTGCATATCTGAGGTTATTGATATTTCTCCCAGCAATCTTGATTCCAGCTTGTGCTTCTTCCAGCTCAGCATTTCTCATGATGTACTCTGCATATAAATTAAATAAGCAGGGTGACAATATACAGCCTTGATGTATTCCTGTCCCAGTTTCTAACTGTTGCTTCTTGACCTGCAAACAGATTTCTCAAGAGGCAGATCAGGTGGTCTGGT
>SJYX01004570.1:68885-121496 GCA_006410675.1 Oreotragus oreotragus | reverse complement strand
GATGGGGAAACAGTGGACACAGTGGCTGACTTTATTTTTCTGGGCTCCAAAATAACTGCAGATGGTGAAGCCAGCCATGAAATTAAAAGACGATTGCTCCTTGGAAGGAAAGTTATGACCAACCTACATAGCATATTAAAAAGCAGAGACATTACTTTGCCAACAAAGTAGTCAAGGCTATGATTTTTCCAGTGGTCATGTATAGATGAGAGAGTTGGACTATAATGAAGGCTGAGCACCAAAGAATAGATGCTTTTGAGTTGTGGTGTTGGAGAAGACTCTTGAGAGTCCCATGGACTGCAAGGAAATCCAACCAGTCCATCCTAAAGTAGATCAGTCCTGGGTGTTCATTGGAGGGACTAATGTTGAAGCTGAAACTCCAGTACTTTCACCATCTGATGTGAAGAGCTGACTCATTTGAAAAGACCCTGATGCTGGGAAAGATTGAGGGTAGGGGAAGGGGGTGACAGAGGATGAGATGGTTGGATGGCATCACCAACTCGATGGAAATGGGTTTGGATGGACTCCGGGAGTTGGTGATAGACAGGGAGGCCTCGCATGCTGCAGTTGATGGGGTTGCAAAAAGTCAGACATGACTGAGCAACTGAACTGAACTGAATATCTGTTTTTTAATATGCTGTCTAGGTTTGTCACAGCTTTGTCTCCAAGGAGCAAGCATCTTTTAATTTCATGGCAGTCACCATCTGCAGTGATTTTGGAGCCCACGAAAATAAAATCTCTCACTGGTTCCACTGTTTCCCCATCCATTTGTCATGAAGTGATGGGACCAGATGCCATGATCTTAGTTTTCTGAATGTTGAGTTTTAAGCCAACTTTTTCACTTTCCTCTTTCTCTTTCATCGAGAAGCTCTTTAGTTCTTCTTCACTTTCTACCATAAAGGTAGTGTCATCTGAATATCTGAAGTTATTGATATTTCTCCCAGAAATCTTGATTCCAGCTTGTGCTTCATCCAGCCCACCATTCTGCATGATGTACTTTGTGTATGTATAAGTTAAGTAAGCAAAGTGACAATTTATACCCTTGATGTACCACTTTCTCAATATGGAACCAGTCTATTGTTCCATGTTCAGTTCTAACTGTGGTTCTTTACCTCCTCATAAATTTCTCAGGAGGCAAGTAAGGTAGTCTGGTATTTACATCTCTTTAAGAATTTTCCACGGTTATTTTTGTGATCTACATAGTCAAAGACTTTGGTATACTCAATAAAAGAGGTAGATATTTTTCTGGAACACTCTTGCTTTTTCTATGATTCAACACAGGTTGGCAATTTGATCTCTGGTTCCTTTGTCTTTTCTGAATCCAGCTTGAATTACTGGAAGTTCATGGTTCATGTACTGATATAAGATGACTATAGATTCACATTGAAACTTGAAATATGAGATTAGGCAAATCAATACTCAGATAAACTCATAATACATCCCTGAAAGCTTTCAGCCATTAGTATTTTCATTCATAAAGGAAGCAAAAGTATCCAGTAGAGAAAAAGACAGTCTTTTCAACAAATGGTGCTGAGAAAACCAGTTAATTATGTGTAAAGAATGAAATTAGAACACCTCCTAACACCATATACAGAAAATAAACTCAAAATGGATTAAAGAACTAAATGTAAGACCAGAAAGTATAAAACTCTTAAAGGAAAATATAAGTAGAACTCTCTCTGACATAAACAATAGAAAGATTCTCCATGACTCACCTCCTAGAATAATGGAAATAAAGCAATAATAAACAAACAGGACCTAACAAACATAAATCCTTTTTCACAACAAAGGAAGCTATCAGAAAGTTGAAAGACAACTCATACAATGGGAGAAATTAGTAATAAATGAAATAGCTGACAAAGAATTAATATACAAGCAGCTTATGCAGTTCAATCCCAGAAAAAAAAAAAAAACTAAAAAATTAAAAAGTGAGTAGAAGACCTAAACAGATATTTCTTCAAAGTAGACATATTTTGAAACCTATATGCAGGTCAGGAAGCAACAGTTAGAACTGGACATTGAACAACAGACTGGTTCCAAATAGGAAAAAGAGTACACCAAGGCTGTATATTGTCACCATGCTTATTTAACTTATATGCAGAGTCCATTATGACACTGTTTCCTCTGTTTCCCCATCTATTTCCCATGAAGTAATGGGACCAGATGCCATCTAATAAGCAAGCTAATAAACACATGGAAAGTTCAACATCACTCGTTATTCACTTCAGTTAAGTTCAGTTGCTCAGTCCTGTTCAACTCTTTGAAAACCCATGAATCGCAGCACACCAGGCTTCCCTGTTCATCACCAACTCCCAGAGTTCACTCAGACTCAAACACAACTGAGTGACTGAACTGAACTGAACTGAAGGGACTTCCTAGGTGGCGCTAGTGATAAAGAACCCACCTGTCAATATAGGAGGAGACATAAGACACACGTTCTATCCTTGGGTCTGAAACATTCTTTGGAGAAGGAAATGGCAACCCACTCCAGTATTCTTGCCTGGAGAACCCCAAGGACAGAGAAGCCTGGCAGGCTACAGTCCACAGGGTCACAAAGTGTCAGACATGACTGAAGCGACTTGGCACAGCACAGCACATAGATTTTAAACGTGTTAATATGTTAAGGGAAATCCTGAATCTTCATGTAGTCAGTGCCTTTTCATGCTTCTGAAAGTTTGCTAACATGGCACAGTCCACTTTTCTTTCTATTCTGAGTTTCTCTAAATGTCATTTTCTCTCTCAGATTCTTCTTCCCCAACTAATGTTCAGAAAATGATTCGCTGTCTTTGTTACTGTTCTTTTGCTCAGTCATGACTGACCATTTGCAACCCATGGACTGCAGCATGCCAGGCTCCCCTGTCCTTCATCATCTCCTGGAGCTTGCTCAAACTCATGTCCACTGAGTCGGTGATGCCATCCATCTCATCTTCTGTCGTTCCCTTCTACTCCTGCCGTCAATCTCTCCCAGCATCAGGGTCTTTGTCTTACTCGATTCTTTGTCTTGTTTATAAAGAAATCCAGAAATTGGATGAACTAAAGAACTGGGGTGAAGGGTCCCCAGCCTCTGTTATGTGAGCATATCCATCTTTCACTCCTGTAATGCAAACCTATAAACGATGTTTTTCTTATTAATTTCTAGGCCTCTGGGTCTTTTTTTCCCGAACAGGGCCAAGTGAGTTGACATATATCCAATTTTACTTTTCTCATTTTAGTACTTAAGACATCGAAATCACTGACATGAATACATTTTATGTCCCATTTTTGTTTGGAGGTACAAATAAGAGAATATTTGTCATCAAGGTAAATTTTACTTATTACTCTTTAATCTCAATTAGTCTCTAAAGATTGATTTGGGAATTTTAATTGCTAGATTTGGTAAAAGTAAGCTCCAAAAGAGACCGTCTTAACATATTAGGTAAATGAGCACAACGCTGTGAAAGAGCCATATTCATCCACCATCTTATATACAGCATTCCTCTTCATTGTTCAAATGGAGTGTCTTCATAGTCTAAATCTTTCTAATACATATAACAAACACTGGACACTATGAATAAAGTGCCCTCCCATTTTACAAGCCAAATTCCACTTGAAAGTGCTGAATATTCCTTTTTCAATTATCTTTTATCTTGTTTACACCTTCTTGTAGATGGCCAAATTATCTCTGCTAGAGCTTCAGCTCATGAGCTGTTGACTAATTTTTCTGAAGCTTAAATTAAGTAACAATCAGAAAATGAAAATCTGAGTACATGTTTCTAAGTCATGGCAGAAATGATGTTTTAAAAGATTCTTATTTGCTTTAATATTTATAAGCTCTGAATATATATCTCAAGGAGCTGGAACTCCAGAGAGTAAAGCAGCACCCTCCTTGGGTTGTATCTATTTTAAGTAGTTGAAAGTATAGATGTTAGTTACTCAGTCATGTCCAATTCTTTGTGATCCCATGGACTTTACCAAGCTCCTCTGTCATGGAATTCTCCTTTCATATACTAAACACTTTAAGTAGGTATCTGTAATTAAATTTAAGTACTGTTTTCATCAAATAAAAAATAAAAAACAAAAAGTGATTCACAGAATACTGGTTCAGGGATTATTAGCAATTATTACGTTTTAGGCTTTTGAATTCTCCTCTATCTAGCACTATTAAGCTTGGAATAATAAGAAAATCATATATAAAAGAGCTATGATTTCACTGTCATGGTCATATTCAAATTTAAATACCAGGAATATATATTACTGTGAGAAATAAACGAAGCCTTGGAAGAAGGTTATCACCTGATTTTAGAAATATCTCTACCACAAAACTTACTGCAATCAATTCCCTTTCATCCCACTCCAACATTATTTAGGGATTTTTGTGATTCTTTGTAAAATAACATTGGCTAGAAAGTGATCTGATTTCTATTTTGTCTTTTTCTGCCTTTATGGAGGTCTAAATATACTAAAGAATGGGGATTGCATCAGAAATCCCAAAATTACTCCCTGTGACCTTGATAGATGTTTGGATATGCAGTAAAATATTTTCATTTATTTATCCTGTTTCAGAGAAATTATTTTTCCACTGGTGGGTGGGTACACTGCATGTCCTTAACAAATAAAAGTATTTACATTCTAAGGTATTTTGAGTGAACTGCTTTCCCTGTATTAATGTAAATATTAAGAAACATAATCTGGACCTAGAATGCCTAGAATCCAGGCAAAGCCCAGGCAGAAGACAAAAAAAGACTGACAGTTTCAGCCCTGGTTTTTTCCACTTCTCACCAATATAATCTTCAACAACTTGGCTAAGCTTCCTGAAATTTAATTTCCTCCCCAGTAAAAGGAATTTTAATAGAATTCTTACATGCGAAAATTAAATGATAGAATGCATGCAGAAATTTAGTAACACCTGCCACTCAGAAAGCTCTGTGTTTGCTTTTTTGGGTTGATTTTCAGTTTTTTTGTTCTTTAAATGAAAAGGAGCATCCTTTTTCCATGTTCTTCCCTTATATGAGCTGATAATCATAATAACCATATTTTAAAAATATGAAATCAACTTCCAAAGCTATGTACTAATAAGACATTCAGGGCTATTATGTTTACATGTGTGTGCCTGTATGTGTGTGTGTCTGTGTGTCTGTGTGTAAATCTAACCATTAGATTCAACATGGGGGAAAGGGAGAAATCAATGAGTTCCTGATAAGATGGCAAAGTAGCATGGGCTTCTAGCTCTCTCTGCTGAATCCAGCATCAAATATATTCTAGGACAGAAAGCCTTTTGAGACTGATCAAACTCTAACACAAAAAAACTTGGGAAACCTTCAGGAGTCTTTGAGACTTTAGTGCATGTTTGTGTGTCTGGGGTGTGCAGAGGAAATCCAGGAGCCAGTTATGGTGAAAACAGGTAACTGAGGGAAGAGCTTTCTAGATATGCGATTTCTCATTCTCATTTTGTTTGCCTGGCTCCTCCCCAATGTTCCCATTTCCAGCCTATTGCCTATGGGAGGCCAGGTGGGAATGAGGAACCCACAGTCACTAAAAGACCTAATTGCTTCACCTTCTGCACCACACTCCTTGTCCACGGATTAAGAAAGTAAAACAGAGGGATGGAGGTCTTGGTAAAAGCAATATCTGGAGTTGACATGGTCTTCTGCAGGGAGAGGACAGATTTTAGTTGAATACAGCCATAGTTAATTCACCCGAAGTAACTAAGCTAGGGCATGGGTTTCACCTTTCCCTCCAGGCATATCACTAGCCAAGATATTAATAAAAAAACAACTCTCTCAGGAACAGAAGAAGAAAAACAGAACTAATATAGGAAAAAATAATTTAAAAGTGGCAAGTTAAGACTTCACATTTTTAAAAAAATCTCTAAGATAAAGAAGTTTTTGGAACATAGGACAGAAACAAGTATATAAATAAGAACCAATTGGAAATAATGAGAATAAAAAATATAAAGTAAAATGAAGTTTAAAATGAAGCTGAACAAGTTCCCACTGGGGCTACTTCAAGCAAAAAGTCACAGTTGAAGAAGACAGTAGTGAGCAGAAAGACAGGTTATGCAATCCTTTCTAAATGGCAATGGGATGGGATAAAGATATTGTTCATATTGGCAGATGATATAAAAATTTACTTTGAAAATTCAAGAGAAAGTAATAAGAATAAAGATTAATTTAAAAGTTCTGCCAGTTTGCTTAATATAAGATCCACATTTAATCTGTATCAATAATTATCAAAGGAAAATATAATACAAATAATCAAAATAGCATGATCCTGGCACATGTAAAGGCAGCCTGATCAATAAAACAAGAGAAAATCAGTAAATAGATCCCAGTATGTAAGGAAATTTTGCATGTGAAATAAACAATACAAAAATTAGTGGATAAAATGAGCAAAGGATTTCATTAGTTGAGATCTAAGGAAATACCTATGAATATTAAACATGAAAGATACTCGATCTCACTCATATAAATCAAATTAAATCTACTCCAAGTTACTAAAATTCACCTTTCACAAGAGCAAAAAGCAAAAAAAAAAAAAAAANGAAAATCAGTAAATAGATCCCAGTATGTAAGGAAATTTTGCATGTGAAATAAACAATACAAAAATTAGTGGATAAAATGAGCAAAGGATTTCATTAGTTGAGATCTAAGGAAATACCTATGAATATTAAACATGAAAGATACTCGATCTCACTCATATAAATCAAATTAAATCTACTCCAAGTTACTAAAATTCACCTTTCACAAGAGCAAAAAGCAAAAAAAAAAAAAAAATTATACGCTATAGCAAAAGTATAAAGAAATAGACAAGCAAATAAATTCATGGTGAGAGTATAAATGACATAGTCTTTTATGAAGGACAATTTATGACTTGAAACAAAATGACAAATGCATATTTTCTTAAAGTCACCAATTTTATTCTAGGAATGTTGGCTACAAGCATAATCATATATAGGAAAAATGATGTAGCTACCAAGTTGTTCTCTGGGTACAAAGTTGTCCCCTGCAGTGCTATATAAAACCCAATTTCAAACAGTTTAAAATGTCTATCTATAGGGGTCTAAGCCATTTTATTATGAAGTCCAGAAAATGAATACAATTCAGTTGTAAGACAAAAGAATAGGAATGAAGGAGAGGAAGTGGAAAAGGAGAGAGGAGAGAGAGATCTTGGGATACAATTTAAGAAATTACTGCTTTCAAGTTTTGGTGTGCTATCGAAGCAGATCTACAATTGTCTGGAAATTGCATGAAAAGAGAAAGTAACAGGACAATGTGTACTGCATACTCCTCTTTATTATAAAGGGCAAATAATATGCATATTTTCTTGTATATAATTATAATTATATAGCAAAAACAGGAAACTGCCTGGCAATAGTTTCAAATGGAGTTAAACAGATATCTTGAAGAGAGAGAAGTAGGAAGAATTTTTATTATAATCTTTTGTGTCTTTTGAAACTTCTAATGTGTAGGTGTCTTACCTATTCAAAATACACATACAATTACAGTGAAAAAAATGATAAGATGCTATTTATAACAGCAAACTAATTATAAAATACCTAGAAATTTACCTCAAAAATAATTAACTAATATGATTTTATGGAGAATACTTTTTAACTAGAAGATCTTATAGAATACCAGCATAAATTTTAATGGATGAGCTAATACTATAAATTTATTCTTTCAACTCTGTAAATTTGCCATAAAAATTTTATTCTAAAAATCTATACTTTTTTATTTTGAATGATACACTGACAAACTTCCATTATTAGCAAAATGAATCTTCAAAAAGAAGTAATAAAATGGGAGAAGTCTGCTATGTATTAAGAATTCCAGGGCCGTGTGAAATAAAAGTAATGTGATACTAGCACATAGGAATATGCAGACCATCTTACCTGTCTCATGAGAAACCTGTATGCAGGTCAAGAAGCAGCAGTTAGAGCAAGTGTATGGAGCAAGTGATACCCTGTTTGTTTAATCTATATGCTGAGCACATTGAGAAATGCCAGCTGGATGAGTTATAGGCTGGAATCAAGACAGGTGGGAGAAACATCAACAACCTCAGATATGCAGATGATACCACTCTAATAGCAGAAAACAAAAAGGAACCAAAGAGCCTCTTGATGAGGGTGAAGGACGAGAGTGAAAGAGCTGGTTAAAACTAAACATTAAAAAAATGAGATCATGGCATCCAGCCCCATCACTTCATGGCAAATAGAAGGGGAAAAGGCAGAAGCAGCAACAGATTTCCTCCTCTTGGGCTCTAAAATCACTGCGGAGGGTGACTGCAGCCATGAAATTAGATGGCAACTGCCTCTTGGCAGGAAAGCTATGACAAACCTAGACAGTGTATTGAAAAGCAGAGACCTTACTCTGTCAACAAAGGTCCATATAGTCAAGGCTATGGTCTTCCCCATGGTCACGTAGAGTTCTGAGAGCTGAACTGTAAAGAAGGTGGAACGCTGAAGAAATGATGCCTTTGAACTGTGGTCCTGGAGAAGACTCCTGAGAGTCCCTTGGACAGCAAGGAGATCTAGTCAGTCAATCTAAAAGGAAATCAACCCTGAATACTGGTTGGAAGGACTGATGCTGAAGCTGAAGCTGCAGTATTTTGGTCATCTGATGTGAATAGTTGACTAATTGGAAAAGTCTCATTTGGTGGTAAAGACTGAGGGCTGAAAGAGAAGAGAGCCATCAGAGGATGAGATGGTTGGACGGTATCATCGATGCAATGGACATGAACGTGGGCAAGCTTCGGGAGATGGTGAGGGACAGGGAAGCCTGGCACGCTGCAGTCCATGGGGTCACAAAGAGTCCAACGTGACTGGGCCACTGAACGACAACAGAACGTAGGTAGGAAAAAATACATGTGCATGGAAGGGGGATCCAGAAAGAGACTAAAATGTATACTTACTCTTGAGGCAACACTACAAGTCAGGGGGGAAAGGATAGATTATTTAGTAACTAGTGCTGGGAAAATTGATTCTCTATGTAGAGAAAAATGAAGTTGGATTGGAATGTACTAAAGACCAAATGTGAAAAGTAACACTATTCATCTAATAGCAGAAAATGTAGAAACATATTTTTATGACCCTAAAGTTAAAGAAAATGTTCTTTTAAGAAGACCAGAAAAGTACAGAATGAAGGAAAAATGAAATTGGCTCCAAAAAGAAATTAAAAGTTTCTATTCAACCAAGTACATCACAGGGAAGGTTAATAGAAAGGTGACAGCCTTTGACATTTGTAATGTCAAAAACTGGCAGCTTATTTAGTGCACTAGATCTCATATTTTTAGATTTCAAGACTCCCTTACTCTTAAAAATTATCGAGGGACCTAAAAAGCAAATGCACTCACATCTGATACTTGGGATACATACATACACACATACACACACATATAAAAATGCTTATTGTATTAAAAATGAAAAGAACACATTCTAGAAATATTTGATTTTTTAAAGAACTATTATAATCACAATAATTTATTAATCAAAATATTATAGTAGCAAACCAATGACATCTTAACATAAGCTTCATAATATCATAAAATTGTCCAAAGCCAAAATTCTACTGAGTTGTGTTCATTTTATATATATTTTTAAATGTCTTCAGTATCTGACTTAAGAGAAGATAAGTAGGTTCTCATATTTGCTTCTATATCGAGTGGACTATAAAATATTCTTTGCCTGAAGTATGTGAGGAAAATCTAGCTTCACGTAGATATCCAGTTGGAAAAAAAAGCATTTTAATAACTTTTCAGATAAGTGTTCATATTCTTCTTTGCTGCTGCTGCTGCTGCTAAGTCGCTTCAGTCATGTCCAACTCTGTGCGACCCCATAGACGGCAGCCCACCAGGCTCCCCTATCCCTGGGATTCATCACAACTTGACAAAAAAACAGTTTCTTAAATGTTAGCTATAGTGTGTAATCTAAAATCTACCAGGGAAATTCTCATATTCATCATGTTAAAATCCATTGGTTTATTTTGCACTTTGAATGGATCTTTATTACCCATGCATTTTTGGTTTTGTAACATCATGCACTGGTCATTTGGAAAATACAGACTCACTGAGCTATGTGGATTCTTTAAATTTTACACATTTTATTGTTATATAATATCAAAAAAGGCATGTTTGTTAATATCACTACCAATTTCATTAAAAAATCTTAAAATAATGGAAGTTCTCAAGTTCATGCTGGCAATTACATTTTTTCCAAACTTCTAATTTTCCCTTGAAATTTCAAGTTTCATCTAGCAACAAATACTGTCAATTGTTTTCCCTAATATGGCAAGGCTCCTTGATTTCATTTTCAAGAAAATATCTGCCAAATCTCCAGTTGCGAAGAGTCATGGTTTGTTAGTTGTTCTTTGAACTAAACCTGATGCTCAAAAAAGGAGGCGGTGGTTCAGCTTGCAAATCACACAATCTCCCAAGTACGACTCCTGAAGATTATCACTACACTTCAGTACCCAGCAGAAGTGCTCTCCCTGTGAGACCCATATCATCACACAGAATATTAAAGATACAGCCAGCACTGGCATTTAATAAAATTAATGATCATTACTGTTTCCTGAAGGACATTCTTAATTGAGCTTGATCTTCCTTTTCTCTTTTTCTCCAGCATGTGCATGATGAAGGTGACTATAAAGCCTATTAGTACAGTTTGACGCTACTGTCTTGATTTGTGCTAAAGCTCCAGCAGTTTTACTCACCACTCTTTTGTGGCAATGTGAGTATAGTGAAGATGTTGAAGAGAATATTATAATTTTTATGGAAATAGCATTGACCTGTGAACCTTCTGAACAGATCTTTGGGGATCTCTGCCTCCACGTGTACTGCAAGTTCAGTTGAGAACTACTGATGTGAAATATACAAGAGGTTATTACAAACATGCACACACACATGCAAACTCCAAAAAGATGAAGAAACCAATAGAAAAAAAGAAGAAAGCATATTAATAGGCAATTCAGATAGTTAACTTTCACTTTTAAGTAAATGCAAACTAAATGAAAAGACAAATAGTGCTGGGAAAACTGGACAGCTACATGAAAAAAATGAAGTCAGACCCTTCTTTAACACCAAACAGAAAAATAAGCTCAAAATGGATTAAAGACCATAATGTGAGACCAGATACCATAAAACTCTTGGAGGAAAACAAAGGCAGAACACTGTCTCACATAAATTGCAGCAATATCTTCATCAATTCATCTCCCAGAAATGGAAATAAAAACAAAAATAAATTGGATCCACTTAAAGCCAAAAAATTTTTCATAGCAAAGAAAACAATAAACAAAATGAAAAGACAGATCACAGGTTGGGAAAAAAAAAATTGTAAATGATGTGACCAACAAGGTATTAGTTTCCAAAGTTTACAAACAGCTCATCATGCTTAACAGCACCAAAACAAACCACCCAACGAAAAAAATAGGCAGAAGACCTAAACAGACATTTCTCCAAAGAAGACATATAGATGTCCAAGAGGCACATGAAAAGATATTCAACATCATTGATTATTAGAGAAATGCAAGTCAAAACTACAATGAGATATGAAGTCATACCTCCCAGAATGGCTATCATCAAAAAATCCACAAGCAGTAAACGCTGGAGAGGGTGTGGAGGTAGGAACTAAACTGTTGGTGGGAATGTAAATTGGTATAGCCACTATGGAGAACAGTATGGAGGTTCCTGAAAAAACTAAAAATAGACCTACCATGAATCACTGCAACCCCATTCCTGGGCATGTATCTGGAGAAAAACATGACTGGAAAGGATTCATGCACGCTTGTTCACTGCAGCACTATTTACAATAGCCAAGACTCTGAAGCAACTGAAGTGTCCTTCGACAGAGGAATGGATAAAAAAAGATGTGGTACACAGATACAGTGGAATATTACTCAGCCAGTAAAACGAATGGAATAATGCCATTTGTAGCAACGTGGATGGGCCTATGGATTGTCATAGTGAGTGAACTAAGTCATATGTAGGAGAAATATTGTATGACATCCCTTACACATGGAATCTAAAAGGAAATTATACAAAATAACTTACAAAAGAGAAAGACTCACAAACTTAAGAGAATGAACTTACAGTTACCAGGAGGAAGGATAGGGTGAAGGGTTGGTTAGTTAGGGAGTGTGGGATGGACATATGCCTACCGCTATGTTTAAAATGGATAACCAATAGATCTACTGTATAGCACATGGAACTCGGCTCATTATTATGTGGCAGTCTGGATGGAAGGGGAGTTTGGGGGAGAATAGATATACGTATATGTATGGCTGAGTCCCTTTGCTGTCCACCTGAAACTATCACAACATTGTTAATCAGCTATGCCCTGATACAAAATACAAAAGCTATGTTTAAAATGGATAACCAACAGATCTACTGTATAGCACATGGAACTCGGCTCATCATTATGTGGCAGTCTGGATGGAAGGGGAGTTTGGGGGAGAATGGATATACGTATATGTATGGCTGAGTCCCTTTGCTGTCCACCTGAAACTATCACAACATTGTTAATCAGCTATGCCCTGATACAAAATACAAAATTTTTTTTTTAATGACACAATAGCATTTATATATTTAAAAAACATATACAACATAACACAACATAACCAGGAACTTTTCAATATACCACTTGTGCAAGTCAACACAGGAAAGGTAAAATGAAACGTTATACATCATCTCTTCTAGGTTGAATTTCTATAAGAGAAGAGGAATGAGAGAAGATGGGGAATGAGTAACAATGCCAGGAAAGAAGGAGATTCATCCTGAAATCAGTGCTTGCAAATGATATTCTAAGTGGGGGAAGGGATTATTGGTGCTTCTCATTTCCCCTTCAGTTCTCAAGGAAAAGAACTTAAGTATGTCATGTGAAGCTGAAGCATATGAATACTTTGGCCACCTGATGCAAAAAACCGACTTATTGGAAAAGATGCTGGGAAAGACTGAAGGCAAAGGGGAAGAGGGCTGCAGAGGGTGAGATGGTGAGGTAGCATTACTGACTCAATGGACATGAATTTGAGCAAACTCTGGGAGACAGGCAAGGACAGGGAAACCTGGCATGGAGCAGTCCATGGGCTCACAAAGAGTCAGACAGGACTTAGCGGCTGAACACTGAATAACGGCCATCTGATGTAACAGTACATACAAAAGTATTTTCTGATACTCATTCTCTAGTACAAAATACAGTGCCATAAGCATTTCAAACATAATAACATACTTAGTATTTACAGTTGTCAATCTTAGGCAAAGGCTAGTATTAAATAAGCAATTAGCTTTAAGAATAGCTTTATGAATAGTTAATTGCTTTTTTTCTCTTTCTACCTCAAACTAGAAGTTCTGATATGCCTAAATAATGCATTCCAGTGTGAGTTTTACTGGTACCGGGTATTACTACATAAAAACAATACGAATATAAAATGCAAATAAACACAGTTCGCCAAAAGGAACTACTTGCTACTTAACTGAAAAAGATTTCAGTATCTAAAATTTTGTAATATTTGGGAAGTGGAAGAGGAAAATTTTTTAGAAGAAAAGCTAGGAAACATTTGCCAGTTAAAGATTTATAAAAGATAAAGTGAGGCATATGAAAAATTTAAGGGTTTATCTGATCAAACATTGATTGGAATGGGGTAGCACCAAATCAGATGTAAGAATGTTCCACAAACAGGAGCTTAGGGGAGACTTAGAGAAGAGGGGAAAGTAAAACAATTATTTGATTAGCTATAGCTTAATTGTTGCATCATTTGGGACAGTCTAGTTGGTTGTTTGTGATTGGTTGTACTTAGGTTTCCATTTCTTAACCTTGAGGAATTTATAGGCTTAGGTTTGTGTTTGCTTATGTAGGCTGCTAAGGTACTAAAGTCAACTCAATCTAAAACATACAAACAGCTCATACAACTCAATATAAAAAAAAATCCAATAAAAAATGGGCATAAAACCTAAATGCACAGAAAATACACATATGGTTAACAGGACATGAAAAGATGCTCAACATCACTAATTATCAGAGAAATGCAAATCAAAACTACAATGAGATAGCACCTCTAACCTGTCAGAGTGGCAATCATTAAATGTCTAAGAATAACAAATGTTGGCAAGGATATGGAGAAAAGGGAGCCCTTGTACACTATCAATGGGAATGTAAATTGGTACAGTCACCATGGAAAACAATATGAAGGTTCCTCAGAAAACTAAAAATAGAGCCATCATTTCCACTCTTGGGTACATATCTGGAAAAAAATGAAAATGCTACTTTGAAAAGATCCATGCACCATAATGTTCATAGCAGAACTTTAAATAATAGCCAAGGCATGAAAATAACCCAAGTGTCCATCAACAGACAAAAGGATAAGGAAGATGTGACATATACATGTATGAACATTATTCAGCCATAAAAAGAATGATACTTTGCCATTTGCAGCAACACGGATGGATCTAGAGAATACTGTGCTTAGTAAATTCTCAGACAGAGGAAGACAAACTCTAAGTATTTTAACTTATATGTATAACCTAAAACATAAAACAAATGTTCATATATACCAAAACAGAAACAGACTCACAGATACAGAAAACAAATCAGTAGTTACCAATGGGGAGAGGGAAGGAAGGGCACGTTAGGGGTATGGAAATAAGACATAAAAACGATTATGTATTAAAAATGCAACAAGGATATACTGCATAAACACAGTGAATTATGGCAATTATCTTATAATAACTTTTAATGGCATATAAACTATAAAAATACAGAAACACTATTCTGTACACCTGAAACTAATGTTGTAAAGTCTACTAAAAAGTCAACTCAGATCAATGGTCTCCTTGTTTAGTTAATAAGATCAATTAATAAGAAAAATAAATGCTTGATTCATAACTTATTAGTAGGAAAATGATATTAAAATGATGTTAAATCATGTTAAAATCACTTCAGTTCAGTTCAGTTGCCCAGTCGTGTCCGACTCTTTGTGACTCCATGAATTGCAGCACGCCAGGCCTCCCTGTCCATCACCAACTCCCAGACTTTATTCAAACTCATGTCCATCAAGTCGGTGATGCCATCCAGCCATCTCATCCTCTGTCATCCCCTTCTCCTCCTGCCCCCAATCCCTCACAGCATCAGGGTCTTTTCCAGTGAGTCAACTCTTCGCATGAGGTGGCCAAAGTATCAGAGTTTCAGCTTCAGCATCAGTCCTTACAATGAACACCCAGGATTGATCTCCTTTAGAATGGACTGGTTGGATCTCCTTGCAGTCCAAGGCACTCTCAACAGTCTTCTCCAACACCACAGTTCAAAAGCATCGATTTGATGCTCAGCTTTCTTCACAGTCCAACTCTCACATCCATACATGACTACTGGAAAAACCATAGCCTTGACTAGATGGACCTTTGTTGGCAAAGTAATGTCTCTGCTTTTGAATATCCTATCTAGGTTGGTCATAACTTTCCTTCCAAGGAGGGGTTGTTTATTTCATTACTGTTGGGACACACAAAAAATCAGTAGTCTGTGATTTGCTATTTAAAAAAAAATGAAGATGTGAAGGTTAGATAACATATTCCACTGCTTGCTTGCTTAGTCCTGTCTGACTCTGCAACCCTATGGATGGCAGCACGCCTGGCTTCCCTGTCCTTCACCATCTCCCAGAGCTTGCTCAAATTCCTGTCCACTGAGTCGGGGATGCCATCCAACCGTCTCATTCTCTGTCTCATTCTCTGACGTTCCCTTCTCCTCCTGCTTGCAATGATTCCCAGCACAGGGTCTTTTTCAACAAATCGGCTCTTTGTATCAGGTGAACAAAGTATTGGAGCTTCAGCTTCAGCATCAGTCTTCCAGTGAATATTCAGGATTGATTTCCTGTAGGATTGACTGGTTTGATCTCCTTGCTCTCCAATGGACTCTCAAAAGTCTTCTCCAACACCACAGTTCCAAAGCATCTATTCTTCAGCACTCAGGTTTCTTTATTGCCCAACTCTCATATCCATACATGGTTACTGAAAAAACCATAGCTTTGACTATATGGACCTTTGTCAGCAAAGTGATGGTCTAGGTTTGTCATAACTTTGCAAGGAGCAAGCATCTCTTAATTTCATGGCCATGGTGACCATTCACAGTGATTTTGGAGTTCAAGAAAATAAAGTCTGTCACTGTTCCCACTGTATCCCCATCTATTTGCCATGACGTGGTGGGACCAGGTGCCATGATCTTAGTTTTATGAATGCTGAGTTTGAAGCCAGCGTTTTTACTCTCCTCTTTCACCTTCATCAAGAGGCTCTTTGGTTCCTCTTCACTTTCTGCCATAAGGGTGGTATCATCTTTATATCTGAGGTTATTGATATTTCTCCTGGCAATACCAATGTTTTAATAATTTTCAAAAAATTTATTTGAATTGACCACTTAGTGCTAATGAATAGTTTTAATTCCTAATTTTTCTTTTCTGAATGATGAGGGTTACGGACTATCATTTAAATATTAAAAGTATCAAGTAAAAGATTAAGTAATAAAATAATCTGCCAAACAGGATAAGGTTGATATATCAGAACTGATAAAAACATAAACTTGAGAAATTTGCTGCAATTATGTATTAGCTATGCACATACTCAAGTTTGAACTAAAAGAAAAGTATACATTTCTTAAGGAAATAATAATCAATTTAAATGTTTTTTCTTTAAATCGCTTTTGATTAACTAACCTAGTAATTAGTTCTGAAGCTCCAGACAAGAGGATTCCTATCCCTCCACTGTTCTGAATGCTGGTCAACCTGTGACACGGGTTCAATTAACCCAACTGTCTTTGAAGAAAAGATGGGGAAAGCACACATGTGAATAAGTTTTAAAAACTATAATCTCTTTATGACTCTTTGCACCTGGTAAAATTTCTAGTCAAAGTNTTAGTTCTGAAGCTCCAGACAAGAGGATTCCTATCCCTCCACTGTTCTGAATGCTGGTCAACCTGTGACATGGGTTCCATTAACCCAACTGTCTTTGACGAAAAGATGGGGAAAGCACACATGTGAATAAGTTTTAAAAACTATAATCTCTTTATGACTCTCTGCACCTGGTAAAATTTCTAGTCAAAGTGGAACACCCTGTTCACTAAATAGTCTGAAACAGAAGCAATATACCATCATGGGTGTAATCTGTTAGCTGTTCCAAGAGTCCTGGCAAAACAGTTTCCTCTGAATTTCCACCTGTTTCTCAAGGGCTTTTGGTGTATTTCACTCTTCTCCCCTTTCTTAGTACTTGCTGTGGTTAGAGTTTCTTAACACCCTCCAGTATTTATATTCAGGAATGAACTGAACTGTGTATATTTTGTTCAAAGACTTCAATCTGTATATTCAACTAGATGTAATAGCATGTATTAAGGTAGTAGTACTCCAGAACTCTCATAAATCAAGTTTTATGGTCAGAGGTATAGATTTTAATTCTTGTGCTCTGAACTTTAGATTTTTGTCTTTTTCCTGGTTACATTAGAACAAGAATGAAAGGAGTCATTATTTGTAAAAAGCCTGGCAATTTGAATAGATTCAGTAAAAAGATGGGAGCGAAAGACAGAAGGAAGGAGGAAAATAGGAGCTTCAACAAAAGATAGAACANGGTTACATTAGAACAAGAATGAAAGGAGTCATTATTTGTAAAAAGCCTGGCAATTTGAATAGATTCAGTAAAAAGATGGGAGCGAAAGACAGAAGGAAGGAGGAAAATAGGAGCTTCAACAAAAGATAGAACATGAGGATGAAAACAGATGAATAAAAAGAGAAAAGGATAATAGTGCACAAGTAGAAACACGACTGATGCGACTTAGCAGCAGAAAAATTCATCTCAATAAAGATACCCTAGAAATAATAAAAATAAGGTTACTTTACTAATCTATATATTTTCAAGGAAGCCCGAGGTGATACCAAAAAGGAAAAACAAATCCTGGATGCACAAGCACATAAGCAGTGGGTGTGCCACAAAGGGGAGAAGAAAGAGGAGGGGCTGTGGGTGGGGGACTGGACTTGCTAAAGTTCCTACAGGTGGCCAATGTCAGCAGCAACAGCTCTTAGGTAGATATAAGGAGGGCAGTCACCTGCTCCACCAAGAAAAGAGGGGCGAGGCAGAGAAATTAGCATGTTGAAACGTTTTAATAAGTTTATCAGTTTAGAAAGTAAATAAATCAGGCAGATACTAGGAGAGGTGACTGACTTCTAATAGCTGGCTCAAGACCGAGGTGGGGGGATTTGACTTTAGGGTCCACTTTAGGGTCCAACCACCTCACTGAGCACACTTCAAAGCGAGTGTGACTGAGGGCAGTGCTAAGGGAATCAGAAAAGAAAAACTAAAAACAGGATCTCTAGGTACTTTAACTATGCTGCTGCTGCTGCTAAATCGCTTCAGTCGTGTCCGACTCTGTGCAATCCCATAGAGGGCAGCCCACCAGGCTCCCCTGTCCCTGGAATTCTCTAGGCAAGAACACTGGAGTGGGTTGCCATTTCCTTCTCCAATGCATGAAAGTGAAACATGAAAGTGAAGTCGCTCAGTCGTGTCCAACTCTTTGTGACCCCATGGACTGCAGCCCACCAGGCTCCTCTGTCCATGGGATTTTCCAGGCAAGAGTACTGGAGTGAGTTGCCATTGCCTTCTCTGACTTTAAGTATAACCTTAGCTAAATCTGAGAATTCTCTGATATTCATCTCCTTATCCAGGATGATGAAGGGTTGGCAGGGAGAAAAGAATGCATTATTCCCTGTGTTCTTTTTTTGTTTCTTATTTAAGAGTGTTGTTGTTACACACAATCATCAAGAGCGTCAACAGAAGAGTTTCTGAGTTTTGCTATGAGAAAAGCCGATACTTTTCTAATCATGAAGATATTACTGGTTGTGGCAGTAAGTGCCCTGAACCTGATATTCATATCCTTATCCAGGATGATGAAGGGTTGGCAGGGAGAAAAGAATGCATTATTCCCCGTGTTCTTTTTTTGTTTCTTATTTAAGAGTGTTGTTGTTACACACAATCATCAAGAGCGTCAACAGAAGAGTTTCTGAGTTTTGCTATGAGAAAAGCCGATACTTTTCTAATCATGAAGATATTACTGGTTGTGGCAGTAAGTGCCCTGATATTTAAAATGTGGACATGGGATCAATTAAACATCAAGACAGAAACAAATATCACATAATAAAAACTTAAAGGGTACTTCTGGGGAGCCGAATAGTATGATACTCTTTATTTTCATGTAGTGAAGGAAAAAGTCTAAGCAAACATATGCTCTAGCTAACAGACTGGCCAATCTTCTAGGATATTATTGTCTAGCATCGGGCGATATGAATGAATTAACCAGAAAGAGAAATCAGAGGGCTAAACAGAAAGAGTGGAAATCCCTGGGACACAGACGCAGCAGCTATCACCAAATAATAACTTAGTTCTATGGTTCTTGTGTTCTTCTGGCTTTATCTTAATCTAAATAAGTACAATCTTCCATCTGTGTTCCAAAAATAAAATTAAATAATTTTAGAAATTAAACTTCACTGTCACCATGGAATATATCAGCAAATGTTCTAAACAGTAACCAAACAGACAATGTTTCATGGCTTTTTTGAGAACTTAACTTCAAGATTCAAAAACTCTGTTTAAACAGACAAACCAAACAGTGCTTGGCTATTTTTCCTTATTATTAAATTGTTACTCCAGACCTAGAGGTGGCTTCTAGGAATGTTATTACCTGAGATAACCAGATTATCTAATTTCAGACATGCTGAAAGCAAGTGTTTCGTATTGAGTCCAAAATCAGACTCACATTGGCAATATTCCATAGTCTCTCTNTGTTCCAGTTTCATCCATCTTATTAGAACTGATTCAAATGTATTCTTTTTAATGGCTGAATAATACTCCATTGTGTATATGTACCACACTCTCTTATCCATTCATCCGCTGATGGACATCTAGGTTGTTTCCATGTCCTGGCTATTATAAACAGTGCTGCGATGAACATTGGGGTACATGTGTCTCTTTCCATTCTGGTTTCCTTGGTGTGTATGCCCAGCAGTGGGATTGCTGGGTCATAAGGCAGTTCTGTTTCCAGTTTTTTAAGGAATCTCCACACTGTTCTCCATAGTGGCTGTACTAGTTTGCATTCCCACCAACAGGGTAAGAGGGTTCCCTTTTCTCCACACCCTCTCCAGCATTTATTGCTTGTAGACTTTTGGATCACAGCCATTCTGACTGGTGTGAAGTGATATCTCACTGTGGTCTTGATTTGCATTTCTCTGATAATGAGTGACGTTGAGCATCTTTTCATGTGTTTGTTAGCCATCTGTATGTCTTCTTTGGAGAAATGTCTATTTAGTTCTTTGGCCCATAGTGCTGTCTGATACAAAAGATTCATTGCACTCTGTAATGTCTCCCTAGAAGAAGCAAGTAATGTGTTTTAACCTGCCACCTGTTTCTTCACTTCTATAGGAAGGATTCATTTGTAATTTGCATTGCAGTTTTACGAAAATTATGGGCACCACACTTAAATACCTAATTATTTTAAAATAAGGGACTTCCCTGGTGGCTCAGACCATAAAGAATCTCCCTGCAGTGTGCGAGACCTGGGTTTGATCCCTGGGTTGGGAAGATCTCCTAGAGGAGGGCATGGCAACCCACTCCAGCATTCTTGCCTGGAGAATCCCCACGGACAGAGAAGCCTGGCAGGCTACAGTCCATTGAGTTGCAAAGAGTTGGATACCACAGAGTGACTAAGCACATTTTTAAATGAAATATGAAAGATAAAATGCTCAAAGCTATTTGGACATTGTGAATCCTTTTATGAGCAAACAAATCCTGAAATTTGAACTCAGCTTTTCCACAGCAACTGACATCCGGGACTGAACTTATTGAGCCTGGACGTCTTATTAGGTTTTGGGAGAAAGACAGCAATATGGGAACACTGGAAAGCTAGGAAACAAAGCAGCAAAAGCCTGCAAGTGGGAGCCCTGTACCGCCTGTCTTTACGATATGCAGACAGGCCCCGCCTTCCTAGGTGATGACCAGTGATAAGAACTGCTATGACTCAAAACTTCCTGCCTCCACCAAGGGATATTAGAAGGAACAACAAGAACTCTTTTCTTTCGGGTGGGAGAAGATCGTTGTACTTTAGACTTTTGTCTTCTGAAAACCCATGCTAGAAAGCTGGTTGTGCCACAGAACTTTCTAATGTGACCTTATGCAAGGTTTTTCACCATTCCGAAACAGAATTTCTTTATCCATACAGTGTAAAGAGATGCTATTCAACGCACAGTGTTGACTGAGTATTAAAGGTGATGCTGACTGTTAGGTGCCTAGCATCTTTAGGGATTCTATGATTGTTTGCTATCATTACCATTCTTCCCAGGAAAGAAGAAAGCTGGATTTCTCATTTACAAATGTAGGACAACAACAGAAAGGAGGAAATGATTCTTGACTTCACGCTGATCAGGTGTATTTGACTTCATTTCCTTAACTTCTACTTTTCAAGGTGCTTTTACACATGTTATACTATTTCTTTGCTTTTTTTTTTTTTTTTTAAATCTGCCCTAAGAAATAAAGTGGAAGATTCTGGTCTTCTATAGGGGTCAACAGGAAAGATAATGGGGGAATTTCGGTCATTTCTGCTTCCTGAGAAGGAGAAGAACACAAAAAGAGCAAAGGCAAACACAGAAAAAATTCTACTCCCCACACAACACTCTTGTCCAATATCAACTCCTTGATAAAGTAGAAAGGTAATGCTTCTACATGTTTTCAGAGAAACACAGATTTGCCATTATCTAAAAAAATTCTGCACAGCAAAATATTAAAATATTTGAAATTTAGGAGGAAAAAATAGAATATATTTCAATATTTTAAAATGATAATTTTGCTGAACAGATGTTGGCAATTAGAAAATCTTCAAAAAATGTAATGACTATATCATTTGGAAACTTTTATTTCTTCTTCCTCTAACTAAATAGTATAATTCAACTTGATCTAACATTTTCAAAATTTTGAAGAATAAATTATTTTTAAATTGAAGAATATCATTCTTTTATTTTTGTGCTTTCATTAGAGTATGACATGAATCAAGAAAATAAGTAACTTTTAATGGTCAAGAGCTCTACATACTAATTACTGAGCAAATTTCTTCAGACAAAATTATATCCATAACTCTAAGTTTACAGTTAATTGTATAACCCATTATTCTAAGAGTCATATGATTTTAAAACTGATACAAAATTTCTGATAATGAAATACTATAATCATGTTATTAGGACATTCAAAATTAGGCATACTATGTTGCACTTGATTTTTTTTTTTTTTTGGTGTCTTGAACTGTAGACTTTCTCCAATCTTAGATCACTTCTTTGTTTTCAAACCTTCAGCAGTTCATCCCTTACCACCAAATTAAACAAGCACATTTTTCACTCTGGCATGCACTAATTCCTACCAGGTCATCACAACTATATTTTCAGCTGCACTTCTAATTACTTAATAAATTTAATTTGTCCCATATGTCTATAATTTACAAATATGATGATAGAGACAGTGGAATATGGAAAGACAGAAAAGCTATTTGCACATGTAATCTAAAGAGGAAAAAATACAGTTGACTGTAATTGAAAGTAGAATGTTTCAAATAATAATGGAAGAAATGCCTTGTCATGGACAAAGAGAAAATATCAATTAATAGTGACTAGAAACAGAAAATTAAGGTCTAGAAAGGTCAAGTGGCCTGCCCAAGGTCACATGCTGGGACTGAATGGTCATCTCAGACTCAGAGGAGAGCAAGTGAGATGGTGGAGCACCACTAAACTTCTGAGGGTCTGGTGAGGCTGGGCAAAAAGGTAATTTTTCTGTTGCCATGTCTGTCTATATGGAAGGCCTCTTTCATCTATTGAAGCAGTCTGAAATCTTACCTGGTCTTTGAGTCTCATCGTAAATAGCTTCCTTTGCTCTGACACATAATACTTAAAAACTATTATTGAGACACTAATACATTCTGCCTTGGAACTGATATTAAATATGTTATTTGCTGACCCATATTAAGTACAATTCGGTTCAGATGTGACAAAAACCCAAGTCAATTAATAGTGGTTTAAATGAAAGAGACTTGGCTTCTCCCTTGTGTAAACACGTGACGAGGCAGAAGGGGCAGACGTAGCATGGCCCCGGGGGGCCTTTGTCTTGTTGCCACCAGATATAACCCTGATCTCATGATCCAAGATGGCAGCCTCTGAGTTCCTGGCAGGGATGCAGGAAGACATGAAGAGGGGGAGAAGGGAGCACGTGGGCACAGTCTCTCAAAGAAGATTAACAAAAAACACCATGTGATACATCCACTGATATGCTGTAAGCCATTTTTTAATCACATGGCCACATTGAGTGGAAAGGGAAGTTGGGAAATATAGCCTAAAGACTATATTTGTATATAGAATATACAGAATATTACACTGAATAAAATACTCTTATACAGAATAAGACTATATTCTGAGGTAAAATATGCTTATTAGCTAGTTATTCTCTTGCTGTGGAAGCAAGTGAATAGGATGTTGTGAGATAACAAAAAGTCTTGGCTACAACTTTAAATAAATGAGTGAGAAAGTACATTTACTAATCACTTGCTGTATGGTCAACATGTGACAACATTCATCATATAATACTCACAACAATCCTAAAAACTACTCTATTTTTGTTTCCACTTTATATATAAAGAAGTTGTATCTTACAGTGATTAAGTAATTTTGCCCAGAGTGACAGTGGCCAGTTGAATCTAAAGCTGCTGATCTTGAACAACATATTGCTTTACCACAGAAAAAGACTCTTATGCAAATGTGTTTTGTTTTACTATAAGATATTATGGAAAAATCCAAATAAACATTTTGGCCAACCCAATATTAGATTTATAGGTAATGTGGCTTATCTTCACTTACTTGTTAATTCATTTTATAAATATTTATTGAGCAAATAAAAACTGTTCTAGGTCTTGGGGATACCAAAAGAATTATGATAGCATATTTTATCTTATTTATTAAAGGTTTAGTCACTGGGATTGGTAAGAATACAAAGTGCCTCTACTCTCATGCAGCTTACCTAATAAAATAGCCTCCTGTATAGTCTTTAATTATAAGCAGNTAATCTGCCCTAAGAAATAAAGTGGAAGATTCTGGTCTTCTATAGGGGTCAACAGGAAAGATAATGGGGGAATTTCGGTCATTTCTGCTTCCTGAGAAGGAGAAGAACACAAAAAGAGCAAAGGCAAACACAGAAAAAATTCTACTCCCCACACAACACTCTTGTCCAATATCAACTCCTTGATAAAGTAGAAAGGTAATGCTTCTACATGTTTTCAGAGAAACACAGATTTGCCATTATCTAAAAAAATTCTGCACAGCAAAATATTAAAATATTTGAAATTTAGGAGGAAAAAATAGAATATATTTCAATATTTTAAAATGATAATTTTGCTGAACAGATGTTGGCAATTAGAAAATCTTCAAAAAATGTAATGACTATATCATTTGGAAACTTTTATTTCTTCTTCCTCTAACTAAATAGTATAATTCAACTTGATCTAACATTTTCAAAATTTTGAAGAATAAATTATTTTTAAATTGAAGAATATCATTCTTTTATTTTTGTGCTTTCATTAGAGTATGACATGAATCAAGAAAATAAGTAACTTTTAATGGTCAAGAGCTCTACATACTAATTACTGAGCAAATTTCTTCAGACAAAATTATATCCATAACTCTAAGTTTACAGTTAATTGTATAACCCATTATTCTAAGAGTCATATGATTTTAAAACTGATATAAAATTTCTGATAATGAAATACTATAATCATGTTATTAGGACATTCAAAATTAGGCATACTATGTTGCACTTGATTTTTTTTTTTTTTTGGTGTCTTGAACTGTAGACTTTCTCCAATCTTAGATCACTTCTTTGTTTTCAAACCTTCAGCAGTTCATCCCTTACCACCAAATTAAACAAGCACATTTTTCACTCTGGCATGCACTAATTCCTACCAGGTCATCACAACTATATTTTCAGCTGCACTTCTAATTACTTAATAAATTTAATTTGTCCCATATGTCTATAATTTACAAATATGATGATAGAGACAGTGGAATATGGAAAGACAGAAAAGCTATTTGCACATGTAATCTAAAGAGGAAAAAATACAGTTGACTGTAATTGAAAGTAGAATGTTTCAAATAATAATGGAAGAAATGCCTTGTCATGGACAAAGAGAAAATATCAATTAATAGTGACTAGAAACAGAAAATTAAGGTCTAGAAAGGTCAAGTGGCCTGCCCAAGGTCACATGCTGGGACTGAATGGTCATCTCAGACTCAGAGGAGAGCAAGTGAGATGGTGGAGCACCACTAAACTTCTGAGGGTCTGGTGAGGCTGGGCAAAAAGGTAATTTTTCTGTTGCCATGTCTGTCTATATGGAAGGCCTCTTTCATCTATTGAAGCAGTCTGAAATCTTACCTGGTCTTTGAGTCTCATCGTAAATAGCTTCCTTTGCTCTGACACATAATACTTAAAAACTATTATTGAGACACTAATACATTCTGCCTTGGAACTGATATTAAATATGTTATTTGCTGACCCATATTAAGTACAATTCGGTTCAGATGTGACAAAAACCCAAGTCAATTAATAGTGGTTTAAATGAAAGAGACTTGGCTTCTCCCTTGTGTAAACACGTGACGAGGCAGAAGGGGCAGACGTAGCATGGCCCCTGGGGGCCTTTGTCTTGTTGCCACCAGATATAACCCTGATCTCATGATCCAAGATGGCAGCCTCTGAGTTCCTGGCAGGGATGCAGGAAGACATGAAGAGGGGGAGAAGGGAGCACGTGGGCACAGTCTCTCAAAGAAGATTAACAAAAAACACCATGTGATACATCCACTGATATGCTGTAAGCCATTTTTTAATCACATGGCCACATTGAGTGGAAAGGGAAGTTGGGAAATATAGCCTAAAGACTATATTTGTATATAGAATATACAGAATATTACACTGAATAAAATACTCTTATACAGAATAAGACTATATTCTGAGGTAAAATATGCTTATTAGCTAGTTATTCTCTTGCTATGGAAGCAAGTGAATAGGATGTTGTGAGATAACTAAAAGTCTTGGCTACAACTTTAAATAAATGAGTGAGAAAGTACATTTACTAATCACTTGCTGTATGGTCAACATGTGACAACATTCATCATATAATACTCACAACAATCCTAAAAACTACTCTATTTTTGTTTCCACTTTATATATAAAGAAGTTGTATCTTACAGTGATTAAGTAATTTTGCCCAGAGTGACAGTGGCCAGTTGAATCTAAAGCTGCTGATCTTGAACAACATATTGCTTTACCACAGAAAAAGACTCTTATGCAAATGTGTTTTGTTTTACTATAAGATATTATGGAAAAATCCAAATAAACATTTTGGCCAACCCAATATTAGATTTATAGGTAATGTGGCTTATCTTCACTTACTTGTTAATTCATTTTATAAATATTTATTGAGCAAATAAAAACTGTTCTAGGTCTTGGGGATACCAAAAGAATTATGATAGCATATTTTATCTTATTTATTAAAGGTTTAGTCACTGGGATTGGTAAGAATACAAAGTGCCTCTACTCTCATGCAGCTTACCTAATAAAATAGCCTCCTGTATAGTCTTTAATTATAAGCAGCAACCAAAAAAGAAAAAGAAGTTGTAAGAACATAGATTAGGAGAACAAAATCTAGGCTGGGGTGAAGAGCTGAGTCAGGAAAGGCTTCCTTGAGAAAGTTGCCTCTGGAAGAGCAACTGACATATGTGAAATGCTCCATGTATATACTGAATTAATCAATTTATTAATGAAAAGGGAGATCAGTTCAGAAGATATCTTTTCTAAGCCTGGGAAACAGAAGGGAGGACCCTTCTAGGTACCCATGTGGCTGTAACTCAGGGTAGATTCTCCCACTTCCCAGAGCCCATGGTTGATTTCAATTTCTCGTTGCATTAAATCAAACAGCTTTGTTTCCCCTCTCACATGTCCATGCAATGAAGAAAAATTTTCGGCATTAGGTCACCTAACACGTGTTATTTACTTAAAAAAGCACCACATAGGATCAGAAAACCTGTCTATTGCTCACATGCTTTTCTGAAAATACGAGTTGCTCAATAAATATCGATTCATCGACAGCAAATTCAAAACTAAGGAAAGCATTCTAAAAAATCTGTAATGGTACTCTTCTTTCAACGTTTACATACATCTTTTCAAATTTGGGTTAATGCTCCTAAGAAAAACACAGGTAAGACCCACCAGCAATATCACAATATTTTACTTGTTGTTTTGTTTTGCAAGATAATCACATTTCAGTTTAAGAGCTTCTTGAAAGCTACCCTTAAGGAAAAAATATTAGCTTAGGTTGGGCTCTTGCTAGGAAAACTAAGATAGAAAAATTTGCATTTGCATTTGAAACTCAGCACTCTCTCTCTTAGCAGTGCTAATGATAGTAACTAAGGTGACTGAGCTTAACATTGCTTTCTTTTTTAATCTGAAGAATGAAAACATAGCCTATTATTATGAACTGAGAGAAAAATACTTCATATATATTGAAACATTAAATACATAATATAAACAAGAAATGTGAGAGCCCATTCGCAGGGAACAAAAGGAAAACTGTTTTGTTTTGTTTTTCAAGAGCCAAAATCACAACAAAATAAAATAACCCATGGGAAATAGATGGGGAAACAGTGGTAACAGTGTCAGACTTTATTTTTGGGGGGCTCCAAAATCACTGCAGATGTGATTGCAGCCATGAAAGGAAAGTTATGACCAACCTAGATAGCATATTAAAAAGCAGAGACATTACTTTGCTAACAAAGGCCCGTCTAGTCAAGGCTATGATTTTTTTCAGTGGTCATGTATGAATGTGAGAGTTGGACTGTGAAGAAAGCTGAGTGTCAAAGAATTGATGCTTTTGAACTGTGGTGTTGGAGAAGACTCTTGAGAGTCCCTTGGACTGCAAGGAGATCCAACCAGTCCATTCTGAAGGAGATCGGTCCTGGGTGTTCTTTGGAAGGAATGATGCTAAAGCTGAAACTCCAGTACTTTGGCCACCTCATGCGAAGAGTTGACTCATTGGAAAAGACTCTGATGCTGGGAGGGATTGGGGGCAAGAGGAGAAGGGGACGGCAGAGGATGAGATGGCTGGATGGCACCACCGACTCGATGGACCTGAGTCTGAGTGAACTCTGGGAGTTGGTGATGGACAGGGAGGCCTGGCATGTGGCATTTCATGGGGTCGCAAAGAGTTGGACATGACTGAGCAACTGAACTGAACTGATACTAAGTATATGGTGTGGACGTCCCCGATGGTTCAGCGGGTAAAGAATCTGCCTGCAATGAAGGAGAGACAGGAGACTCAGGTTTGACTCCTGAGTTGGGAAGATCCCCTGGAGGAGGAAATGGCAACCCACTCCAGGATTCTTGCCTGGAGAATTCCATGGACAGAGCAGCCTGGCAGACTTCAGCCCAAAGGGTTGCAAAGAGTCAGATACAACTTACTGTGCACACAGGCTTACTAAGTATAGCAATGTTAGGTGGAAAAAGCCACTACTTAAATTAAATATATCAATTTTGGGGAAAACTACAGCAGCCACAGCAATATTGAAAACAAATTAATGGATATAATGTAACCAACATATACAGTACAAAAAATGAAATGTCCTGAAAAAGGTGTTAATGTAGAATGGACAGACGTATTTCCAAGCTCAAAGTTCAGTTCTTTGCTTCCTCAGTGTGCAGTGGTATTCCCAAGTAAGCTACGGGCTTATAAACTGTTTTGACGGCAACGGAAATAGGAGAGCAAGGCACTTTTACCTCTGTTGGAGGACACTCTCTTAAAGGTCTCCTCTGTTCCCTCAAATATATATTGCAACTCCCCGTGGACACCACCTAACCTCCCATTCCAGCAGGCCCGGCCTTGCGACCCAAAGGAGTCAGTGGTACAAAGGAAGACGGTCACAGGGTGTTGGTGTCCACTTGACCCACTTCTATTCTCTGTACAGAACAAACACTTTCCCAACTTCAGGCTGGACACTTACTTTCTTAAGGCAAATCACCCAAAATACATCCAGCATTTTCTATACATAACTTCTATATTTCTGTTCATGATACCAAAATCATCCTCAAGCTCAAAACCCTGGAATTTAATTTTTCTTACTTTTTTCCTTCCCCTCCTCCCGTAACAGACAATCAATTGTCAATGATGCGCCCTCAACCCTCTTATAATCTGATTATTATTTTTATTTCAATAGCTGTCAGTCTCATTCAAGTTCTTCTCTGGGGAGTTAGCCATAAAAGCCTCTTAACTGGTGTGGCTGCTCTTAGACTTGCCTCTGCGTTAAATATAACATTTATTCTCGGTGAAAACCCTTCAGTAACCATCTAAAATGTCTCCTTCATCTAACATTGATGCAGTTCACATTCTGGTATCTCCTTATCATTGCAGACTTTTATCCTTTCATTCCACACCTACCTCCGTCCTTCTCCCCTGCTGCCAGCAATATATACCTATATATCCCTAATATATACCTATCTTTTCAGTATAGTAAACCAGTCCCTGTAGTACCCTGAGTTCCCTCCATCTCCCTTGTGACTATATTCATTCTATTTCATCCATCTGAAATAACCTCTTTAATGTTATCCTCAAAAATGGTGAATATGCTAAATTCACCTTCAATAATTAACCTGTAAATGGCTTTTTGATGTTTTTATTATACTCTGGTTGAATAGAAAATAAGTATTTCTTCCTTAAAGACTCCTAAGACCCAGCTGAGGATTTAAAAATAAAACATTTAAAGCCTGATCTTCCAGGGACGTGGATATTTCATGATCCTTTTACAATTTAATTATGACTTAATTATTGAAGGTCTCCTGTCATAGGCAAAATTCCTTTGAAAACAATTAAGCATTACTATTTCCAGTTCATGGAGGAATGGGGATTCCACTTAAGGCAGACAACTGATATAGGCAGGTTAATAATAAAATATCATCAAAGCAGCTTAAGTAGTTAGGTCTTAGAATTAGGATGTGTTGATGCCATCCATTACTTTAAAATATCCCACACTATTGTCTTATTTGGAAGAGCAATGTGCTAGTCTCCAACATCTTAATTTATTTAATTGATTTGCTTCTAATAGTGAAAGGGGCACATCCAAGGATAAGTGTGTTTCTCTTGCCAGATTGTGAGCTCCATCAGGGTAGCAATGATTACTTTTCCCCTAAGATCACCAATATCACAGTCCACCTGAAGTGTCTGTGCATTATGTAATCCCCTGGGTCTAACTCTGACCTATTAATTCAGAAACTCTTAAGGATGGGGACCATATTTGAAAAAAAAAAAAAAAAAACTCTCCAGGTAATTTATAAGTAGTTGAAGTTTGAAAACCACTGCCCTAGGCTAGAGGAGAACTTCTTGCTTATAGGAAGATTATAAATATTATAAAATACAGTAGCTACTTTATAGAGTCTTAAGAAAATCCAAGATTCTCCCATACCCGCTACCAGTGCCCTCTCTCCACCTCCAAAAAAAAGAAAAGGAAAAGAGTGCTTTCAAGAGCTTTCAAAGTAAGAACAGTACCGAGGTTAGGATAGTTTAGCTCTGGCCTCACCCACAAGCTGCCTGCATTTAAATCCCGACTATGCAATTTACTAGATTAATCAATTTGGATAATGTACCTTTCCGTGCCTAGATTTCCCTATCTGACTAATGGGGATAATAACAATACAAATTGCATGGAATTATGGACTCAATGCATGCCAAGTAGTTGAAACAGCACATAGTGCTACCTCTCAGATTAAAGTTAATACATAATGGTGTGGATAGTGAACTCAGCTGGGCTAAGTAAAAGTGAACAGAGTAACTTTTTCTGCACTTAAATCTAACCACATTCAGTTAAACCACCATCAAATTCCACAGGTTGAAATAGTTTCAAATTAATTACTGTCTCAAGAAAAATAAAAGCTTTCAGAATTAGGCCAGGTGGCTTGGTACTCAGTCACATTTTCAACACAAGGAGGTTTTCAGTGAGGCCTTGGGGCAGAACAAATTTGTTCAGTGTCTGCAGTGGAAATAAGGGATTCCTTCAGCTCAATCCAAATAGTAACCCTGTGAGTTCCCAGACGAAAAACATAATGAGACAATCACACCTTTAGTTCAGAATCTCACTTTTCCCCTTGCTTCTCTGCATTTCCCACCCCTGAGGACTCAGGACAGACTGCCAGCAGACCTTCAATGCCCTTGCAGGAGGAGCTGCTGCCATCCTTTCAGGATGAACTGTTGCCTTGGAGGCAGCAGCTGATGCTGATTCCTAAGCAAAATTTCCCATGGGCAGGTGTCATAAGCAGGTTTAACACCTCTGGTTGAAGTCGGATTCACATTCACAGCAGACGCACGTTCATGAGTGTGTGTAGCAATAACTGAGAAAAGTTACAAGAAACTCTAAAAGACAATAGGAACTCAGAGTGTTGTCTCCTTTAGTCCTGAATGTCAGAAATTGAGATATATAGTCCAGAGGCTGCCCAGATGGTCCTGTGAAAAGATTTGAAGAAGGAACCAGAGTAAGTTTGCCATGAAGGTGATCAAGGTAGACTGGAAAACCAATTAAAGAGAGATTAAACTTTGAATGTTTTGTTTTTTCCATGACAAGAGCAAGTTATTTTCAATCAATTCAGATGATTTCCATTTTAATCTATCAGTATCATAAACTGAAAAATCACTCTGGTAACATTCATGAGACAACGGGAACTAAATGAATCATCTCAACCTTTGTAATAGAGAAGGTAAGTTGGAAATGTTTTCCTTGTACCAAAAATGTAGAGCAAGTACATATCATGAAAAAGTATTTTATACAAGAGTAGTTTACTGAATTATCTACTAAGATTTTATCAGATGCTAAAAATTGTGTTAAAACAACTCCCTATAACTCTTCATATTCTATATTTTATGAATAGTAGTAATAGATTTAGTTGCTTTTTTCTGACATTCAGGTAAGGGTGAAAATGACATCGCATAAGTTAGGGAAATACTAATATTTTAAATGTTTTTCTGTGGTCAGTTAATCTTAGAGAGAGAAGATATGGCTATTTTAACAACAGTGATGTCTAAAGTTTCAAACTCTGATGGTGCAATTATAGCAAACATTTTGCAAGAAGCTAAACAAACATTTAATTTGTAACATTTCAGGAACAAACCATAAACAGGATAGGAGAACATGAAAATTCTGGTGTTTGGTACTAATTAGCAGACTTCCTGGCAAACACCTTACAAATATTACCCCCCCCTGAAAAAAAAAAAAAACACTCTCCAGGTAATTTATAAGTAGTTGAAGTTTGAAAACCACTGCCCTAGGCTAGAGGAGAACTTCTTGCTTATAGGAAGATTATAAATATTATAAAATACAGTAGCTACTTTATAGAGTCTTAAGAAAATCCAAGATTCTCCCATACCCGCTACCAGTGCCCTCTCTCCACCTCCAAAAAAAAGAAAAGGAAAAGAGTGCTTTCAAGAGCTTTCAAAGTAAGAACAGTACCGAGGTTAGGATAGTTTAGCTCTGGCCTCACCCACAAGCTGCCTGCATTTAAATCCCGACTATGCAATTTACTAGATTAATCAATTTGGATAATGTACCTTTCCGTGCCTAGATTTCCCTATCTGACTAATGGGGATAATAACAATACAAATTGCATGGAATTATGGACTCAATGCATGCCAAGTAGTTGAAACAGCACATAGTGCTACCTCTCAGATTAAAGTTAATACATAATGGTGTGGATAGTGAACTCAGCTGGGCTAAGTAAAAGTGAACAGAGTAACTTTTTCTGCACTTAAATCTAACCACATTCAGTTAAACCACCATCAAATTCCACAGGTTGAAATAGTTTCAAATTAATTACTGTCTCAAGAAAAATAAAAGCTTTCAGAATTAGGCCAGGTGGCTTGGTACTCAGTCACATTTTCAACACAAGGAGGTTTTCAGTGAGGCCTTGGGGCAGAACAAATTTGTTCAGTGTCTGCAGTGGAAATAAGGGATTCCTTCAGCTCAATCCAAATAGTAACCCTGTGAGTTCCCAGACGAAAAACATAATGAGACAATCACACCTTTAGTTCAGAATCTCACTTTTCCCCTTGCTTCTCTGCATTTCCCACCCCTGAGGACTCAGGACAGACTGCCAGCAGACCTTCAATGCCCTTGCAGGAGGAGCTGCTGCCATCCTTTCAGGATGAACTGTTGCCTTGGAGGCAGCAGCTGATGCTGATTCCTAAGCAAAATTTCCCATGGGCAGGTGTCATAAGCAGGTTTAACACCTCTGGTTGAAGTCGGATTCACATTCACAGCAGACGCACGTTCATGAGTGTGTGTAGCAATAACTGAGAAAAGTTACAAGAAACTCTAAAAGACAATAGGAACTCAGAGTGTTGTCTCCTTTAGTCCTGAATGTCAGAAATTGAGATATATAGTCCAGAGGCTGCCCAGATGGTCCTGTGAAAAGATTTGAAGAAGGAACCAGAGTAAGTTTGCCATGAAGGTGATCAAGGTAGACTGGAAAACCAATTAAAGAGAGATTAAACTTTGAATGTTTTGTTTTTTCCATGACAAGAGCAAGTTATTTTCAATCAATTCAGATGATTTCCATTTTAATCTATCAGTATCATAAACTGAAAAATCACTCTGGTAACATTCATGAGACAACGGGAACTAAATGAATCATCTCAACCTTTGTAATAGAGAAGGTAAGTTGGAAATGTTTTCCTTGTACCAAAAATGTAGAGCAAGTACATATCATGAAAAAGTATTTTATACAAGAGTAGTTTACTGAATTATCTACTAAGATTTTATCAGATGCTAAAAATTGTGTTAAAACAACTCCCTATAACTCTTCATATTCTATATTTTATGAATAGTAGTAATAGATTTAGTTGCTTTTTTCTGACATTCAGGTAAGGGTGAAAATGACATAGCATAAGTTAGGGAAATACTAATATTTTAAATGTTTTTCTGTGGTCAGTTAATCTTAGAGAGAGAAGATATGGCTATTTTAACAACAGTGATGTCTAAAGTTTCAAACTCTGATGGTGCAATTATAGCAAACATTTTGCAAGAAGCTAAACAAACATTTAATTTGTAACATTTCAGGAACAAACCATAAACAGGATAGGAGAACATGAAAATTCTGGTGTTTGGTACTAATTAGCAGACTTCCTGGCAAACACCTTACAAATATTACCCCCCCCTCCCATTTAAAGTTGCATATGAAAGGGGTTTGCTGTGATTACAGAGGAAAGAATGGGTCACTGCAATTACAGGAAGCTTGATTCCTCTGCTGTCCAGATGGTTGAGGGATTTCTTAAACTGTAGAGAGATACAGTACACTCTGCACCAGTGGGATCATGCTCAGAAGACATAATTCACGTTTAAGTACACAACAGCTGAACACAGTGAGCTAGGTCCTTTGGACATTCTCAGTACCACTCAGTGAAGTTTCATTGCCATGTGAAAACAACCACTCTCTCTCCCATCTATTCTGTTCAATAGTCTTTGCTGCTGCTGCTAAGTCGCTTCAGTCATGTCCGACTCTGTGCGACCCCATAGACGGCAGCCCACAGGGCTCCCCCATCCCTGGGATTCTCCAGGCAAGAATACTGGAGTGGGTTGCCATTTCCTTCTCCAACAGTCTCTATTCTTCTATAAATCAATTGTCTGTATCTATGCATNGCTGCTAAGTCGCTTCAGTCATGTCCGACTCTGTGCGACCCCATAGACGGCAGCCCACAGGGCTCCCCCATCCCTGGGATTCTCCAGGCAAGAATACTGGAGTGGGTTGCCATTTCCTTCTCCAACAGTCTCTATTCTTCTATAAATCAATTGTCTGTATCTATGCATCCAATATAGTTTTTTTTTTAAATCAAGGTGCTATGAAATAAACTTAAAACAGGTATAATACTAACTCTCAAGTGATATAAGAGAAAAGTAGACAAAAACCCTTTTATGTTAAATATATGAGTCACTATGATTGTAATGTATACTTATCAGGGTGGGAGAAAAGGACAGTGTAGTCACTTCTGGCTTTAGAGATAAAAAACAGGAATTCTAGGAATCACTTTATAGACAAGGCAGTAAAGGAGATGAATCTAAAGAAGACTGGTAGATGGTCAATAGAAGAACCAAGAAGTGTATGTGCCTAATCACAGAAGCATCAAGCAGCCAGGTAAAGCTGAGCCACAGCAAGAAATCCAGGTCAATGAGGTCTCGGGTGCTGAAAGAGAGGGAGCAGCTTAGAGGAAAGAGAATCTGATGCAGCTTCTTTTATATTAGAGAACAATTTCTACCTGGTTAGTCATCTATTCCATACTTCAGAGAATCTGGAATTAAGATTCAGATTACATTCTTTAAAGCACATAAGCAAGCAATATGCATTACTATTAGTATAAATGAGGTAAATGACCAAATAATTACTGTATTATTTTTCAGTATAGATAAGTCCTTTTTATGTAATGCTAAGTGCCTTTTTGTTTTTAAAAATTAAAAGTTAACATTAAAAAAAAACACATACAAATATGTTTGGAAGCTCACTTCTAATAAACAACTTAAGGAAAGTAGTAATTTTCCATACAGGATTACTGTTTGTTTTTTTTTTTTAAAGAAAGATGATTAGAAGCAATATATGAATGTCTAGATGTAACTAACCTTATAGAGAAGTATAGTATGGATGAGAGTGTATCTGAGAACATAGCTTTTTTTTTTTCCAGAAAAAACAGAATAAAGACTTTTTACTTGAATGAAGAAGTAGTAAAGACATGCTAGATTCTGTGTAATTCAGGTTCTGTAACTAGAAAACATTTTGAAAATGAAAAAAAATTTTTTTACTTCTTAAATTCTGTGATTCTAAAAATGGTTTTTGTGTCTCAAGGAGCTCCAGGTGCCTATAACTACCAAAAAAAAAGTCTTTACACACATTATATATAGGCTTTGTAAAGGAAATAGATGATTACTCTATTTTTTGCAGCATTTGTGAATCTGGTTCACAAAGTTTTAAAAAATCCCCACTGCGTATGCAATTCATATTCTAGAAATGTCAGTTTGTAATGTAACACGTGTTCACGTAAGTCTGTTAGGCCCATGTGCTACACATTATTATTTTGTTTAAAATGTAAAAGGCAGATGGTCTTGCTTTCAGGTATTCAAAATTTTCTAACAGAGAAGAATCTACTAGTCATTTAGGGGCATTAACTTTTGAAAATACTTTAAAACTTTATGACTAGTGAAAAATGACTACTGATGAATTGCTGCAAACGTGGGATAAACTTCTGACTAGGATAGACTAGATGGTTCTGCCTCCCTCTAGTTTAGAAACTTTTTTGGGTCACATAATTCCTACTACATTTCCTCATCTTTATTCACTGTTCTTTCCTCTCCTCCACCTCTACAGTTTAGCACTACTTGCAGTTTCAAAAACAAAGTGCCCAGATCATCAAGCAAAAGCATCCTTTGCATTTTATTTTTAACATCTCATGCAGTACAAATTTATAAACGGATAAGACACGTTTTTACAGTGTGGTCTGAGGATGACCTTCAATAAATGGGACTGTGGGACAATCCAGAAGTTTCTGTTTTCATCTAGTGACCCATGTGATTCCTGTAGCCACTGAAGTTTGAGAAATAACTACTGTCCATCAAGCTCTGTGGCATACAGAAAAGGAACATATTAAGATCATATTCACATTTTCTAAGGGGTAATGAATTACTTAAAATAGAGATCAATATCTATTTTTTCAATGATTAAATAGTAGCACTGAAACAATTACTGTTAAATTAACTTTCAAAGGAAAATTATGGCTTTTCCTTAGTATGTCTGTACATGTTAAGTCACTTCAGTCATGTTTGATTCCTTGCAAGCCTATGAACTGTAGCCTACCAGGCTCCTCTGTCCATGGAATTTCCCAGGCTAGAATACTGGAGTGGGTTGCCATGCCCTCCTCCAGGGGATCTTCCCAACCCAGGGATTAAAGCTGGGTCTCCTGCTTTGGCAGGCAGGTTCATTACTGCCAGTGCCACCTGGGAAGCTCTTTCCTTGGTATAGCCATCAAATAGATCAGCATGTAATAATATAGCCAGGCAATACATATATAATGGGAATTTCCTTTTGTATTCTCTAAATACACTAAGCTAGTTTTTAGCTTAACAAAAGGTCTATTAAAAATAGACTGTCTCGATATAATAAAATATGATGGCTCAAATAAAATGGTTAGCAGATGACGTAACACCAGGCTGCACATGCTGCATTATCATGTTTGCTCTGTTTACTTTCCCAGATACAGAGCATTGTGACGGCAAGTGGCGTTGTTTTTCTAGTGCCCAGTGAAAAAGAGACCACAGAGCAGACATTCATTTAGTAAATGTCTGGTGAGTGGATGAATAAATAAATGACCGAAAATCCAATATGTGTGCATCCTGGAAAGAACATATACAAACAAAAATCACTTTAGAAATTAAAAGAAGAAAACAATAAAACATATTTTACTACATGTATCTGTAAAAAAAAGGAAAGGAAAATAATAGGAATGGAAAATATTTATTTTTTAAAATAATAATCATCCCGACTAATCCGATTCAATAAGCAAAGTTCCCAGAGGTTTGCTGCTGCTGCTAAGTCGCTTTAGTCGTGTCTGACTCTGTGCGACCCCATAGACGGCAGCCTGCCAGGCTCCCCGGTCCCTGGGGTTTTCCAGGCAAGAACACTGGAGTGGGTTGCCATTTCCTTCTCCAACGCATGAAAGTGAAAGTGAAGTTGCTCAGTCGTGTCCGACTCTTAGCGACCCCAGGGACTGCAGCACACCAGGCTCCTCCATCCATGGGATTTTCCAGGCAAGAGTACTGGAGCGGGGTGACATTGCCTTCTCCATCCCAGAGATTTAGATAAGCTTTTAATTTTTGCATAATATAAGGCATGTTTCTATAATTGTGTAGTTATTATTTTAACATATCAGCCAAAAGGGAAATTGATATTCCAGGATGCTAATGAATGAGTTAATGTTTAAGATGGTGGTTATTTATAACTTGGGGAAAAAAATCTAGGTGAGGAAATAAAGGTCAGAAAAACTTGAAAAGAAAAACAAAAAGATTTCTGTTTAACTATATTTACTGAACTAACTCCTAAAATTCAGAACCAATTATGAACATTGTGGTACTATCCATAATTGCATACTGAGTGTGTAAATTTAAAAATGGCAATTTTAATTTTCATTTCATCAGGATAAGGGAGAAAATGAAATTGAATACTAATTAGTATATGGGTCTTATACACCTAAAAGATTACGGGAATACTGTGCTCATTATAAGTAAGTTTAAGCAAAGTACTCAAATGCCTCATTTGAATGACTGAATATAAATAAAAGAATAAAGTGACAAGGGAAATTAATAATGCTCAAACAAAGAAAATCTGTGATGATTACACTTTCTGGAGCCTCTTAGATATGGTTGTTCTTTAAGAAAAGTGACATATTTTTCTTTGGAAAAATAAGCTAGAAAATGAGGTGTTATCAAAGACTATAATAATTCAACACAATAATGAAATATGTATTGAAAAGCAATAGTGATTTTTCAGTTTTCTTCCATCATATGCAAGATTTCCTTATCTAATATAAATTCTTTTAATTAACTTTTACTGTTTTTATATAAGAGTTAATATCATCTTCATAGAAAAATAAGAGAACTCCAGAAAAACACCCATTTCTGCTTTACTGACTACACCGAAGCCTTTGACTATGTGGATCACAACAAACGGTGGAATAGTCTTCAAGAGATGGAAATATGAGATGTCCTTACTTGCCTCCTGAGAAATATGTATGCAGACCAAAAAACAACAGTTAGAACTGGATATGGAACAACAGAGTGGTTCCAAATTGGGAGAGGAGTACATCAAGGCTGTATTTTGTTACCCTGCTTATTTAACTTATATGCAGAGTACATCATGAAAAATGCTGGGCTGGATAAAGCACAAGCTGGAATCAAGATTGCTGGGAGAAATATCAATAACCTCAGATATGCAGATGACACCACCCTTATGGCAGAAAATGAAGATAAACTAAAGAGCCTCTTGATGTAAGTCAAAGAGGAGAGTGAAAAAACTGACTTAAAACTCAACAGTTAAAAAACTAAGATCATGTTATCTGGTCCCATCACTACATGGCAAATAGATGGAGAAACAATGGTAACAGTGACAGACTATTTTCTTGGGCCGAAAATCACTGCAGATAGTGAGTGCAGCCATGAAATTAAAAGACACTTGCTCCTTGGAAGAAAAACTATGACCAACCTAGATAGCATATTAAATGCAGACAAAGGTCCATCTAGTCAAAGCTATGGTTTTTCCAGTAGTCATGTATAGATGTGAGAGTTGGACCGTAAAGAAAGCTGAGTGCCAAAAAATTGATGCTTTTGAACTGTGGTGTTGGAGAAGACTCTTGAGAGTCTCCTGGACTGCAAGGAGATCCAACCAGTCCATCCTAAAGGATATCAGTCCTGAGTATTCCTTAGAAGGACTGATGCTGAAGCTGAAGCTCTAATACTTTGGCTACATGATGTGAAGAAACGACTTATTTGAAAATACCCTGATGCTGGGGAAGATTGAGGGCCGGAGGAGAAGGGGACTACAGAGGATGAGAAGGTTGGATGGCATCACCAACTTGAATGACAAGAGTTTGAGCAAGTTCCAGGCTTGGTGAAGGACAGGGAAGCCTGGTGTGCTGCAGCCCATGGGGTCACAAAGAGTTGGACACAACTGAGTGACTGAACTAAACTGAACTGACCATCTTCATAACAAAAGCAAAATAATAACAATAAGCATAGTTATAATAGCAACAGACTGCCCTGATAAGTAAAAGAAGTATTTGATTATTCTACTTAAATTGGTGAAGGTATGTTTAATCTAAGATTCAACTCCTGGCTCTCTTTCACTGAGGTTATTTCTACCTATAATCAGTGGGAGAAAGAAAGTTTAAAATTCATATTCTGAAAGGCAAAATAATGACTAGTGTTAAGCAGGCAACAAATTGTGACAAAGTGAAGTGAAAAATCAGGACCTAAAACAATCATCAAGTGTTTCTCAGAGAAAAACAAACTGCAAAAGTATGTTATTTATGGTTTATTGAAACAGGCAATCACTGATGTGCAGGAACATAACCTGCCCAAGAGAAACTCTGATGCAAACTTGTGACATCGTCTCTCAGTTGCTCTGCAATTTCTGCTATGAATCTTAATTTCTAAGGTTTTATCATGACCTCAATTCTGAAAATGCATTTCATAAGGTCAACTTTAAAAATGGCCTCTAGAATGATTTTTAGCAAATAGAATATAGGTGTTGTTGTTGTTATGTGTTTATTTGAAACTTAATTAATTGGAACTTCATTAGCCTATGATCAAAATTGTATAGAGGTTCCATTTCTACTATCTGGAATTTTCTCCGTCTACGTGGCAATAGATTAGAAAAATCATGTGTAACTAAAGAAGCAAGTTCTGCAAATGCATGCAAATTAAATTCATAAAACCAAACAAGAATATCAGATAATCACATGGAGCCATATAGATAAAAGAAATGTATATAGAATATGGAAATTCATAAGAAATCTGAAGAAAGATATATCTGAAGGAGACTTTGGCCCTGTTTGAAAGTATAGAAATCATATCACTTGGCTGTAAATTAATCTCCCTTTCTATTAACTCTCTGTAAAACAACCTCTATCTTTTGCCACCTAATAATGTGACATCATACATCCCCATCTTAAAAATTACCTCCAACTCAAAATATGTAGTCAAAACCTAGAAGAGATCAGCTATCTAAACAAATCAAAATTCTGTTATACCTCTCTATTCCAATTCTGTGCACTTCCCCCCAGCAACCTAAACACAGGTCACGATTTGCCATATGGCACTGCCCAGATTCTCATGTGGTATCTTGGATCATCTTGTTTCCTTGGTATCTAGTCTTTACTGAAAGTCATCTTCCAAGGCCTGTCTCAGAAGCTATCTTCCCATGAGCCTTTCTCATGATAATTAATAACTTCTTCCTCTGACCTCAGTGTGCACTGGATTTCCCATCTTTTTAGCACACCTCACTGAATTGTTAAATGTTATTAACATGTGCCACACGAACAGAGGTATAAGCTTTCACAGAAATCATAGTTTGAGGACCTTTCTCCCTCCAAATATGTAGTTTTCCTGTCTCACTTCAGTTAAGGGCTCAAAAGGTATTAAGTGGATAATATGTAAGACGCAAGCGTTACTCCCATCCATCACACCTTTTGGAAATCATTTAATTTCCTGGTATCGCATCATTTTCTCACATTTAAAAACATAGCTGATGATAATAAATGATAGAGTATGAGTTGAAACACACCCAGTTATTGAAGGAGGGTGCTGAAGACATTTGAGATATTATACTCCATTGTATAATTTATATATACATATATGGAACCACTAATAAGACAGAGAAGAAAAGACACCATTTTCATACTCCTGAAGTACCAAAAATTGCTACTAAGTGTTAACACTGTACTAATGGACACATGGCATATGTAAAAATCCCCTCTTTGACATGTTCCTTCAGAGAGTGATATTTGCAACTCAAGATCATTTTAACATTTTTAACTCACTTCATTAAGTTTCAAAAGGAATATTCACATTTCCCACAGTTTCAGGATTTACAGTCAGTTTGGACTCTAGCTAAATCATCCTTTCTTCTGTGACCATGAAGAAAAGTCACACATTGGACACTCACTATCTTCTTTCTGAAATGACTCTAGCCATTCCTTGGCAGAAACCCTGTCCCATCCCATCTGTTACCTGAATCCATGGCCATCTGTCATTTTCTGCAGCTGTCCAGGCATTTATAAGTCCCTTCTTATTCAGACGTGCATAGTAGGGATACCACTTCTGGAGTCCAAAAAGAGCTCGGTGGGTAGATGAAGCTGTGATTTGCTGATTTGAAATGATTCCCCCTTCGATTCCCAATGGGCCAGAGCATTCTAGGAACAAATTAGACGAAAAATGTGAAGGTATCAGAAATAACATATCCAAATGTGGCTGTTAGATTTGATAGGAGATTTTTAAAAGTGATTTCAACTTGGACCATCACGCCATCAAGCCCCTCACATTTCACAGGTTTGCTACAGATCACAGCATGAAGTAATTCTTGCTCCTCCCACCACTCTCCTTACTTTGCTGTGAATGTGGCATCTGAACAGGCATGTCCCGTCTGCACTGCTATTCTGTCTTACACACTGCCATCCTTTGTTGATCACATCAACGAAAAGTGTAATGTCCGTAGAAGGTCTATCTCGTATTTTGAATTTCCATTAGCACACCTCACAAATCATAATTTGTCAAAAAAAATCCATTGGTCCATTATTTCTTGGCTAGGCTACATCTGAGTTTTGTATTAAAATAATTTTCATACTGGCTTAGCATTTCTCACTACTATAACTTTTTCAGTTATATTTTTATAATGGCTGGCAGTTATGCTTCCAAAGAAAGGGTGATGTGTAAACCTGTTAAAACATTTTAAACTATTATAATAATGACTTGTGATATGCTATAAATAACAGGAAATATGTAGACAAATTATTTTTATAGAGTAAGCAGGTAAGCACTCAGACATTATACAGAGCAGTATAAATACCACTCAGTAAATCAATATATTAAAATATTTACATTTCTAATTTTAATTTCAAAATACACAACTCTATCAATAGGGATTCTACATATATTTTAGCATTTTTCTTTATTTTTTGTTAAATTTGTAAATTGGAATTCAAGATACATTTACTAATAAATACTTAAAATACTAAGATTAAAGCATAATATACTCAGAATAATAGGTCCTCAGATACTGAAGGTATTTAGATTTTAAAATCAGAAATAAAAGTAAATTGATGTAAAAATAATATATTTACTCAAAATTTTTTAAATTAAAAAATAAAAATTATATAAGTACTATATATATGATATACATTTGAATCTTAATTATTTACTAAAAATTCACCAGACAGTACACTTATTTTTAATTCAGTTTTGAAAATTCAGAATAAGTAATATTATAATGAAAAGCAATACCTAGTTTTCTTAATTTCAATAACATATACTATACTCAACTTATTGAAAAATTAGGTTTGTACAGTAAATATGATAATTCTATTATAAAATAGACTATAATGATAACTAGAATTCTTGAAAATATGAAAGGCGTATACTGCTATTATTAAACCTTAGTGCATAAAAGTCACGGAGAAGGCAATGGTGATCNAGGATATGCTAGAGCTTTCACAAACTGGGGAATATTAAAACAGCAGGCAACAGTCTGTGACAGTGAGTCACAGAAGTAAATATTGAGGCAATATGGTGGTCTGTGTCCCTTTACAGGCTGTCTCTTATACACATCTAGATGTGTATAAGAGACAGACAGTACACTTATTTTTAATTCAGTTTTGAAAATTCAGAATAAGTAATATTATAATGAAAAGCAATACCTAGTTTTCTTAATTTCAATAACATATACTATACTCAACTTATTGAAAAATTAGGTTTGTACAGTAAATATGATAATTCTATTATAAAATAGACTATAATGATAACTAGAATTCTTGAAAATATGAAAGGCGTATACTGCTATTATTAAACCTTAGTGCATAAAAGTCACGGAGAAGGCAATGGTGACCCACTCCAGTACTCTTGCCTGGAAAATCCCATGGGGAGAGGAGCTTGGTGGGCTGCTGTCTATGGGGTCACACAGAGTTGGACACAACTGAAGCAACTTAGCAGCAGCAGCAGCAGCATATAAGTCAATTTAGTCATTGCTACCAAGGATATTTTAGATTTTAATTACTACTGAAGTCTAACAATTGTTAGTAATTATATGTTTACATTCAGATTGAGGATGCAAATATGAAAGGAAGAATTCTGCCACTGAACTATAATATTTTAAAAAGTTACAAGGATGATTCTCACTGATAACCATTTTTTTTCCCACTAAGCATAAATGTTTCTTTTTTCTATAAGTAGTTCAAAGGACATTACTTAGAAATATTTTCCCAATGAATTTAAAACCTTTAAACACTTTTTATAAAAACAAAACTTGTAGATAACTAATCATCTTAATCAGTTGTTATTAGTATATATGACATTAATATAGCAAAAATTACATCTCTGTGATTGATAGCTGACAGATTATTCACTTGCTGAGTTAAATTTAGTTTAGATATTTTCTAAAGCATTGTATTTAGAACTCTAGCACTTTATAAAGGTGCACTATATCACTTTGAAGTCATTTAATTAAGAAGCCATTCATTTTTAAAATCGCACCATGAAGAATCACGGATAATAATCTGATTTTCACACTCCTAAAAAATAACATTGAAAACTCAAATATTGAGTCTTTGGATTCTTGCTCTGCTTTGCATTTCAAACTTCAAGATCTTTACAGATTTCATAAAAGCACTAAGTAACTTTCATGATGACACTTTGATTTTAAGCAACTGCAGGAAGCTGGGTTTTTAAGCATGTTGCCATTAAAAAGAGTCTCAAGGATGCTTGTCCTTGATTTGTACAACGTTTGGATGGAAAAGTACAGCAGGCAGGGAGGCCATTTATTGAAGGCCAGTCAGTGGAATGGCAGAGCCAGAGAGTCAGCTCTGATTAATTAAACTGCAAGATAGCCTTAGAAAGAACTCTGTACCATTTAGTTGTTTACTTCTAAAGACCTTATGCGGAATTGGATATCCTCACCAAATTTGTAACCATTAAAATAAAATTAGACCTCAAACCACACTATTCAGCATGTCCACTTTGTCAGTCCTCTTAACTTCCCCTTATTAGCAACCATATCAGCAAACAATGGCTATGAACTGCTACCTTAGCATATAGGCCAAACACCAATGAGCAATTTAAAAAGATATTTGCATTTATTTACTCTGCCATAGGCTCCCAATTTTGTCATGTCCTCAACAGTCATACATTCAAACAAAATAGAATTTAAAAATATATATTGACATGCTGTGTATATATATAGTATTTCACAGCTTACACAACACTTTCTCCTGAGCTATTTCAGTGCTGTGAGGTCAAAACTGATGAATTTTTCTTTTCTCAGCCCTCAAGTCCACAAGTTCTTTTAGAATGAACTTTTGTAACATTTACTTACATACTATACATACTATATGTGGGCCGTGACTCTGGTTGGGGGCGGGGGTGGGGTGGGGCGGTTCTTGAGCAAAACATGAGTGTGTGAAGTATCAGCTTAATTCCTTAAAAATGAAATGGTCTTCAGTTTTTCTTATTTCAAAAATTGTGGTTATGGTGACACTGAGTCTACCAGCTGTGAGGTAATGAAAGATAAATGGTGTGTTCCCTTTGTGACCATAAATTGTTAATAATGAGCTTGGTTCCACAAGGTCACTTGCACGTCTTTCCGTAGAGACGAGGCCATTGCAGCCTTTTAGCTCTGTGGAGCAGACACCGAGTCTTACACTGCTGCATTCTTAGATGCTCACAGTAGCTTGGCTCGTACACAAGAGCTCAGGGAATACTGCTGAATACTGGTACTGGGTGCTTTTATTCCTAGACAGTAACCTAATAAGCAAATCTGTCTTCACACTGGAAAGTTGTCACAACAGCAGCTTTTTCTTCACTAATCATTTGGACCACAATCAAATGGATGTCATCATAATAAAAGGTTCAAAATCCAATTTCCTTTTGCCTGTGCCATCCACTTCCCCAATGTCCTATTAAATACAACAGTTATAAAAACTAATGAAGGAGTTGCAATTCAGAATGCAAATGACTATACACCTAAGATTAAGTGACCTTAAGCTGTGAACAATAAGATGATGAAAAGAAAGATAAAGTGGAGATATATGCTATCACCATCCATAAATGAGGGAAGGACATGAAATCATACTTGATGAAAAATAATATTAGATGAGCATTTTGAAGTTTGAAAAGTGCATCCACATGTGTTTCCTCACATAATCAACATAACAGTTCAAGGAAAAAAGGTTATCACACGCATTTCATAAATGAGGAAACTAGTGAGGAGGGAAGGTAAACTCATAAAAGGTAAGTCTGGAATTTAAGCCAAATATTTCTGCAGAAACAGAAAATAATATCAATTGATAAAGTGAAGAGTTCAGTAATTCTTTAAAAGCTGATACTGAATTGTTTTTCTTCTGTTGTTATTTTACATGGGGATGTGTATACACATACTAGGAATAGAGGATAGGAGAATTAACATGAAGGAATCAAGTAGAGTATTACAAGTGGTACACAGGATATGCTAGAGCTTTCACAAACTGGGGAATATTAAAACAGCAGGCAACAGTCTGTGACAGTGAGTCACAGAAGTAAATATTGAGGCAATATGGTGGTCTGTGTCCCTTTACAGGTGTTAAAAAAAATTGACCCTCTACCATTATTGATCTATAGATTGCTTACCTAATTTGGATAGGTTTATTCAGTCCTGACTAAGTCACTGACCTCTTATTATGTGCTCATCTGCCCAGCAATATATCTATCTATTCATCCATCCATCCATTCTCCATTCATTAAATTCAATTTTGAAAACTGCATATTAATTAAAGGCCTTCTATATACAGGCACTTTTCCAGGCAGTAGAGATACAAGGATGAACAAGGCAGAAAAAGCCTCAGCTCTTGAGGTTCATATTCTAGTGCAGAGACAAACTCTAAACAAACACTTACATAAACAAGGAAACACCATAAAGTGGTAAGTGAAGGAAAAAAAGGGTGAACCAGGTGGAGGTGTGAGATGATTGATGACAGGCTTTCTGAGAGATGACATACATCTGATCTCTAAGTGAGAAGCAGGAATTGGCTACTGCACTAGATTTACTGTACTGGTTTTCTGAAGGACCTTTCAGTCCAGTGGGAGAGACACACATAGAAACAAAGAAGCAAAAAAATCAATATAACATGGCAGATGCTGTGATGTTGGATGTACAGGATTCCCTGGGAGAATGGGAGAGGGAATTATAATCCAGCCTGGGCTTCATGGAATAGAGTAGGGATTAACATAGTGGAGAAGAAAGGGAGGGCAGAGAAATAGGAAAAAACCTGGTATGACTAGGGATGTGAAGGCAGATCAGTATTATTAGAGCAAGATGGGTTGGTGAGAGGTTAAAGGATGGGGTAAGGAAGCAGAGACAGATTATTTTTCTGGAAATCTTGCCAAAAAAAAAACCTGATTCTATTAGTGAGGGGAAATTTTTGAAGGATTTTAACTATGGTGATATTGTCACTTAGCATAAATGATTTAAGAGGGGCCAAAACTAGGGCCAAGTAGCAAACTACTACTACGGTCCAGGTGAAAAATGACGTGGGTCTGAAAGAGCAATGGAGAAGAAGAAAAGTTCAAAGTGTACTCAGAAATCAAAAGCGAGCAACAGTGTTTACAGTGCTAGTCATTCTGTCATGTCCGAATCTTTGCAACCCCATGGACTATAGTTTGCCAAGCTCCTCTGTCCATGGGATTTCCCAGGCAAGAATACGGAGTGAGTATCCATTCCCTTTTCCAGGGGACCTTCCTGACCCAGGCACCGAACCTGGGTCTCCTGCACTGCAGGCAGATTCTTGACTGTCTAATTAGATGTAGAATGGAGGAGAAAAAATGGAGTTATCTTTGAGGGTGACAGACAGTAAGTAGCAGATAGCCGTTCTCAGTTGAGGGATTGGCTATGTTTCACAAATAACACCTTTAACTCTAATTCCTTCCTTTAAATGTTATCAACAATTATTCTTGCTGCTGGACTGCATTTGAGAGGATCTGTCTTAATCCCACTTGCTATTACTATGCAGAACACCACAGGCTACATTCACATCAACCAGGCTCCAGGGAGAGTTTTGAAAATTGAAAACCTGTTTTTCTGCTGAGGCTACACCCATAACTTGCCTGCCTCACAGCTCATCCATGTGTGTATATCTGCTGTCCCACAAAATGGGGAGCCCCTCATAGACCAGAGTTATATCTCACATGGTATCCAGCAGCAAGCCTTTCATTCTCAGCAGAAAACTGATCTCAAAATAAATATAGAAGGTAAATAAACAGTAATAATTACAGCCAATATTATAACATTTTATTTTTATAGTTAACTTATAAATTAAGAACATTTCACCTAGTCTCTCAAGAGTACACCAATATTGAGACCTTTAGAATGTTTAAACGTTGAGCAAAGAGGAAGAGCATCTTTTCCATTAAAAAAAAAAAAGGACTGACAATCAAGTAGGTTAGTTCTGTTTCTCAACTTATTGCCACCCAACAACCAGCTATCTCTGAAACCGTCTACTGTTACGCCTTGAGGAGGGTTTTCCCAGGTGGCTCAGTGGTAAAGATGCAGGAGATGCAGGTTCGATCCCTGGGTGGGAAAGATCCCCTCGAGTAGGAAATATCAACCCACTTCAGCATTCTTGCCTGGAAAATTCCATAGAGAGAGAAGCCTGGTGGGCTGCGGTCCATAGGGTCGCAGAGAGTCAGACACGACTGAGCACACACGCACACACACCTACAGTGTGCCAGGTGGCAATTTGATCACTGCAGAATATGGCGGTAGAACATGGTGTCTATGGTTTGTGACCATTAGACCTGTGTTTATGTATCTTTGGTCCTGTGTTTGCTTTTGTCAGATTGAACAATAATCCTAAAGTAATGAGTCCGATCAACATCAATGACCAGGGGCTTTTAGGTGACGTTTACATAATCAGTTAAATAACCAGTTTGCCAGAATGGTCTGAGTGGCCTGGAAATACCTGCTGCCCCGCGGTCCTGCCATTCACGCGGACAGGGTGAGTGAGTGATGCCGCCTGGCAGGGGTGCTCAAGCAGCTGGGCCAGCGGGGGCCAAGCCTCATGAGTTCTCCCCAGAGCCACTTTTCCACCTTTGCCAAGTCCACGCGCAAATAAAACCGCTTCAACGTGAAGCCTTTCTCACTCCGCAAACTCATTCTCTGGAGTGTGGTAAAGAATGGCATCTGCATTTTATTGATCTTGCAGCTGACAGGGAAGTCGTACTTCAAGATGTCTCACATCTTGTCCCTGAGTGTGCTGGTTAAGCCTTTCAAATAAGGGGGATGCTTGGCTGCATCCGTAACAGGAACGTACTGCTTTCATTTGCTCTATCTCAATATCCAGACATCTTCAGAATGAGAGGATTTCAAATTAAAGCCATGTTAGAAACAAATCTTTAAACATCTCCAGTCCTCTCCTTCTCTGAGCATCTCATCTTATAGGAGTGTGGATCCTCTGCTGTGCTTAGCATAGCACGATAATTGTGCTGAACAAGAGCGCTGGCGAAGGAATTACTGATGACCTCCAATACTGCGGAAACAGATGCTGATTCAAGCAGAAACTTCTCTCTGTGCCACTTGGACCACAGCCTTTCTTTTATTCCTAGGGTTTGTTCTATTTTGAGAGTTGTCTTGAGACTAGGTTCTAAATTGGTGAGGGAGAGATCAAGGCCACTATTTCTCACTTAGTGGCTCAGGGGTTGAAAGGAACCCTTAAAATTTTTGCTTGTGAGTTTTCCAGTATTGAAAATAATAGAGTATAGTTCTTAATAGAAAGGGGAAATTCTTTAGTGGCCACGTATCACAGAATCAGTCTTTAAGACTGAAGAAAATTAGCATTTATCAAGGGTAAGCAGCCCATCCGATGCAAAGAAATAGAGTTTTCTCCAAGGGGGACATGCATTTAATTAATAAGCTTAACTTATTTGGAATTTAAGTTAAATTTAAATTTAAGCTCCCTCCATCCCCACCTCAGCCTTCCCACACACTTGCTGGTTTTTCTCAGCTTAATCATTTTTCAGGGGTTGGGAAGTGGTGTCAGAGGAAAGTGGACAAGGAACCAAACAACCTCATAGAAGTAGAAGAAAAGTTGCTCTCAGAAATAAGGTTTGGATGCACTAGCTTGGAGGTAGGAGAGCAGGGAGATGGGGAAGGAGCCCCCTGGACGTGGTGAGAGAATGTGAAGGTAGATACACACGACACAGCCCTCCCATCACTCACAAACCACCTCAGAGCACCCGTAGGGATCAGCCAGCCTTGCCTCATCACACTCAGAGTGATCATCTTAAAAGGACTTAGAGTGAAAAATCCCATTTGGGGATGTTTGCTTCTCTCCACACTTAGAGAATGCTTCAGGACATAGATTTCACATATGGCCACAGAAACCTTGCTTAGGGAGGCTAGTACTTGCAAAAATCATCAAAATAGTTTCTCCAGATTAGTTAAGCTTATTTGGAATTCACATAAAATGCATGTGCACCTTGGAGAAAACTCTACTTCTTTGCATTGGATGGGCTACTTATTCCTGATAAACGCTAATTTTCTTCAGTCTTGAAGACTGATTCTGTTATACGTGGCCACTAAAGAATTTCCCCTTTCTATTAAGAACTGTACTCTATTATTTTCAATATCAGAAAGCTCAGAGTTGCCTGAGATAAATGATGAGGAACAACGATTTATGCATATTTTTTCCTCTTGGACAATAAACTTCTTAACGGTAGAAACCACGCCTTTTGCATTATGTATGTTTTCAAAGCACTTAGCACAGTGCCTTACAATTGGCAGTTCTCAATTCTATGGGTTATCATAAATGAAAACTAATCACTGCTGTTTTGGAATTACTTTTCTTCCTTTCTTGAAACTGAATTAATCTTCCAAACATAGATATTATCACTCTAGGGATTCTACATACTAGGTGGGCATTAAAATCAGAAATACTTTTGGTATGCTGGACCACTTGAAATACATAAGAATTAGCTCTTGGAGGTAGAGGAAATATGTTTGGAATGAAAATCAGCCTTCATAAAGTTACAAATTCAATTATCAGCCATCTAGCTATTTTCCTATAAAAGATGGTTATGCTTTTCTTCACATTGTATTATCTCAAATCAATTATGATGTAATCTCAGTCAAATTAATTGTTTTAAATTCGGGAAAAATTAAACTCATGAATAAGCTAAATTAGAATAGGAAATTGTCCATTAATATTTCCCCAAGCTAATTTTTTGAGCATACTGATGCAGAATGATAGTGTTATTTAAATAGCAGGGTCTACAGACTCTAGTTTTCAAAAGCCAAAATTTGTATTGAGATAATTTACAGAAGTCAATTAAATCTAATATGATCATCCTATCACAGTTAAAAGGCATTGCCATAGGACAATCAAAGAGCACATTTTAGTTTGTGTAAGATGTATTTTCTCAGAAGAGAAAAGCACACGCGCTTTTCAAGCACTGAAGGCGCTTTTGCAGGCACGCGAGATTTCAGTAGCTTGTACTCGGGCTTCCACCTACGCTGCACAATTCATCTTCTACCGACTATGAAGATAACAGCATGGTCTGATGAAATATTTGTCTGTAGACTCAAAAGCCTGCAATTCAGAAACCTGCAGGTATACCTACTCTCGCCTTCTGACAAAACATATCTGCACAGGAAGAGCTAAAAAGGGGTATAATGGCAAGGTAAATGCTAAAGGTGGGATTCAGTTGCTTCAGGAAACAGGAGTAGAATACTAAATGCAAATATTCAAGCACTGCCATGCAAAAGACACTTTTCCACACTTAAAAGTTATTTACATCTTTTAGGTGTCTTTGGTAAATATCTATCATGGTAAGTACTGCAAGGAACTGCCTCTGATGTTTGGTTATAAAAGCAATATGACTGGCATGTCAAACACAGATTTTTATTTCAGAGATAAAGCGCCATCCCAAGTCCAATTATTAGCTGTCTAGGCGTTTTTTTCTGTACAATGCAGCTTTGCTTTTCTTCATGCTGGATGTTATCTCAGGTCAAGCATGAAGTCTCAGTGTTCCAGAGGTCAAAAGAAACTAAGCCGGAAAAGAACAAACAGGAAGCTACTGCAGATGGCAGGTACAGCACAGCAAGCCCTCCCTAAGGCTGGCGTTCCTTGAGAAGTTGGTGGAACAAAGGCTCGAGGGAAAAAGGGAGCCTGGAAGTACACAGTAGCTGATTTGATTATTTGAATTCTAGAACTATCTATTGATACACGTATATTAACTCCTAAAATATCTACATAAAGAGATATACTATATAAATGGATAATTCTTATATAGTCAGAGAGGTATGAGAGTAGAAAAGGGAACTAAAAGTTCTCACAAGTAATTTTTTTTTAAGTCTGCTCTCCACATCACAGCATCAGCTGCTGTTTTTCCTCTTTCCAAACTAAATCAAAGAGTAAATCTTGGACTTCTATTGTGATCCAGTGGTTAAGAATCCAGTGGAAACCTGCCAAAGCAGGGCATATAGGTTTGATCCCTGGTCTGCAAGGATTCCACATGCCACGGGGCAACAAGCCCATGAACCACAACTACTAAGCCCAAGTGCCCTAAAGCCTGTGCTTCACAAGAGAAGCCACTATAATGAGAAGCTTGTGCACCCCAACTAGAAAGCAGCCCCGCTGGAGGCAAACAGAGAAAGCCCACACAGCAACAAAGAGCTGCTGCTGCTGCTAAGTCGCTTCAGTCGTGTCCGACTCTGTGCGGCCCCATCGACGGCAGCCCACCAGGCTCC
>SJYX01004570.1:28259-66980 GCA_006410675.1 Oreotragus oreotragus | reverse complement strand
GGACTGCAGCCTACCAGGCTGCTCCATCCATGGGATTTTCCAGCCAAGAGTACTGGAGTGCTAGGGCAGCCAAAAATAAGTTATTTTTTAAAAAGTTAATCTTTTGTCACTATTTCCAGGACAGAATTGAGACAGAAGATGAATTTTTGATTGATTCTAGGAATCAAACATTTCTAGAGAGTATCACAAATCCTTTGCATAGAGTATTTGCCATGACTTTGGAACTTCTGAAAGGGAAAATCCAACAAAGAATTTATAATAAAACAAAAGTAAAGCTATGGAAACAAAGGATAAATTATGAATTTTACAGAGAGAGCACTCTAGGAAAAGTTAATAGAGTACCATTTTGTTATAAATCTGTAGAAGCTAAGCCAGCTTTTCATACATTATTTCTTAACTGAGATTCATATGTGATCAGTTTTATAATGTAAGGAATATAGGTCAGCCTATTAAAAAAGGAAATTTACCTTTGCTTCTTTTCAAAGCTACTATATATAATAATAAAGTAGACCTTGATGTTTTGTTATGCTCAGGTTAAATGTTCATTTGTGTTAGACAGTATTTGTAGAAAAAACAGCCAAATAGTGTATGGTGCTGTATGCTGAGTCGCTCAGTCATGTCTGACTCTTTAAGACCCCATGGACTGTAGCCTGCCAGTATCCTCTGTCCATGGGGATTCTCCAGGCAAGAATACTGGAGTGGGTTGCCATGTTCTCCTCCAGGGGATCTTCCCAACCCAGGGATCAAACCCAAGTCTGTTACCTAAAGTGCACACTAGTAACATACCTAATAATGGGAAAGGTTGAAGGCAAAAGGAGAAGAGGTGGCAGAGGACGAGGTGGTTAGATATCATCCCCAGTCTACAGACATGAATGTGAGCAAACTCTGGGAGACGGTGGAGGACAGAGGAGCCCTGCATGCTGCAGTCCATGATGCCACAGAGTCGAATACGATTCAGCAACTGAACAACAACAAATAATGACACATGTATTTCTGACAAGTAAGGTATTAAAAATCTTCCATCTAGATTTAGATGTTCAGTTGCTGGAAAAGGTATAGAATATTACCTATGTTCAAAAACTATTCATATACTTTATGATACACTGCTATTTTCTGGTATGTTCAAACAGAATACATGATTGTTATGTAGTCTGACTTAAATGATTAAGTAAATAGATATGCTTCTTATAAACTTCTTATAAACTTAAAAACAGACGTCAAATATAAAGTTTTAAACTACAAATAATCTTGTGACTGCCCATTACAAGTTTCAGATTTTGAAAAGGTAGTCAAAACTAGAATTTTATGCTTTTTCTTAAGCTTTTAATTAAAAGAGGACTTAATATTTCTCTTACTTTGGAATGAGGTAAAAGACTAGCTTCTCCAGAGGCTTTTAATCTTACCATCTTACTCATGCTGAATTGCTCACCATCCTAGCTACATATTTACAAGATTAACCAGGGATCAGGTAAAGGTCAACAAATCACAAATATAAAAATAAAGCATAGCCATTAACCCAAAGCCATTTAATATTTCTCTTACTTTGGAATGAGGTAAAAGACTAGCTTCTCCAGAGGCTTTTAATCTTACCATCTTACTCATGCTGAATTGCTCACCATCCTAGCTACATATTTACAAGATTAACCAGGGATCAGGTAAAGGTCAACAAATCACAAATATAAAAATAAAGCATAGCCATTAACCCAAAGCCATTAGTGCTTCTCTTGTGTCTTGAAAGGTAAAATATCTGCCTGCAATGCCAGAGATGTGGTTCAATCCCTGGGTGGGAAAGATCCCCTGGAGAAGGTTATGGTAACCCACTCCAATATTCTTTCCTGGATAATCCATGGACTAAGAAGCCTCATGGGATCACAAAGAGCTGGACGCGACTGAGTGATTAACACTTTCACTTTCATTAACCCAAAATGAAGATGGAAGAATTATTATCATTGCTAAAAATTCCTGTAAATTATGCAGAAAGTGATTTTCATGCTTAGGAATTGTTCACTTTAGTCAAATGTTTCAAAAAATACTAAAAGCAGTTAATTTGCAACTTAACAACCATTAGGACACGGCAGGATATAGCTACTATTATTAATATACAAGAATGATAAATTACACAAAATAGAACAAGGGATATAAATTTTACCTTGTATTATCAGGAAAAATATTACATTAGTTGAACATTTTTCTTCAATTACCCGAAACCTTTTCAGATACATAAAAAGAAATATTATGAACTTTAAATATTATGTGAACTATAAATTGCTCAGGTAGGAGTTATTACAGTATTTTCTTTGTGCCTTAGTTCTTTTAAACGTTATTTGCTCAGCTAAACCAAAACTGAAGAGATAAAATGAAAATAGAAACATTCGTTTTATATTAATAGATATAAATGTCTACAGTTTCATAGGATCATACAGTTTTCAAATGTAGGTAATTTATTTGGGAAATAAGGTAACAAGTATCATATACTGGTGACATAATGTATATAAAGTGACTTATTGAGTCTTGGCCCACTTTCTAGTATATTAGTTCATCGAGACTATTTTCACTGTAATTTTGGTGGAGGGTATGAATGAAAATGCAGTTCCAGACATCTGTATTTTTAAAATCATTTGGGTGATAAGGGCTTCCCTGGGGGCTCAAAGGTTAAAGCGTCTGCCTGCAATGTGAGAGACCTGGGTTCAATCCCTGGGTCAGGAAGATCCCCTGGAGAAGGAAATGGCAACCCACTACAGTATTCTTGCCTGGAGAATCCCATGGACGGAGGAGCCTGGTGGGCTACAGTCCACGGGGTCGCAAAGAGTAGGAAACAACTGAGAACTTCACTCACTCAATATATAGCAAAGTATGGAAACTATGAGTTAATCATCTGTATTATTAGGAAAAGAACATCCACCTTAGATTTGTTTCATAGACTAGAAACAATATATCATAAACACATAGCAATTCATATGGCAATTAATATGCCCTTAGTGAATAGCAGTTCCTTATATTGTAATTGTTATTTTATTGTTGTTGTAAAGCAAAAGTTAGGATTAAAAGTTATGGTTAGGAGAGACTGACTTTCACTATGACTGTCTGAATACCAAAGATTGAAAAATATATCGCCAGTTCAGTCAGGTTTTCCAAGTATTCACTTCTTATTCCGGAAATAAAAGAAGAGTAGAACATCTACTCCCATTTCCCACACAAAATATTCTTAATAATAATTAAATACACACATAAGCACAATTATTAATCACGAAGAGTCACTGAAAATGATCCAAAATGTCATGCCACTTGGCATTTCCTTAATATCACATTCATCATCAGATACTTCTGTCACCAAAGCATTCAAATTGTCATATAAATCTCTGCCTAGGGGAAATATACACTGTAGCTTCTTATAATGAATGAAAACGAAATGGTTCCCCACAGTATATTGCCAGACTCACTGGATATAAAAATAACTAATTAAATAATCTCTTTTTAAAATAGGTCTGTGACTGGCAGGCGCTTTTTTGATTGTGGTACAAAACAGGGATTTCTCCTATGGAAAAATCTCATATTAATACTTTGATAAACTAGATTATAACTCTGAAAAGAGCCTTTATAATCAAGTTTTTTTTTTTCTCCAATTTAATATCCGAGTAATCTTATCTTTAGTTTGGATGGAGATAAAGTTTTAGCTGGCAGCAATTTTGCTGCAGTAATCAAAGAAATCTCATTTCCTCAAGTCCATAACTGACAGCAAAGTGACAAACCATTTCCCCCCAAATTGAATAGTACCTGATTTCTTTATCTTCAGCATAACCGTTTTTGTTTCATCATGACTTATTTTTCCAATCAATGTGAGAAGAATGTTAATATTCACTGTTTTGGATTTCCAAAGACATAAAGTGGACGTATTAGAAGAAAAATCATGAAATGCCCCCTTAGTACCTAGCCACCTCTGTTTTGATCTGATTTTCAGACATAAGAAAAACACGCCTGAGTACTGGTTTCTTGTGTGTGTGTGTGTGTGTGTTAGTCGCTCAAGAGGATCTGACCCTTTGCGACCCCACGGACTATAGCCCACCAGGCCTCTCTGTCCATGGAATTCTTCAGGCAAGAACTGGAGTAGACTGTCATTCCCTTCTCCAGAGGAACTCCCAACCCAGGGATCGAACCCTGGTCTTCTGCCTTGCAGGCAGATTCTTTACTATTTGAGGTGTTAAGTAAGCAAAGTAAAATGAAGAGACAGTTTCAGAAGAAACTTCTTTGCTCCAAATGTATGGATTTTTTCTCTCACAGACATTCTTAAAGAATAAAAATGAAGACTGCATATATTTATTGCAAAGAAAACATGTCAGGTATTTCAGCCTCAAAATAACCCCATGGAGACTAATTTCACTCCCAATTTTAAATGAGGTAAATGAGGCTCAGAGAGGTTAAATAACTCCTAAATTCACAGAGGAGAGATCTGGCCCTAGGTTACCAAAGGGTCATGACAAACACCATGGCATGATACAATGTTTGGGGGACATTTGCTGCACTATGTGTTAAGAGTGTGGAGAAGTGATGAGAAGTGACAAGCAGTTCCATCATATTTATAAAGACAAAGAGTAGTACAACAGCTCACTCTATGTTCTTCATCATTGTTTCTGTCATGGAGTATAGGCTGAAGGGTCAACACTGACAGTTGTTCACCTAACACTTAAAAAAAGATTTTGAATGTTGAAGGAGCAAAGCAGAGACATGACATTTCATACTCTAGTCTTAAGGTTGAAGTGATGCTAATTTAAAGTTAGCATCATTTGATAGCTAGATATCCATAGAAAAGGACTATGGTGAATGGCCTACCTCAAGGGTTTCTACAACTTTATTTTTCTTCTCTTTCTTGCTTTTTATTTTCTTTCTATAATACATGAACTGCTTTCATATATTCACTTATGAGAAAATCAGTTACAATAAGGGCATTCTTCTCTGTGTAAAAAAATACCTCTGCCTAAATTATGGAGGCGACTATTCTCAATGTTAATATCTTCAAACAAGAAATTCGCAGATGGGTAGGTATCACATTAGTCTATATCTATAATTTATAGTAGTAGCAGTGTTAGTGGCTCAGTCGTGTCTGACTCTTTGCAACCCCACAGACGGGCCCACCAGACTCCTCTGTCCATGGGATTCTCCAGGCAAGAATACTGGAGTGGGTTGCCATTCCCTTCTCCAGGGGATCTTCCCAACTCAGGGATCAAACCTGGGTTTCCTGCATTGCAGGCAGATTCTTTACCATCTGAGCTAAAAGGAAGCCCATACAATTTATACATAGTTTATATATAGTTTATGTATATAATCTCCAAAATTTATATCATTACTTTATCAAGAGTACTTCCCTGGTGGCTCAGACGGTAAAGCGTCTGCCTACAATGCAGGAGACCTGGGTTCAATCCCTGGGTCGGGAAGATCTCCTGGAGAAGGAAATGGCAACCCACTCCAGTATTCTTGCCTGGAAAATTCCATGGACAGAGGAGCCTGGTAGTCTATAGTCCATGGAGTCGCAAAGAGTCGGACACGACTGAGCAACTTCACTTTCACTTTCACTTTATCAAGAACTTTATGTTCTAACCCCAGGATTGGGGTAGCTGTTAAGCTTTGTTCTTAAAGCTTTGTATTTTAGGTGCGCAATAATTGTTAGAAAAATAAACAGACACCGCTTATATATTCATGTACAAATGAACTTGGGTTTCCCCAGTGTATTTCCCTTTCCTTTCATACTCAATTTATTGTATATCCAAGATTCAGTGTCTGCAATAGCATATTGAAAAGCATGAAGAAAATAAATCAATTGATTATACTTACTCCATATACCTTCAATTACTTTAAAATTCAGTTTTAACTCTAAATCTCTCACAAGCATGCTGTGGGCTATGCTTAGTTTCTCGGTTGTGTTTGAATAGTTGAGACCCCACGGATGGCAGCCCGTCAGGCTCCTCTGTCCAAGGGGATTCTCCAGACAGGGATAACAGAGTGGGTTGCCATTTCCTCCTCCAGGGGATCTTCCCAACCCAGGTCTCCTGCATTGTGGGCAGATTCTTTACCAACTGAGCCACCAGGGAAGGCCAAGCATAGCTATTTAATAATGTGAATTATTAACTGAAACACAATTTTTACAGTATTTAATTTCTATCAATACTCCCTGGCTAAGGTGAAATACTATAAGTAAAATTCATTTCAACCAGTAATAAAAGCAGCCTATAGACAATTTACCTGGCTAGCCAGCTCCTGGAATTTCAAAAAACTGTATGTACTATTATATTCTTGGGAGCAGAGAGGCTATGAGTATAATGTGAAATGGTTACTCCTTTTTACTTATATGCTGTTAAAAAGTATAAGACCATACCCATCACATTTTCCAATATTTTTCATTTTTAAAATTCAGTTTAAATTTATATTACATGTTTCCAGTGGTCTGTTCATTATGTTTCAATAAATGATAGTCCGTTTCCCCTTCTTATGTTAATCAATATAGATGAAGGCTAAATGCACAGAGATAGTCACTAGAATCTCCTTGATAGATAATTGTACCTTGAAAAAGATAATTAAACTGTTTTCTAACTAAAGTAGGAGTGTGTGTGTGATACAGGGGAAGGAATGTTGTATAATGATCTTTTTTTGGTCTTGAATTATTCTAAACATATTTCCATATATGCAAAGGGTAATCTGTGGGTAATAACTGCCTTCTACAGATGTGGCCTGATGTAAATAATGGTAAAGTACTCATACAATGGGAAATACAAATGAATAGCATGAATTTATGCATCATTTGTTTTAGAGTTAATACATATTTTTATTCTATTGATTTAAAATCATTACTTGCTTAGCTTAGCTTAGATATAAATGCTTGCTTGTGGTACATTTTTTTGGAATGGTTATGTTACCAAAATTTCTGTTTTGTTATTAATTTAGTAGACTTCAGTGAGTCAAAGATCCCATTATTATATACTGTTAACATATCAATGATTTTAAGATGCCTCCCCAAATGAGAGATGTTAATATGTTTCAAATATAAAGGCATACATCTTGGAATTGTGGAAATGAGGAACTGTCCATGATGCATGTTTATGTTTTCTGTTAGAGGTACATGTTTTCATTTTTCTGGACAATTCCTTATCCTCATATTACTGGCATTAGTAGTGGTTTCCCTGGTGGCTCACATGGTAAAGCATCTGCTGGCAATGCAGGAGACCTGGGTTCAATCCCTGCATCAGGAAGATCCCCTGAAAAAAGGAAGAGCAACCACTCCAGTATTCTTGCCTGGAAAATCCCATGGGCAGAGGAGCCTGGTAGGTTACAGTTCATGGAGTTGCAAAGAGTCGGACACAAATGAGCAACTTCACTTCACTGGTATTAGGCAATTAGGCAACCCTATAACTGATACAGTTAAACCAGAACTATAAATATTCTCTCTTCTAGGTCATATTAGAAACCAAAATCGAGGGCTTATTACCAGACTGGGAAAATGACATATTTTTTCTATTAAATTGTCTTATCCATTTTATTTGATAGAATTTTATATAATACTCTGTAATATTTTCAAGCAACAACATGCCACTATCCTGAGAATGTTAAACAAAAATTGTTTTACTTTTCGAGACTAGATCAAACACTAGAATATAGTTAGTAGTTCTGTGAGGACTTTTGTAGTGTTCTGCATAATGAATGAACTCACTTAAGCCCCTATGATAAAATCCACTTGACTGCTCAAAAGGTTAAATGTGTCTAAAAAAGCTGCTAATTTACTATGCTAGAAAGAAGAGTTAAGAGACACTAAATGAACTGTTTTTCCTTCTCAGATACAATGGTAAGCTTATTGCTTTTTTGTGTTGTAAGTAACCTTTTCATGTGCAATCCACAGCACTATCTATTATTCATTTAAAAAGCTACCTCAACTAAAATATTGCTATAATTGAAGAATATTCAATAAATTGAAATTCGTGATGAGTATGAAAGGAAGCAGGGTAAAAACAGGGAAAAGAAAAGTTCTATGAGAACCCATGTGACGTGAAAAAAGTTCCACAAGCCTTCTTTATAGTTTTGGTTCACATATAATCTTAAAAATAGCCCTCTTAAAAAAGATGATTTGAATGACTACATTTTTCCTACAATCAAAAAAAGCCAGAAAAATTATATCAGAGCAATATTTCAAAAGTCTTAATGTCAACTACTATGTGTTCTATATTTTGATAGTTGTCTTATCATCTAACATAATGCCATTGTTACAGTCCTGTTGCAAAAGATCTAGGTTGTCAGATGTCTAGTCATTTCCACCTTTTTATTCCAGTTCAGCACTTACAGATCTGTGCAAACTTACCCTCCTTATGTGAACCATGAACTCCCAGATGTTCAAGCTGGTTTTAGAAAAGGCAGAGGAACCAGAGATCAAATTGCCAACATCCGCTGGATCATGGAAAAAGCAAGAGAGTTCCAGAAAGACATCTATTTCTGCTTTATTGACTATGCCAAAGCCTTTGACTGTGTGAATCACAATAAACTGTTGAAAATTCTGAAAGAGATGGGAATACCAGACCACCTGACATGCCTCTTGAGAAACCTATATGCGGGTCAGGAAGCAACAGTTAGAAGTGGACATGGAACAACAGACTGGTTCCAAATAGGAAAAGGAGTACATCAAGGCTGTATATTGTCACCCTGTTTATTTAACTTATATGCAGAGTACATCATGAGAAACGCTGGACTGGAAGAAGCACAAGCTGGAATCAAGATGGCCAGGAGAAATATCAATAACCTCAGATATGCAGATGACAGCACCCTTATGGCAGAAAGTGAAGAGGAACTCAAAAGGTTCTTGATGAAAGTGAAAGTGGAGAGTGAAAAAGTTGGCTTCAAGCTCAACATTCAGAAAACAAAGATCATGCATCTGGTCCCATCACTTCATGGGAAATAGATGGGGAAACAGTGGAAACACTGTCAGACTTTATTTTTGGGGGGCTCCAAAATCACTGCAGATGGTGACTGCAGCCATGAAATTGAAAGACACTTACTCCTTGTAAGAAAAGTTTTGACCAATCTAGATAGCATACTGAAAAGCAGAGACATTAATTTGCCAACAAAGGTCCATCTAGTCAAGGTTATGGCTTTTCCAGTGGTCATGTATGGATGTGAGAGTTGGACTGTGAAGAAAGCTGAATTGATGCTTTTGAACTGTGGTGTTGGAGAAGACTCTTGAGAGTCCCTTGGACTGCAAGGAGGTCCAACCAGTCCATTCTGAAGGAGACCAGTCCTGGGTGTTCTCTGGAAGGAATGATGCTAAAGCTGAAACTCCAGTACTTTGGCCACATCATGAGAAGAGGTGACTCATTGGAAAAGACTCTGATACTGGGATGGATTGGGGGCAGGAGAAGAAGGGGATGATAGAGGATGAGATGGCTGGATGGCATCACTGACTCAATGGACGTGTGTCTGAGTGAACTCCAGGAGCTGGTGATGGACATGGAGGTCTGGCGTGCCTGTCATGAGGTCGCAAAGAGTCGGACACGAATGAGCAACTGAACTGAACTCATCTTCCTTAAAGAAAGGAGGCCAAATAAATGATGGAATCATATGAGTCTTAGAAGTGTAGACAGCTTAAAATAACTCTAGGTACACATAAACTATGAATTAAGAACTAAATTACAAAAGAGACTTAATTATGTACTTAGTGACAATAGGCTGATACTTTTAAACTGATGCGATCACCAGTTAAAAATATTACCTAGTATATTGGCATTCTTATTTTCTCACATAATGAGCAATCCACATTTTACTCTGTATTTGATGCTATGATTCTAGAGGACTGGCAATTTTTTGTTAACTTATACACAAGCTGTATTCTTCCAAAGCAACTATATATAGATGTCAAATTCTAAACTGACTATAAAATAACTAAATAATTAAATGATTATAAAATTTTGCACAGGTTATAACTGGTCCTAAGAAAATTGGAAAGGCCCTGGTTAAAAAGAAAGTAGATTGGATGATTTCAACTTCAAACTGTAGTATATCTTTAGTATATCTCTTTTTTTTTATCTTTTAAATATGGATTAATATCCATATCTAACTTCAAATATATCACTTCTCTATAGCGTTAACAAACTTTCTGAACCGGCATTGTTGATGAGAAGCAGCAATGCATTCAATAACTCTGCTGTTAAAACACCTGTAAACACAATGACAAAAATGTGGCTTACCAGTATCATTTTCTGCTATTTTACTTATATTTTTGATACATGCAGGTGGGGAACCAAATTCAGAAGATGGCTAGAAATGGACATCCATGGATCTAGAGAACCAAACGCTGAAGATGGTAGCAAATGGATCATTAGTAGCTTTTATTTCCAAAAGCTTCATGAATATTATCCCAGAGGATAAAATATCTTTTGAAACCAAAAAGCCGGTAACTCAGGATTCTGAATCTTTTCTGCACTATGGATACTTTCATCAGTCTTGTGACGTCTAGAGGGCCTTCTCAGAATAATGCTTTTCAGTTCACAAAATGAAATAAACAGAAGCACAAAGTAATTATCAAAATATTTTAAAATGTGTGATATAATAACATGCGTGCTCATCTATTAACACGTTCAATAACAAAGGTGGTGGCAGAACCACTATAGTTTCTTATTAGTGAAAACTAAATGGTATGTTCAGTGATGTACAGCAAGATAATGTGGTATGAAAATAACTGTGGTTTCTGTTAGTGGCAAAGTCATTGGTACTGCTAATGCAATGATTCATTGTTGAAATTCTAAGTTTCAGAGAGCTTTAGTAAAAAAAGAAACATACAATTTTTGTTTACTCATCAAAAAACACAGACACCCTGAATTCTAGCTATCCCAGAGGGTCCTGTAGCCTTGGTCAAAAACTTCACATTAAGCACTTAAAGAGAATGGGGCTAAGAGCATCCTTTATATAAATCCCTGTAGGAAAGTGCTCATGTTTTGTTATACTTAAAGCTATTAACAATGGTAGAATTGAGGAATAATTCTAATGGGAAAGGAAAAGGCATTATTAAGTTACTGCTGAGTGGATATGAAGCAACATTTATATATGAAATAGCCAGGTTATGGATGTTCAAAAAAAATTGTGTGTCTTCCTGAGTGTACCAAAAAATATAAATTGAATTTTATTTTGAACAAACTACCACAAATATCCTTGGATTTCTTGGAGCTAAGAGGCACGGTTTCAACTCTTTGGTGTTTTGTAGTTAGATAATAGTGCTGAGTATTTATAGGCTCCCTTATATAACTATAGTTCTACCCACTTTTCTTGTCAGAATAGTTTATTTTCTGTCCCTGCTCCTGTTTTCCTTGAATTTTAGTATTGAATTTACTGACTTTGCTCTGGCTCTACTTCTTTTTATAGAACCATATTCCTCCAGTTCAATTTATTTTTAACTTGGATACTTTATGTGTCCATTCCCTTTAGAGCTCTAAAAAGAATGTGTATTATTGACCAGATAAAGCCATTAAAGTAACTATCATGAAACTTATTTTTAGGTCCTTGGCCACCTTAATGGCCCTTTGGGGTTTAAGATATGCTCAAAGTTGAGCATTCCATAACCTGGGAGGAGCAGTCTGTGGCTATTATTTATTCCTCAACACCTGTTCCATATGGAAGAGGTGAAATCTGGCATTCTCTCTACCACCCACCACACTTATTTCAGGACTATTAATGATTACAGGATCTGAATAAGTGTCTTTTCTTAGGTATCCATCTCCCTGACCACCTCCTATTCTGGAAACATTATTTTCTTTGCCCTCTCTACATCTTTATTCTCTACTTCTCTGATGACTCTCTTTTCGTCCCTTGGCAGATAGAATTGCTTTTTGTTAAAGTCTATTTTAGCAATCTTGTACTCTTTATTCTTTTTAATCTCTCTTTTGACACTAATATTAAACATTCAGTTCAGTTCAGTCACTCAGTCGTGTCCGAGTCTTTGCGACCCCATGAATCGCAGCATGCCAGGCCTCCCTGTCCATCACCATCTCCCGGAGTTCACTCAGACTTGCGTCCATCAAGTCCGTGATGCCATCCAGCCATCTCATCCTCGGTCGTCGCCTTCTCCTCCTGCCCCCAATCCCTCCCAGCATCAGAGTCTTTTCCAATGAGTCAACTCTTCGCATGAGGTGGCCAAAGTACTGGAGTTTCAGCTTTAGCATCATTCCCTCCAAAGAAATCCCAGGGCTGATCTCCTTCAGAATGGACTGGTTGGATCTCCTCGCAGTCCAAGGGACTCTCATGAGTCTTCTCCAACACCACAGTTCAAAAGCATCAATTCTTTGGCACTCAGCCTTCTTCACAGTCCAACTCTCACATCCATACATGACCACAGGAAAAACCATAGCCTTGACTAGACAGACCTTAGTCAGCAAATTAATGTCTCTGCTTTTGAATATGCTATCTAGGTTGGTCATAACTTTTCTTCCAAGGAGTAAGCGTCTTCTAATTTCATGGCTGCAGTCACCATCTGCAGTGATTTTTGAGCCCCAAAAAGTAAAGTCTGACACTGTTTCTACTGTTTCCCCATCTACCACTTCTCCATTCTCATCTGATTCTTGAATCTGAGTCTGTGTTACCAGTGCTTCCTTGAGTTATCATTCACATTTTTATAACTGGCTGTCCTAGCTTACCCTGATGTGCCAGTTGCACCTACCATTCAGTGTGACTCTGCAGGAAAGAAATTTGCTGGAATCCTCTCCTTCAGGTGAAGAAAAATGCTTTGAAGATTTGACTCAAAACATATACAAGGCTCTTTGTGCTACATGCTGCTAGAAGCTATCACTTCCAAGGCTGCAGATGTAGCTAACAACTGAGCCAGCGGCATGCCAGGGGTTGGTGTCCCACCCAACTCAGCTCCATGGTTGCCAGTAAAACTTTATTGGTACTATTTGAAACCCTTGGGATTTCAGGAAATCCAGGAAAGCTTTGCACATTTGATAAAAGATTAGATATCATCTATGTTCTTTTCTTTCTCCAGAGAAAAGTGTCTCTGCTATGCTGTGAATTTGATTAAAAACAAACAAACAGTGATCTATGCCTGTGATTTTCCCATGATGAAATAACCATTTCAGCCTCACTCTGATAATCAGACCCCAAATTTCACCTAAGCACCCCAAAATGCCATGTACACATGTAAAGGATAATGAATAGCCCACAAATTACATCTTAACCATGCTTCAACTTGCAAGTCATAGAATGACTTCTTTTCTAGTAGTTTTCCTATAGGAGTTTTTTGTCTATAGTGCCATATTTTATTTGAGTTCTTTTTTTTTCAAGGGTAAGGATGGGGTGATAATTGAAAAGATATTTATGGTCTGAAAAAATGTGGTATTTCTCAATCATATATTACAGTTTTAAATGCTACAAAGATGACATCACATTATCCTGTTCCCACCGTCTTCTTAATCTCTGCATACTTTACCTGCCTTTTTTGAGATAGGGATATATTAGAATGAGTTTCAGTTTGGAGAATAAATACAAAATTAATTTTGATCCCTGAACATATGCTGCTGCTGCTGCTAAGTCACTTCAGTCGTGTCTGACTCTGTGCGACCCCATAGACGGCAGCCCACCAGGCTCCCCCATCCTTGGGATTCTCCAGGCTATTAAGTGAATAATGGGAATGTTACATAATTTGAAAAACAAGGTCTTCTTGAATGTTTCAGTAATTATTTGTAATGAAATACAAAGCTGTCAAGTAATGAGAATCTGATTCAATTTGTTAGATGTACTTAGTAAGTCCTAGGGGATCTATTTGAGCATTCTGCAGATATTTTTACATCTTTCTTTTATTAGATTATCACTTTAAGGTACAGCAGGTGAACTTTCAAAGTGTGACATCTCTGTACAAAATTGTTGGGCAACATTTGGAAAAATACACCCAGAGGCATCTGATTGAAAATGGAACTTCTGTGTCAGACACATAAAATCCAATTTGGTTTTGTCATTAAGTCAATTTTTTGTGTTTATTGTTGCAAAGACTTCATCCTGCAGTAATGTTGGAGTCATTTCTTCCCTTGAGGGCTATTGATATACTTGTACAGTATTCTGGATTTTTTGTACTTATTGTCAGGTCTTTGTAAAGAATGCAAGAAACTAAGTTAAATAATTATCCATGTTCAAGTATTTATAGTTATAGTTACTTCCATTTATATTGCTATATATTTATGGGTAGATTTTAAATATTGTGTATCTTGGATTTAACATTATACAATTAATCTTAAATATAAACTTTTCATCAACCCATAGTTACTTTTTCTCTTTTTTAATGTTCACAAAAGGTGACAGCCTAAGGTAAGCTGTCCTTTTTCTGTCCTATTGGAGTTCTGAATTAATTCCTATTCTATGTATTCAAGGAAAGTAACCTTACATTGATATTAGGCAATGATTTCAAAGGCAAAAAGCACTGCTAAAGCACCATTTCAAAATTCTAAAACAGCAGATTTTTTTCATCTGGAATAAAGCTAGAATTAGCATTAATGAGTATTATTCTTTGCTTTTCTTTGATTTCTTGCTATACCTACAAAAGCTAAAGTCTATTTTGTTGTTTTAAAAATCCCTTGTGGACACACAGAATAGATAGTTTGTGAGATCGATTATCATAATACCTAAATATTTTTTCCATCAGCTGGTCTTAACTCCGTATTGTCAAAACCTAAAAGGCAAGTGATCATCCTAAAAACCTCATCACATGATTATTACACAGCAATCAGAACTCATCCACTTAATATTTGTCTTCATATTAAACAGAGACTGTTTATCCTTGAGCATATTGTCCTTCTTGTGGAATCCTCATTTCGACAGCCCGCCCTCTGTTTGGTACCTACTATTATGTTCCTCTGGCCTCAGTGCAAATGTCATTTCCTTAAACTTCTCCAAACAGAACAGGTGTCCCATCATGGCTCCCTCTTCACTCACAGTGCTCATGATGTTCTGTAATCAGCTATTATGTACTTCTTGCCTCTCTCTCCCATTAATCTGCATACTCCACAAAAATGGGAACTGAATTTAACCGCTATTGGTGCTCCAGCTGTAGTGGGTGGCTACTGTTGGATCTAGGTTGGTGAATGAATTAATTCATACATTTTCTGAAAATTCTGCACATAGTTAAGAAAAAAAAAATCAATAAATATCTGGCTAGTTTATTTACTGAACACCTAGCTGAATACTTTCACTATGTTATAATACTTGACTTACACAATTTTCTTATTAAATTTATGTGTGTCTTAATTCTCATTTTCATTTTTATTATTTTTAAAACTCTTTATTTTAATCAGAATCTCTTATATTTTACCTTTGGATCTATGTAATAACTGGATATAGCAGACTAGGATTTTAGTGTAATATAAGATAAAACTATAATCTCTGACCATCTATATTAGATAAGAAAATGCTGAAATTATTTGCTCCACTATTTCTGTTCACCATTCACTAAAATACCTGATCAAATAACAGTGGCATCTTAACAATAATTGCAAACAAAAAAAAAAAATGAAATGAACTTTGATATTTGTGGTTCAGAGTATGTTATGATGTTATGTTTTTCAAAAACTAAAGCAACTCTTGTCCCCTATAATGGTTTTGGTTGAATTAAAAATATTTGTTTATTAAAAATTCTGCTAATGTCACTAGATTTCCTAAATTAATATACTTGTAAAACATGGTATGCAATGCATTAAAAAACTGACTTATATACATTTTGTTCTCAATACACACAGTCAATTGCTAAAAATAGGTAGTACTTTAAATTTTTAAAAAAATTATAACAAGGAAAAGGGGACTAAACTAGCATTAACTTTTTAAAAGTAATTCAAAATCATTGTGTCTATTTATTTATGCAATTATTTGCTATCAACAACGTGTATTGACCTATGTAGTTTACTAAATAGTTTATATATGCTCCTAATTTTAATCTAGTCATCAATTTAAACCAAAAAGTGCTATTCATTCTATTTATAGATGAAGAATCTGAGACTCAGAAAGATCAACTAACGCTATTCAGACATATAAAGGTAACAAGCCAGAATCTAAACCTCAATTCTACAAAAAAGTCAGAGTTTAAACCTCAATTCTATTTGAATTCAAAGCCTATGTTCTTTCTTCTTACTCTGCAGCCACTTCTCAAGGCCCCTCGAGTGAAAGTGTTCTTAAAGTGTACTGTGTAGTACACAGTGTTCCTTTCACCCGCCAAAGGGCAGGATCGATCTTACTTGGGAGGAGAGGCTACGCAGATGCAATACCTGGGGTTAAGACCAGGATCTGAACTTTAATAGCCACGTGAACCTACACAAATTATTTCGCCTCTCAGGAGCTCAGTTTTTTTCTGTAAAATGGAGCCAATGATAAACAGGATCTACAACAAAGAGTGTTAAGAGGATCAAATAAGTTATCTAAAGTACTTAGAACAGTGCTTGGGTCATAGTAAAATTAAAATCAACATTATCATATAACAATTGGTGACAAAATTTTAAGATAAGTTGAGTGTTTTTATTTACAAGTTTGTCTTTCAAAAGCAATAATTAATTGTTGAGCATATAATAATGCAGATGACATTATTTACTTATCAAATGTTTTATCAATTTTAACAGCATAAGTCTTCACTTATAATTCAAGTGTACTTGGCAGCATACGTTGATTTCAAAAGAAAAAACACATATATACATCTATCTAGCATATGTTTGTGTATTTGTAAATACTAGCTCATTTATCGGGGAAGGCAATGGCACCCCACCCCAGTACTCTTGCCTGGAAAATCCAATGGACGGAGTAGCCTGGTGGGCTGCAGTCCATGGGGTCGCCAACAGTCGGAGAGACTGAGTGACTTCACTTTCACTTTTCTCTTTCATGCATTGGAGAAGGAAATGGCAACCCACTCCAGTATTCTTGCCTGGAGACTCCCAGGGATGGGGGAGCCTGGTGGGCTTCCGTCTATGGGGTCACACAGAGTCGGACACGACTGAAGTGACTTAGCAGCAGCAGCAGCACCAGCAGCTCATTTATAATGAAGCCTTAAAGAGTTACAGCTGCTCAAAAATGAAGATACAGAAATATTAATCTATAGTTTTCAAACTCTGTTCACATGTATAACACCTTTTGCCCTTATCAGTTTATAGATGGAATTCCTAAAGTACTATAGAGTTATCTAGATTATTTCACTAAATTAAAAAAAAAACGGAATAATTTTGACTTTTTGAAACATCACTTTCTCCTCAGTTGAAGATTTGTTTTGATTTTTAATAAAATGCTCTGAAATCATCCAAGTCATAATACTTTCTGGCATAATAGGTTGGGGAAGCTGTATTATAAGGGCTCTCTTGGCGACTATTTTAATTTCCAGAAATAGTATCAGTAATGGAAATGAATTTGAGCGTCATTCCTGAAGTTTAATCATGTCACATTTAAACACCCAGAAGGGAACTATATACGGCTACTGTCAGCCACATAAGCCCCCAAATAGAAAATAATCCTAATTATTTTTAGATAGTTAACTAAAGTGCTATCAATTTCCATTGAATTTACTTTAAACATCATGTTCTGTTAATCCTACACGACAAAGCATATCTGTTCTCCTGAGAACAGGTTTCTCATTCCAGTTCATCATCCTTGTCCTTTGAAGGTGTTTATAAAAATGGCCATGTGAACACTTGAACTTATTTAAAAGAAACAAGCGAACATAAATTAGAACTTACATTAGAAGACTATCTGGAATACTGTAATAGGTACTAAGTGTGTGTTCAGTCGCTTTAGTCAGGTCAGGTCTGACTCTTTGAGATCTCATGGACTGTAGCCCGTCGGGCTCCTCTGTCCATGGAATTTTCCCAGCAAGAATACTGGAGTGGGATGCCATTTCCTCCTCCAGGGAATCTTCCCAATCCAGGGATCAAACTCAGGTCTCCTGCACCTCCTGCATTACAGGTGGATTTTTTTTTTTTTTTACCACTGAGCTACCAGGGAATGGGAACATCTTAAAAATTTTCACGTATCAATCAAAAGTAGCTTCAATTAAAATAAAAATAATCAAAGTTAATCAAATGCCCTGTGGTATAAAAAAAAAGATAAAACTAAAAAATAACTGAGATCTTTCCAAGTCAATGATAAGCTCTATGAATCATAACTGGAAATCTAAACTGAAATTGTATAAATCAGATGTATAATTGCCTTAACTCACCCACAAATATTAGGAAATAATCAGTGTTAAAATTATAAGTACATTCTTTGCCAAGTATTAAAACACTTGTTGTTAACATATGAACTAATTATATTGTTACAGAAAATGTTTAATAGGTGATTGATACACATAATAATTATTACCACATAATTAAGCATTATCTTATAATAGAGCTAGATATAAATTTATTCCTTACAAACGAAAAGTACTTAATAGCTGTATTAATTAAAGACATACATTATGAAAAATAATTCACATAATAATTTTAAAAATAATATTAAACTCTCATCTCAACATAAATGTCTTGCCTTTAATTGTTTAAATGAAAATGAAAAATGAATGAATAAATAAATTTATACTTAGGTTTTTTAAATGCAGGATATCATTAATATTAAAAATATTTCATTTAATTACACTGAAAATCAGTCATAATAAATTGCTTAAAATTGAAGGTATGGTAAAAATGAGGAAAAGGCAAAGAAAAAGCTAAGGACTGAAAAAAAATCTTTTGATGATAAGTATATAGATATCAAGATCAGTCTCTCTACACCATGAGAAATGTAACCTCCAAAATTGCCACTTTTATATTTTGATATAAGGCTTGCTAGTAGTAGTAGCAGCTGGTAAGATCATAGTATCATATGACTGCTGATTATTTGAAATGAGTGAGAAGTAAATAAGTGATCTCAGATAAACTATCAAGATGCCTGCATGCAGAAATGGCCTAAAATGAGAAACTCTTATTTCAAGTTCACTTGCATAACCCCATTGCAAAATGTACCAGATCTCAATAAATCCATCAGTACAATTAAGAAGGAAGTAGATATGTGTCAACTATACTTCAATATAAAATCAAAATTTTAAAAAGGCAGAAGTGGTACCAGTGAGGCAAATGTAAGTGCAGGAGCCCCAGTTAGACTGAAGACAATTTGAATGTGAACACAAGGACAACAGCATTTTGGTATGGATGGCCTCTAACCCTTCCCTCCCCTACCCCTTCACCCCTGCACCCCTACCCTAGCTCCCTGTCCCACCAAGCACTTAATCTCCATCATTCTCTCTTCCCTCTCTCACATGAAATATCTGCTGAAACCAATGGCTTGTCTCTTATTATCACAGGTATAAACTGACCTTGTGGTATTCCTATGGGACAGCATACAAAGCCTGAAGAAAGTTTATCAGTCTTAACTTCAGAGTGGACGTGAGCAAATTGGTTATAATCTCTGTAATGTCAACTCCCAAGACCCTAAACTCAATCAACTGGGAGCTGGCACAAGCTGTAACCTGCAGGTACTTCTATATGCTGTGTAGTCAGGGGATGGTCTAAGTTTTCAATGTGTAGCACTAAATCATCACTGTGGCAAGGTGCCCTTTCTTACTCTGGATTTTCTAAACATTATAAAAAGCCACACAAAAAAGCAAAACCATATATCCTCAGCCACAAAGACAATAGGGAGAATCAGAATCCTTATTACATATTCTTATAAATCAATGCAATAAAAACAAATACCCCAAGAGGAACATATTTTGTAGTGTGCCTTATGTGACCCTTTTTGATCCCTGTCAAGGCACAGAGATGAAGAAGGGAACAGCAGAATGTCAGAGAATCTGATAGATAATGGGAGACACCTCACTATCACATTCATGTCAGAGAGCAGTCTGGATTTACATATAGATATTATATAGAGACAAAACCAAGTCAAAGAAAAACAAAATTTTGTTAAACACAGTAGCAAAAACTAACTGGAAGACACTAGATGCAAGCTGGGGGCAATTAAGCTTGAAGCCTATTTCGATATATCCTTCTTAATCTATCAGTTTTCAAGGATACTTTCCCATGTGGTGACTTCAGTAAAATCACTAATGGAGAGATGCACAAGCTTTAGTCATCGGTTTCACTTTCTAGTTCACATCCTTCCATTTTCAATGGGTGGAGGTGATGGAATTCCACCTGAGGTATTTCAAATTGTAGTGTGGAAAAAGACTCTTGAGAGTCCCTTGAATAGTAAGGAGATCAAACCAGTCAATTCTACAGGAAATCAACCCTGAATATTCTTTGGAAGGACTGATGATGAAGCTCCAATACTTTGGCCACCTGATGCAAAGATCTGACTCATTAAAAAACACCCTGATGCTGGGAAATACTGAGGGCAAGAGGAGACGAGGGTGACAGAAGATGAGATGATTGGATGTCATTAGTGACTCAATGGACATGAGTTGGAGCAAACTCCGGAGATAGGGAAGGACAGGGAAGCCTGGTGTGCTATATGGGACAAAGAGTCCAACACAGCTTAGTTACTGAACAACAGTAGTAGGTAACCAACTGGCTGTCTAGTTGCTCCTTGATCAATACAGGTGGCAAAGTCTCGCTCACCAGGCAGTATATTCAGGTCCCATGAACCAAAGGTTCATGCAAGAGCTGGGCCTGGGTGGGCCAAGGACTACTTGAAACTGAATTTAACTTAGTGGGAAGTTAGTTAAACTCTTTGTAGGAAGGTTGCTATGTTAGTTGACTGGATGGCTATGGGTTATTCAGAATAATCCTCTCACTCAGACTCTCCTTCGGGGAAGGCAATGGCNGACTCCAGTACTTTGGCCACCTCATGCAAAGAGTTGACTCATTGGAAAAGACTCTGATGCTGGGAGGGATTGTGGGCAGGAGGAGAAGGGGACGACAGAGGATGAGATGGCTGGATGGCATCACGGACTTGATGGACGTGAGTCTGAGTGAACTCCAGGAGTTGGTGATGGACAGGGAGGCCTGGCGTGCTGCGATTCATGGGCTCGCAAAGAGTCGGACACGACTGAGTGACTGAACTGAACTGAACTGAAGTATATGAAGAGGTGCTCCTCATCATTAGTCATTAGGGGCATGCAAGTTAAAACTGGGTTTCCCAGGTAGCTCAGCAGTAAAAGAATTCACCTGCAATGCAGGTGATGTGGATTTGATCCCTGGATAGGGAAGATCCCCTACAGGAGGAAATGGCAACCCACTCCAGTATTCTTGCCTGAAAAATCGCATGCATAGAGGAGCCTGGTGGGCTACAGTCCATGGGGTTGCAAAGAGTTGGACATAACTGAGCAACTGAGCATACACACAAGTTAAAAGTACAACAAAGTACCTCTAAATACCATCTCAATGGCCAAAATGAAAAAGACTGACATTCATGAGTGTTGACACAGATGTGGAACAACTGGAACTCTCATACATTACTGGGGAAATGTAAATTGCTTCAACTAGTTGGCAAAACTGTCAATATATACTGGAGGCAAGCATATTTATACCCTGTGATCCAGCAATTCCATTCATAGGTATAGTCTTAAATGAATGAATGTATATATCCATCAAAAGTTATATATCAAGTGTTCATAGCAGATTTAACACTTAATAAACTAAAACCTGGAAGTGATGCCATCAACAGAAAAATGGACAACAAAGAGGAAGAAAGTATAGTTACATGAACATGGGAACATTCCACAAACATTACATTCTGTGAAAGAACCCAGTCATAAAAGAATACATACTGTAAAATTCCACTGATATGAAATTCAAGAAGTGGCAAGACTAATCAATAGTTAAATAAGTCAGAACAGTAGTTACTTCTGAGGGGAGGTGTTGACTGTGAAGGGGAACTAAAACTATCTGAAGTACTGGAAATATTCTCTATTTTAGTCTGAAATGTGTCTACATGTTAAGATTCATTATATTCACTTTATATCAGGGCATTTTAATTTATGTATTTTTTCAACTCCAGAAAAAAGGAAAAGATTTGTGCCTGGGAAATTTTTTTACATGTGGTTAAACAGGACGTTTTAGCACTTTTTCATTTCCTTTTCATTTGCATGATATTCCTTCCCTTGTGGTGCAATACTTGATTATTTTTCTTACGATAAGTTTATTCTAGGCATCCTTCAAGCAGATTTGTTGAGGCATTGCAATTTTTCTTCCTTAAAAAATGCCTGCTATATTTTGCCTATGTCTTGATAAAGAAATGGGCTACTTTTCTTTTTTTAGATTTAAAGATTTGTAACCACAACCACAAATCTTTAAAGGAAGCAAACATTTAAAATTTATATCCATTTAAAATATGTGCCCACATGCTGTGGTCTTGGTTGGGTTTCATTCTACTACGGCCATGCAAAGAGGAAGAAATTGTGCAATGATATGGAAAAAGAATTATAAAATATTCTTCCAATTAGGAATTAAAATTGAATTTCCATATTAAAATACTGTATTTCATACACCCAATGTATGAAATTCACATATAAGATATACTTGTTCTGTGTGTATGCTCAGTCATGTTCAACTCTGTGACCCCATGGACTATTGACCACCAAACTCCTCTGTCCATGGAATTTTCCAGCCAAGCATACTGGAATGGGTTGCCATTTCCTACTCCAGGGGATCTTTCTGACCCAGGGATTGAACCCGTGTCTCTTGCATCTTCTTCTGGGTGGGTGGATTCTTTACCACTGTGCCACCTAGGAAGCCCATATTTGTTCTATATACCATACAAAAACTTTTTTTTTTTCACTATGGCTATTTTGACATCTGTTATAGTAATTCTCTTAATTACTACAAATATTTAAATAAGTTTTTTAAAGTTATATGAAACATTCCCATGAAAAATAAAAGGAGCAAATGTAGCAAATAAATGGAGGCTTACTTAAATAAGATTAAATTCTCAAGTTTCAATAGATTTCAGTCCTTTTGTGAATTTTTTAGGCTTTTATAAGGGTTTAGAATCTTACGGAGGCAACACAAGTCTCAGAATTGCTATTGATGGGGACCACTTGAGGAGTAGAAAGCAGATTGGCACAGGGCCCAGAACTGAGGAGCTGACTGACAGTCATTCCTGGGGTTCCCATGTGCTCATTTGCTTCCGACTCTTTGCGACCCCATGGACTGTAGCCCGCCAGGCTCCTCTTTCCATGGGATTCTCTAGGCAAGAATACTGGAGTGGGTTGCCATGCCCTCCTCCAGCGGACCTTCCTGATCCAGGGGTTGATCCCGCATCTCCTGCACTGCAGGCGGATTCTTTATCCACTGAGCCCCCCTGGAAAGTCCAGGGTTCCCACACTGACACTGAATGAGAAAAGCATTGTCACTGAATAGTGAAAACCATAAATAACTGCCGTGCAGGAGGGAATTTATTCTGAGTGTTAAATCACCTAATTTGACTGACTGTTGAGGATTTTTTCCTTGCCTCTGATGTCAGATTTCGTCCAATGAGCGATTCCCAGTCTTCCTCTAGTTATTCACTCAACAAATATAAATTGAGCACCTGCTTCATACCAAGCTCTGTGTTATGCTGGGTACACAATGGGTCTCTGCTTTCATGAAGTGTATGGTCTATGGTCTCGGATTTCTCAGCATTGAGGATGTGATTCCTATTACAATAACCTCAGATATGCAGATGACACCACCCTTATGGCAGAAAGTGAAGAGGAGCTAAAAAGCCTCTTGATGAAAGTGAAAGAGGAGAGAGAAAAAGTTGGCTTAAAGCTCAACATTCAGAAAACGAAGATCATGGCATCTGGTCCCATCACTTCATGGGAAATAGATGGGAAAACAGTGGAAACAGTGTCAGACTTTATTTTTTGGGCTCCAGAATCACTGCAGGTGGTGACTGCAGCCATGAAATTAAAAGACGCTTACTCCTTGGAAGAAAAGTTATGACCAACCTAGATAGCATATTGAAAAGCAGATACATTACTTTGCCGACTAAGGTCCGTCTAGTCAAGGCTATGGTTTTTCCAGTAGTCATGTATGGATGTGGNACTCCAAAATCACTGCAGATGGTGACTGCAGCCATGAAATTAAAAGACGGTTACTCCTCGGAAGAAAAGTTATGACCAACCTAGATAGTATATTCAAAAGCAGAGACATTACTTTGCCAACTAAGGTCCGTCTAGTCAAGGCTATGGTTTTTCCTGTGGTCATGTATGGATGTGAGAGTTGGACTGTGAAGAAGGCTGAGTGCCAAAGAATTGATGCTTTTGAATTGTGGTGCTGGAGAAGACTCTTAAGAGTCCCTTGGACTGCAAGGAGATCCAACCAGTCCATTCTGAACGAGATCAGCCCTGGGATTTCTTTGGAAGGAATGATGCTAAAGCTGAAACTCCAGTACTCTGGCCACCTCATGAGAAGAGTTGACTCATTGGAAAAGACTCTGATGCTGGGAGGGATTGGGGGCAGGAGGAGAAGGGGACGACAAAGGATGAGATGGCTGGATGGCATCATGGACTCGATGGACGTGAGTCTGGGTGAACTCCGGGAGATGGTGATGAACAGGGAGGCCTGGCATGCTGCGATTCATGGGGTTGCAGAGTCGGACACGAGTGAGCGACTGAACTGAACTGAAGGCCCCATGGCAGCTCACCTCAGATGGACTACGGATTTGATCAAACCTTGATCAAGCAGAGTGATAACAGAATGAATTAGGGCCCATCATACGGTCAAGTTCAACATAAACAACGTGAAGAAAAGAAGTGGAAAGGGAAATGAATTTCTCTGCTCATATCATATCTTCTGCTTTTCCTCCCTCTCAGTAGGAATTGCTCATCTGATTAGTCATGATTCAGGTTGATTGCCGGGCTTCTTTCCCTCACAATCTCTCAGGTAGAGGGCAGAGGCCCTTGCTAAGATACTGTATGGGGTTTCGTTGTAGTCTGTAGATTCTGAAGAAATATTCCTTTTTTTATGATGCCAGATGTCAATTATAATCAGTATAATACGTCACTGAGCCAGTCAAAGAAGTGAGTGTCCTCTGCGAGAGGGCTTGATGATACTTTGAAGGCACTGTGACTGAAGACCCAAGAATGTCTGCATCCTGACTACAAATACCCCCACCTCCCTCCAGGATTCTGCAAGGGCAATACTCAAGGAACAGTCACAGGAGAAGAATCAAAATGCAGAGTCTTAATAATGGCACAAATGCTCCTCAATCCCCAGTGCTGGCTCCTCTGATAAAACCAGGACTCAAGTCCACCTTGAAGCTCCAGTCTAAGCAAGAGCTTCACTTACCAGCAAATCCGAGACTAGGGACCAGCACACTGGGGCACATCTGTGGGGATCTAGAGTTTAAAACATGATGATCCCTAGGAGGGACTGTGAGTCAGGTTTCTAAGGTGGCTGCACTTTGTGGGAGAAGATGGGCAATGATGGCTTCAGGGAACAGGGGCAAGATGCACATGGAACAAGGGAGAGTGGTTATCATCTTATAACCTGGTCGCCATGTCTCCCTCGAGCCTGTGTCTGCACGGCATGGTGCAAACCAAAGAAACGTGTGCTGGTCAGTTGAGGTCCTCTGTCTCTTCATCTTTGGCCAACTGGCCAGGCAATATTCTGGGATGCTGAGGACATTTCTCTCCTTACCTTCCTTTAAGGAGCAGGAGTCAACAAACATGACTGCATGAGGGTCTGCAGCTGCAAAAAGTAGAGAATCAGCTGGAAGCAGCTTACCCGGAGACTCGGCAAGATAGAGATGACAAAGTCCTTGGCAGAACATGGGCAAGACAGTAGGAGAAATATCCTCTCCCTCCTTTTGTGAAATGAGTGCTTCTTGTGCTTGGAGGTGCCTGAGAAAGGCCTGCTGTTTCCACTGACCATCATGTGTATCTGCAAGAACAGTACAAGTCTAGAATAAAAATCATATCTCTTCATAAACAAGGCATGATCTTATGCTTCTACCTTAAAACCTTTGGGGAATAAATTAAAGCATGTAAAAGAAAAAAACCTACATTTATGTAAGTTAATCAACCAGTTTACAATATCACATCTACTTCCAAAGATTTTCTTCTGAGCAAATAGTCAAGTTTGAGGGACTATAGTGGCCAAGACGGTGGCCCCCCAAAAGTTATGCCCACATCCTAAACCTCAGACCCTGTGAATATGACCTTATTTGGGGGAAAAAAGTCTTTGCAGATGTAATTAAGAATCTTGAGATGAGGATATCATTATGATCCTAAATCCAATGACAAGTATCCTTCACAGAGACACACAGAGGAAAAGGTGATGAGAAGATGAAGGCGGAGATTAGAGTGATGCAGCTACAAGCCAAGGAATGCCCACAGTCACGAGAAGCTGGAAGAGGTGAGGAACAAGTTCTCCCCTTGAGCTTTCAGGGAGACAGTCCTCTGACACCTTGTTTTTGGACTTCAAGCCTCAGAAGGGCAAGAATACACTTTTGTTGTTTTAAGCCACCAGTGTATGAGCATTTGTTACAGCAAAGGAAACGAACACAGGTATTTATTTCTTACTGTACTTTTTGTTAAATTTCAAATGTACACACACACACACACAGATACATATGTTCAGATTTGCTGTTGCCAAGTCACTTCAGTCATGTCCGACTCTGAGTGACCCCATAGATGGCCACCCACCAGGCTCCCCCATCCCTGGGATTCTCCAGGCAAGAACACTGGAGTGGGTTGCCATTTCCTTCTCCAATGCATGAAAGTGAAAGTGAAGTTGCTCAGTTGTGTCCAACTCTTAGCGACCCCATGGACTGCAGCCTACCAGGCTCCTCCGTCCATGGGATTTTCCAGGCAAGAGTACCGGAGTGGGGTGCCATTGCTTTCTCCAATATTCAGATTAAGCTTCTGCAATTCTCCATCTCCAAGCACTCAGACCTTATACAACTCCTGCCACATGCATCTGATTTCAGCTCCTCTCTCGAACGTGGAAGAGGCAACAAGCATCTCCCTTGGTCTCATTGATTGGGGAGGAGAGGAAGAGGAAGGGCATCCTCTCATAGGACCATCCGACCTGCCAAATCAAATGGAACTGGAGGTGGCCACCACCTTTCACCAGGGACTCCACCTGTGTTTCACAGAGAAAGAATTGATGCGATGCTGCCAAACTCGGCTCCACCCTTTCACTCTGCTCCAAACAGTGAGCACCAAACTCAGCTCCACCTTTTCCCTCTGCTCCAAACAGTGAGCACATGTCTTTGGTAGATGGTTTCTGAGCTCTGGACACAAGATTCTATGTAGCTAACTTCCTGGATCTGGAATTGAAGATCCCTATTCCAGCTCCCATTTAATATGGTATGATCTTCTAATTCTGTCTCATTGGCACCATCTTCAAAAAAGTGTTGGTTTACCCAAAGTTGATTTCTATCTCCCCTGAGAAACTAAAAGAGTAGAGTGGGCTCCAAGGGAGGATTGAGGAGGATGATTTGCCTGGGAAAATGATCTGGGTTCCCAATTCGTACGATTAAATAGAGGGCTTTTTGGTTTTAATCAATTAGGTCAAAAGATATGTCAGGTTTTGACGGAATGAAATGACCAAAAGGCACTTTTCCCCCAAGATTTGAATAAGTTCAATTCAATTAAGTTTCTGATAGGAAGGCACTTTATTAGTAAACAGGTCTCTAGCAAGGAGGCAGCAGAAAACAAACTAGTAAGAGAGTAACAGGCAGTGTTCTCCGTAGCTGCTTCTCAACTTTCAGGGTCTTGTGCTGTATTTTTCCATTAAAAAACACACACACACATAGGAAAAAAAAAAAAAGGAAGCTGAAGGTTACTGCCAAAACAGATCAGTTCCACCAAAAATGCTCCAGAGAACTCTTTTCCCAGCCCTGGAAATTATGCGGCTCTCTCCACCCTTCTAAATTACACTGTCCTGATAGATTTTATTTGCCCACTAAAAATACAGAATGGAGACATCAGCTGATAACACGGCTCGTGCTACTGTTGGCTGAGCCTGTATTTGTTTTCCAAGAACAGAACCAAGTTCTGGATCACAAGATCTTTAGAAATAAAGCCAGAGTGTCTTTATCCTTTGCAAAAATGTGGTGACTCTTCTTTTATCTCATATCACAGAGGGGACCCGGAGGCTGCAGCAATAATATATACGCAATAATTCTGTAGAAGTCTCAACTGAAATAGGAGTACAAGGATATTGCATTTGGATTCTGCTTAATATGTGTATCTCCCTTCCTCTAAACCTTCTTAAATATTCCAGAGCCTGAGACAGAGAAAAGAGTGACAGTGGAATCAGTTTGCAAATTAAAAGCAATCACAACCTTGATGTAAAAACGGCAGCCAATAGCCTCAGTGTTGCTCCTGATTTGGGTCTAGATTGACCTGCTGAGGAACCTGTCAACACAAGAACCCCAGCTGGTCCTGTTACTCATGTCCCACTAAAATGAATGCATCTGACTTCAAACTGGTAGTTTCGAATAAAAGCAATAATTTGTTTCCAGCTGATACAACTGTTTAATACAATACCTGCTGGCTCTCCAGAAGTAATATTTTCCTCTCCTTGGCAACAATGAAAATTACCTTGTCTTGGGGACCACCAATTCAAACCATACAAAATGTTCTCAACTTGAAGTATAAGACTTTTCAATGATAGTGATTTGCCATATGGAGGACTGGGGAGAAAAAAAAAAAAGTTCCAGAGATACAGAACAAACTAGAGGAGAGAGGGAAAAAAAATGTTAACAGAAGGCCGAAGCCATTTCACTATTGTAATAATTATTCTTGTAATGTTTTAATCAAAGGAAACAGCCGGTCTCTCTCCCCTCATTTATATTCAAGCCACCACACTTTGTAGGTGTTAATCTCCACGCCTTCAGGCTGTTAGGAGGGAGCGGAAACTGGCAGCCCCTGCACTGCAGAAGCCTGTAGCATAACAGTACCTGGCACTGCCCTTAATTATCTCCATTATGTTAATATGTGTTGTTTGTCAACAGCGAAAGAACTGAGACTATTAGGCAGTTGGGGAGACTAGGTTTTAGACGTAGGCTTGGGCAACTTGGAGGTTTCCCTTCGGTTATGATTTTTAAAAGATTGTTTAAGGGATTTTATATTTATGAGAGTGAAAGAAGAATCTAAAAACTCATTCCATAATCTCATCTGGTGTCTGTTTTCCGAAAGTCATTTGTCCTATGTCGTTTTTATTCTTCTCCAGTAAGTTTTTATTCTTCATTGGTGATCAAAAAATATGTAAATGTGTAAAGCATATAAATGAGAAAAGACAAACGGGATACTTACAGATTGTAAGGGGATGTGAGAGATTTATCTCTCAAGAGCTAAATTAACTAATTAATTACTATATAAAATCAGTAGTACATACTTTTCAAATACAACAGGAAAACATTTAAGACTATTCGTGTAAGAGAAAACAATGCCATTAGTATTCAAAACCCTAACACTAGCAGCTCTTTTTCAGAGCAGCATGGCGAAGCTTATATGAAAGTTCTGGGCCATTTTCTAGTTTCCCGGCATAAACAACGCCTGGAACCCAGCCCAGTCCACCCATGCGGAGACCGCAGAAGTGAATCGGACCAACGGCAATGGAGTTATTACTAAGTCACCAAACACACACAGGGTGTGAGCCCGTATCAGCAACAGAAATGAGAGACAGGGCTGTGTACTTTTTTTTATAAGCCATTTCTATTCACAATGTGAGCTTTTCTGAGCATTTCCCGGGCTGCCTGGGCTGAGCACGGCCTGATTACTGGAGGGGAGAGAGGCAAACTGTGGCTTGCCTGCTCCGATATCAACAATCTGACCTGCAGTTTCCTCATCTGTGGAAATAATGCTAATCAGCCTGGCTGGTTTTGATCAGCCAGCTCTCAGAGCCTCTGTCCTGGCTTGCTGGGTTGGCCCAGAACAGGGGCCTGTGTAAGGACTGGCATGTTACCATTCTGTCAAAAGCATCAAAAAGGCATTGAAACTTTCTTTCCAAATTCCACGGGGACCCTAGAAATATGTGACTCTTCCAGAAAAACAGTTCTTAGACAGCAGGGCTGAAGGAGGGAACTGTGGTTAAGAACCTGGGTTCAAGCCCCATCTTCCATTGACCTGCTGGGTGATCTGGGGAAGAAATGTAACATTTCTAAGTCAAATTCTTTGCCTGTAAAATAAGACTAATGCAATAACCTTTTCATTGAAAAGCGTTAGTCACTCAGTTGCGTCTGACTCTGGGATCCCATGGGCTGTAGGCTCCTCTGTCCATGGAATTCTCCAGGCAAGAATACTGGAGTTGGTAACCATTCCCTTCTCCAAGAGGATCTTTCTGACCCAGGGGTTGAACCTTGGTCTCCCACCTTGCTGGCAGATTCCTTACCATCTGAGCTACCAGGAAAAACCTACACTTTTCACCGGGTTATTGATAAAAAATTAATTCATACAGTGTAAGAAAAAATTTTATAAGCTATCAAATGCTATATAATGTATATCTCATCCCACTTTTCTTCTGACGGTGACTCCTGCTTCTAGATTCAGAGCACTTATTCCCACTGAGGTGCTGGGTATGTCACTCTCAGTTCAGTTGCTCAGTCGTGTCTAACTCTTTGCGATCCCATGGACTCCAGCACACCAGACTTCCCTGTCCGTCACCAACTCCCAGAGTTTGCTCAAATTCATGTCCATCGAGTTGGTGATGCCCTCCAACCATCTCATCCTCTGTCATCTTGCCCCCAATCCCTCCCAGCATCAGGGTCTTTTCCAATGAGTCAACTCCTTGCATGAGGTGGCCAAAGTACTAGACTTAGCTTCAGCATCAGTCCTTCCAATGAACACACAGGACTGATCTCCCTTAGGATGGACTGGTTGGATCTCCTTGCAGTCCAAGGGACACACAAGAGTCTTCTCCAACACCACAGTTCAAAAGCATCAATTCTTCGGCACTCAGCTTTCTTTATAGTCCAACTCTCACATCCATACATGACCACTGGAAAAACCATAGCCTTGACTAGATGGACCTTTGTTGGCAAAGTAATGTCTCTGCTTTTGAATATGCTATCTAGGTTGGTCATAGCTTTTCTTACAAGGAACAAGCATCTTTTAATTTCATGGCTGCAATCACCATCTGCAGTTATTTTGCAGCCCAAGAAAGTAAAGTCTCTCACTGTTTCCATTGTTTCCCCATCTATTTGCCATGAAGTGATGGGACAGGATGCCATGATCTTCGTTTTCTGAATGTTGAGCTTTAAGCCAGCTTTTTCACTCTCCTCTTTCACTATCAAGAAGTTCTTTAGTTATTCATTTTCTGCCATAAGGGTGGTGTCATCTGCATATCTGATATTTCTCCCAGCAAACTTGATTCCAGCTTGTGCTTCATCAAGCCCAGGATTTCGCATGATGTACTCTGCATAGAAGTTAAATAAGCAGAGTGACAATATACAGGTTTGATGTGCTCCTTTCCCGATTTGGAACCAGTCTGTTGTTCCATGTCCAGTTCTAACTGTTGCTTCCTGACCTGCATACAGGTTTTTCAGGAGGCAGGTCAGGTGGTCTGGTATTCCCATCTCTTTAAGAATTTTCCAGTTTGTTGTGATCCACACAGTCAAAGGCTTTGGCATAGTCAATAAAGCAGATGTTTTTCTGGAACTCTCTTGCTTTTTCAATGATCCAATGGATGTTGGCTATTTGATCTCTGGTTCCTCTGCCTTTTCTAAATCCAGCTTGACTGTCTGGAAGTTTATGGTTCACGTACTGTTGAAGCCTGGCTTGGAGAATTTTGAGCATTACTTTGCTAGCATGTGAGATGAGTGAAATTGTGTGGTAGTTTGAACATTCTTTAGCACTGCCTTTCTTTGGGATTGGAATGAAAACTGACCTTTTGCAGTCCTGTGGCCACTGCTGAGTGTTCCAAATTTGCTGGCATATTAAGTGCAGCACTTTCACAGCATCATCTTTTAGGATTTGAAACAGCTCAACTGGAATTCCATCACCTCCACTAGCTTTGTTCACAGTGATGATTCCTAAGGACCACTTGACTTTGCACTCCAGGATGTCTGGCTCTGGGTGAGTGAGCACATCACCGTGGTTATCTGGGTCGTGAAGCTCTTTTTTTGTATAGATCTTTTCTGTATGGCACCCTCAACAAGTGAATTTTATTCCAATGCATACTGTATCCAAGATTTTTTTGTTGAGGAGGACCTGCCTCCTTGGTGACATGCTAGAACTTGATTCCACAGAGAAAGAAAAAAAAACTGTCTCCTTATACTGAAAAGGAGTTATTACTTTTTTGTTTTTTAATGCTGATTAGCAATGTGGTCAAATTACATAAACTACCACAATATTGTAAAGTAATTAGCCTCCAATTAAAATAAATTAATTTAAAAATAAAAATAAGAAAATGTAAGAAAAAAACCACATTATTGAATCAGCATATACTCATTGAAACCTCAAAATAGTGCCACTTTAAGGGTGTCTACCTCATGAGTTTCACTGCATGAACCTAAAGAAATAAAATGTTCTCTGCAACTCAAAAAAAAAGAGAGAAAGAAATGTGACCAAATTAAATATGATTTTGAGCTTTTCTGCCTAAAAAGATCTGAAGGGATTTTAAATCACTGTGTCCCTGATGAGAGAAAATTGAGTGGGTCAGCAGGGTCTGTTCTAGCTCTGCAGCCGGGGTGCCCAGTGCGATCAGGTGGGAGAGAGTCCATTCTCACAGGCACCTTCCATTGGTCCTGCTTCCAGCCTGGGTCAGGGAGCACAGCCTGGGTCAGCCACTCTCCTCCTAGAAAAATGTAACTGCCATAGGGTTGCCGGATACAATACAGAACACCAGGCTGAAATCTGAATTTCAGATAAACAACTAACAGCCGGGGTGCCCAGTGCGATCAGGTGGGAGAGAGTCCATTCTCACAGGCACCTTCCATTGGTCCTGCTTCCAGCCTGGGTCAGGGAGCACAGCCTGGGTCAGCCACTCTCCTCCTAGAAAAATGTAACTGCCATAGGGTTGCCGGATACAATACAGAACACCAGGCTGAAATCTGAATTTCAGATAAACAACTAACGTTTTTTTTAGAATAAAGTGAAGTCTCTCAGTCATGTCTGACTCTTTGCGACGCTATGGACTGTAGCCTACTAGGCTTCTCCGTCCATGGGATTTTCCAGGCAAGAGTGCTGGAGTGGGTTGCCATTTCCTTCTCCAGAGGATCTTCCCGACCCAGGGATTGAACCCAGGTCTCCCGCATTGTAGGCAGATGCTTTACCGTCTGAGCCACCAGGGAAGTCTTTTAGAATAAGTGTGTCCCAAATATTGCTCAATCTGGTAATCCCTAATTGTTGCCTGAGGCAGAAGAATCCTGGAAAAAATGTCTTTTTTTTTTTTTTAGAAGAACTATAGCAGTCTTCTAGTTCAACCTCCTCATTTTATGTATGAGAAAAAGGAAAGCTACTTGTCCTCATAAACACTAGGAGAGCCAGGCCTAGAATCCCCCCAAAGTGCTGAGGTTCTACCAACAGCAATTCTGGCATGGATTTCCTTTTTTTTTTTTTGAAAAAGCTATTGAATTTACAGTACCTTCCATTTTTCTGAATATTTTTTCACATAAATATGGGGAATTATTGGCTGTTGTTTTTATGTGTGTGAATGTATGTTAGTTGCTCAGTTGTTCCCGACTCTTTGCGACCCCATAGACTGTAGCCGGCCAGGCTCCTCTGCCCATGAATTCTCCAGGCAAGAATACTGGAGTGGGTTAGCCATTCTCTTCTCCAGGGAAACTTCCTGACCCAGAGATTAAACCCAGGTCTCCTGCATGGCATTGTTTTTATACTGAAGCCTTTGTATGTCTGTGGCCAACAGAAACAGCCAGCACTAAAAGGGTAATTAATGATTACCTAGACCTGTGCTGACCACAGGATGTGAGGACAGGAGAGGATTTTGTGTGAGGTCAGTTTACTTTCCAGGGTTTCCACCATGACTTAACTTGAGACAATGAGGTCATCAAGCCAGGAAGGTGTAGAATAAAGAGGGAGAAGGAAGGAGGCCCATCGGAAAAGGCTTTTACCTTACAACTCAAAATCAAAGTACGTGTTTTAGTCCCAGTCTCATCCTTTGCCCTTTGTCCTCTGACCTTCACCTACCTGCAGACTCAAGGCTGCCCTTGCCTCCTTCTGCTTTCATAGCTGGGGCACGTGAGGACGCATCCATCTATCACACTAGCTCCCTTTCTTCTCTTAGGAGAACTGGGCCTGGGCATGGTTTGGCAGCAGATTTCTACCTCAAGGTCAAAGCGCACAACAAAAACCACGCAGCACAATGGAGGATGGATTTAAAAGAAGGCTGGGAGCCCTACCACGTTTTAGGTGCAGATGGGGCGGAGGGACGGCATTCAGAGGCTTCAGTTTCATGAATATAAGGCAGGATTTTTCCCCCTTTCCTTGTCTTTTCAGAGTTTCCCCTTGCGGTATGAGACACTTGGTACACGCTGAACCTTCTAAAAAGAATGGTGGGGACGGCCTTTGTCTGGTCACTTTCTCCCCCATCCTTCAGAGCTGGCCAGCACGCTGCAGCTCTGTAACAGGCCAAGCCTCGATGCCTGTAGAGTATCTTTGGAGCTGATATTCATCATGCCCTCTTCTGTGACTGGCACACAAGGGACTTTCCCCTCTGTGCTCCCTAGCTAGGGCTGAATCTCCTTGGCAAGGCTGGTGGTGACCGCACAACCTCACACCTGCCAGTGCTGGAAAGTTCTGGAAATAAGAACTCTGTGCCAGACATTCCTCTGGAGCACTTCACCCCATCCAGTTCCTCATTCTCCCGGCCGTTAGCCCAGTCACCAATTTCTTGTACTTGGTTCAACTTTTTGCAGCGAAAAGTATGCAAAGAATGTAGCTGAGAACCAAGTGCCTGCCCAGCCCTCAGGCTCCAACTCGGGTTCCCTGGCTGCTGTCAAGACCTCCCCTGGGCAGCAAGCCTCGCATTTTCCCAAGTTCCCTCACAGCTGTTCCTGCCTCACTATCTGAGTGACTTTCACTTCACTTCACTGTGAGACTGAGTGGGCAGATTCAGATCAAGCAACACCTTGTGCGGATTTCCCTCATGACAGGTTCGTGCTGGGCCATTTCATCTATTTCACCTCGTGGTATCCTGCGGAGCATCCTACAAGGTCAAGAGAAGTTACCCATCATACAGACGGAATGCTTGAGAAGCAGAGAGAGGAATGCCCTAGGACTGAAAGCTGACTCTTCTGCTGCATGACAGCTAACTTACTTTCAATTCTGTGCTCCAAACAGATGTATGGATCAATGAACAGAACAGAACAGAGAGCCTAGAAATAAACCCACACATTCATTGTCAATTAATCTTCAACAAAGGAGGCAAGAATATACAGTGGGAAAAAAGGCTCTTCAGCAAGTAGTGTTGGGGCAGTTGGACAGCTGCATGTAAATCAACAAAGTTAGAACACACCCTAACAGCATGCACAAAAATAAACTCAAAATGGCGTAAAGACACAAACATAAGATATGACACCATAAAACTCCTATAAGAGATCATAGGCAAAATGTTCTCTGATATAAATCATACCAATGTCTTAGGTCAGTCTCCCAGGGCAACAGAAATAAAAACAAGGACAAGAAAAAAAAAATGGAACCTAATCAAACTTACATGCTTCGCACAGCAAAGCAAACTATAAACAAAAGGAAAAGACAATCTACAGAATTGGAGAAAATATTTGTAAAAGACGCAACCAATAAGGGCCTAATTTCCAAAATATACAAACAGCTCATGTAACTCACACAAAAAAGCAAACAACCCACTTTAAAAACGAGGAAACCAAGACACATTTCTTTAAAGAAGAAATTTCTCATTGTTGTTTAGTTGCGAAGTTGTGTCTGACTCTTTTGCAACCCCATGACCTATAGCCTGCCAGGTTCCTCTGTCCATGGGATTTCCCAGGCAAGGATACTGGAGTGGGTTGCCATTTCCTTCTCCAGGGAATCTTTCCTGTGTCCCAGGAAATTGACCCATGAATTGAACCTATATCTCCTGCATTGGCAGGTGGATTCTTTATCACTGAACCACCAGGGAAGTCCAAAGAACAAATGCAGACAGCATTTGAAAAGATGTTCAACACTGCTAATTATTAGAGAAATGCAAATCAAAACTACAGTGAGGTACCACTTCAAGCTGGTCAGAATGGTCATCATTAAAAAGTCTATAAATAACCGATGTTGGAGAAGGTGTGAAGAAAAGTGAACCCTCCTACACTGTCGGTGGGAATATAAGTTGGTACAGCCACTGTGGTAAACGGTATGGAAGTTTCCCAGAAAACTTAAAATAGACCATCTGACCCAGCAGTTCCACTCCTGGGCATATATCCAGACAACACTATAATTCACAAAGATACATGCACCCTTTATGTTCACAGCAACACTATTTACAATAGCCAAAACACAGAAACACAGATGAATGGATAAAGAAGATGTGATACAAATATACAGTGAAATATTACTCAGCCGTATAAAAGAATGAAATAATGCCATTTGCACCAACATGGAGGCAACTAGAGATTATCATATTAAATGAAGTGAGACAGAAAGACAAATGCCGTATGTTAACACTTATATGTGGAATCTAAAATATGACACAAACGAACCTGTCTATGAAACGGAAACAGAATCACAGATATAGAGAAGAGTCTGATGGCTGCCAAGAGGAAGGGGTTTGGGGAAGGGATGGAATGGGGGGTTAGGGTTAGCAGATATAAGTATTTGTATATTGAATGGATTAAAAACAAGGTTCTACTGTATAGCATAAAGAACTATTAATGTATTCAATATTCTATGGCAAACCATAATAGAAAAGAATATTAAAAAAAGAATCGTGTGTATATGTGTGTATATATATCAATTGTTTTGCTATACAGCAGAAATTAACACATTATAAACCAACTATATTTCAATTTAAAAATTTGATAAATTCTATTAAAATTCTTTAAGTACTATTTCCATAGGAGTGCTGAGTTAAAGTATATGTGCATTTTATTTTTTATAAACGTGGCCAGATTACTTTCATAAAAAGTTGTGATAATAATTCATGTTTCAGCCAGCAATGTGGGTCCAAGAGCCGCATCTCTTCCATATCCTGGCTGGCTTTTGGTGTTTGTTGGTTAGTTCTCTCATTCTAATAGGTGTAATGTGACAGCTCATTGATATTTTAATTTGCATTTCCCTTGCTACAGGGGGAGGCTGAGTATCTTTTTATGTTTGCTGACCATTTGAATTTGTTCTTCTTCAATTTCTCTGTAATTGTTTAATTATTTTTCATTTCCCCCTGGAGTGCAAGGTCCACCAGAGCAGACACCAAATGTGTCTTATTATTGTTGTTATTTCTGGTTCCTGAGACAGTTGCTGGCAAATAGTAAACACTCTATAAGGAGTTGCTTAATGAATAAGTAAATATCCTTAACCCAGTCATTCTCCAAGTAACAATGTGAAAGAAATAACAATAGCTGTCTGTAACGGTCTGTCCATGAAATTTTCATTAGAGGATCATTTATAATGAGAGTTAAAACAGGTAATGATATTTGATACAAAAATAATAAATGTAACAGTGAATTATTTAGTGGATACTAGTAGGTTGTGACATTGTACGGGACATTGTACAGGAGACAGGGATCAAGACCATCCCCATGGAAAAGAATTGCAAAAAGGCAAAATGGCTGTCTGAGGAGGCCTTACAAATAGCTGTGAAAAGAAGAGAAGTGAAAAGCAGAGGAGAAAAGGAAAGATATTCCCATTTGAATGCAGAGTTCCAAAGAATAGCAAAGAGAGATAAGAAAGCCTTCCTCAGTGATCAACGCAAAGAAATAGAGGAAAACAACAGAATGGGAAAGACTAGAGATCTCTTCAAGAAAATTAGAGATACCAAGGGAACATTTCATGCAAAGATGGGCTCGATAAAGGACAGAAATGGTATGGACCTAACAGAAGCAGAAGATATTAAGAAGAGGTGGCAAGAATACAAGGAAGAACTGTACAAAAAGACCTTCATGACCCAGATAACCATGATAGTGTGATCACTCACGGAGAGCCAGACATCCTGGAGTGCGAAGTCAAGTGGGCCTTAAGAGACATCACTATGAACAAAGCTAGTGGAGGTGATGGAATTCCAGTTGAGTTATTTCAAATTCTAAAATATCAGCTGTTAAAGTGCTGCACTCAATATGCCAGCAAATTCAGAACACTCAGCAGTGACCATAGGACTGGAAAAGGTCAGTTTTCATTCCAATCCCAAAGAAAGGCAATGCCAAATAATGCTCAAACTACCGCACAATTGCACTCATCTCACACACTAGTAAAGTGATGCTTAACATTCTCCAAGCCAAGCTTCCAGGCTGGTTTTAGAAAAGGCAGAGGAACCAGAGATCAAATTGCCAACATCCGCTGGATCATGGGAAAAGCAAGAGAGTTCCAGAAAAACATCTATTTCTGCTTTATTGACTATGCCAAAGCCTTGGACTGTGTGGATCACAATAAACTGTGGAAAATTCTGAAAGAGATGGGAATACCAGACCACCTGACCTGCCTCTTGAGAAATCTGTATGCAGGTCAGGAAGCAACAGTTAGAACTGCACATGGAACAACAGACTGGTTCCAAATAGGAAAAGGAGTATGTCAAGGCTGTATATTGTCACCAGCTCATTTAACTTATATGCAGAGTACATCATGAGAAACGCTGGGCTGGAAGAAGCACAAGCTGGAATCAAGATTGCCAGGAGAAATATCAATAACCTCAGATATGCAGATGACACCACCCTTATGGCAGAAAGTGA
>SJYX01004570.1:0-28190 GCA_006410675.1 Oreotragus oreotragus | reverse complement strand
AAGCTGAAACTCCAGTACTTTGGCCACCTCACGCAAAGAGTTGACTCATTGGAAAAGACTCTGATGCTGGGAGGGATTGGGGGCAGGAGGAGAAGGGGACGACCGAGGATGAGATGGCTGGATGGCATCACGGACTCGATGGACATGAGTTTGGGTAAACTCCGGGAGCTGGTGATGGACAGGGAGGCCTGGTGTGCTGTGACTCATGGGGTCACAAAGAGTCAGACACAATTGAGCAACTTAACTGAAATGAACTGAGTAGGTTGTGTGTTGAAATTTTTTTTTAAAAATAATTTACCCTGTTTAATCCTCACAATATATTGAGATTTAAAAAGTAATTATACCACTGTATGCACAATATAATTCTCATTGTTTAAAGAAATGGCTTTGCAGGCACTGACAAATAACTGGAAAGATATATACCAAATTGTTCACAGTTGTTAATTTGTGTGATTTTAAAACTATAGATTATTTTTAGCTTCTTTTTTTGCTTAAACCTATTTTGATCTCACTCTTTTCCACCTTTTGAAATAAGGAAAATAATGGAAGAAAAGCAACTCAAAAATAATATTCTATTATCTAGTGCTTTCTTGTTTTTAATAAAGTATGTATATATATGTATATTCAGTTAAAAATACACACCTATATAAATATGTATATAAAAACCAAATAAAGTCTGAGAATAAAGACTAAAGCTGATAAATACCTAATGAAACAGCTCATTGGCCACCTCATTTTTCCTAGATGATATATGTCCCGGGGCTTGTTTCCCCAGGAACGAGGTATATTTGTCTCCTCAGTCTTGGAGGGTTGACCTAAGGGGCTATTAATCATTTTGTCGGGAGCTCAGAGAGAACCCTCTGGAAACAGAAGTTACAAGCCAGTCCAGCTGCAGCATCAATGATGGAGGTGCCCGGCCACTGGCACGGAATCGAGCATCGGCACGGGTAGAATGATGGAGAGAGTCATTTCCTTTCTTGCCGCCCTGCGCCGCAGGTGAGACCCCCGCCAGCTCCACTCACACCCTCCAAGCAGTTCTTCCCTGTCATGTCGTATGAAATCGAATGAGATTTTTCTCTCAGTGGAAATCAAGACTGGAATCCTGAGGGCAGAGGTGAGAAGTGGTACAGCCTGAAAACAAAGAAGCCCTCGACCAAAGAGCTTAAGGAGGGTCTCCCCTGAGCAGCAGAAACCACCCCCCACCCCACCCCAATCAAACAAGTAGATCGACAATTGAAATTTCAGAAGAACCTACTCTGGCTCTCTGATGTGTTTCACCCTAAATTCCCTTTCTCTGTTGAGCAAACTCACTGGAAGTCACACAAATGAACCTCCCCATTCTCCGCTCTCAGAAAACTCAGGCTGACTCCAGTTTTGCGAATGGAAGCTATTTCTAAGCACCCTGTGGACATGGAGCAAAGCCCAGGCCCAGTCTTGGGGCTTGAGGAATTCTGGGTTGAGACATGATGTGAATGCCGCAGGGTCAGGACCCAAAGATGCAAAGAAAGAGCCTTAACATAAGTGTAGATTCAAGGTGTTTGAAAGAAGACGCAAATGTAGAAGCACATCATGAATATGGTGGCTTCATCTGCTGGTCTCTCCTCAACACACATAAGTAGGAATAGAAAAATGGAAGATGCTGGTAAGCTAACAGGCCTTCCAAGTCCATCCAAGAAGCGAAATTCCTTCACAGCAATTATTCAGATGATGTTTTTGCTTAGAAGTTTTCTGTTTACAAAAAAAAAAAAACAACACACAGTAACTTCTCATGCTTTGCAAAGCTGCTGTTGGAGCCAAGCATCCTTGTGGAGTGGTAGCAATAAATCTTTTTTTTTTTCCCCACACAAAGAAAGTTCTATTTTACCCAACACTTCACTCACCCAGGCAATCACAGTCAAGTATTCAAATCTGGATTTCTGTTTCCCACTTTGGTTACTAGCACACTGGGCCCCTTGCCTTCTTTTGGACTCTGTGACTTCAGATATTTATCATTGCAGGGACAGATTTTGCGAAGAGCATTTTGGTTTCAGGCAGAAAACAAAAATAGATGCACTTCAAAGACGATCCAAGCGGCGCTATGTTTTTGATTATTCTTTATCCCCTCAACCATTAAAAAAAAAAAAATCCTGCCGTTTGAAAGAATCACCTGAATCCCCGGAGAAGCATGAAAGCACATTAGACAATTAAACAGATTCCCGGCATCATTAGGGCCCGCTGTGTGTGTGAGTAGCACGCAAGCAACACAGTGCAGCCAGAGGGACTGATCAGAGGACGCGCGGCAGGTGTAGGCAGCATCATTTTTCCCTAGAAGAGACCACATCTCCAAGTCGCTTTGATAATATCCCCAAGACTTCTTGTCAGCAGGAGGCTTCCAGCACTTTTGTTGTGAGAAGCCTTTTGTGCTGAGACAACAATGTGGACTTTAACCCCGATCTTGTTTTTTCACATTTAATAAATTAGAAGAAAACAGAGCTAGTGAACAGTACTCCAAAGACATGACTCCAGAACTTTCTTTTCTGCGATTATCCACAGTGTAGCATGTGTCGAGAACATGGATAGGCGGTTCTGCTGCAGTGTGATAATCCTGCCACCAAGGAGGTAAAAGGAGGCTTCAGGTTCTGAGCATCTACCTCTTTCCATACAGGGTTACTCTGTGGCACTGACAGGTCAACAAAGGAGTGCCGAGTGCAAGAACTCTTCTGCCTTAAGTAGGTACAGTCTGCTCTCCATACTCATGGGTTTGGCATCACAGATGGAGGGCCAACTATACTATGTCATTTTAGATAAGGGACTTGACCATCCTCCAGTTTTGGTACCATGGTCCTGGAACCAACCCCCGTGAATACAGAGGGAGGACTCTATTGTGATTGTAACTCTGCATCCATAAAAAAGTTATGGGTATAGAAGCAAAGGTGGGTATTGCATGTCAATATCAGATGGTCAGAATGAAAGGATGCAAATATATAGAGATACCATGTATAGAGAAAGGCAAGCAGTCACGGGAATGAAGAGCAAATCCACCGCAGCTCTCACGAGACCAGCCGGGAAATGAGTTTCAGGAAAGGCAGGGGCTGAAGGGTGTTGATAAGAAACATACATGAGAGGTAGACAAACAAACAAACAAAACCCAGAGGTGGATGGAAATGGGGCAGAAATGGAGAGAATAAGTTTCCAAGGCAGAAGGATAATCTGCAATTTGCTTGACCCAGGTTGGAAGTGAGAGATCAAGATAGTTCAAAAGAACTCAATCATAGATCCCAGAGCAGCCAACAGCAAGCTAACTGAGATGCTTGCTGCATCCACGTGATCCTCTATCCACCTAAGTCAGTGGATATAAGAAGGAAATCCACCTTAAAATCTACTTCTAAGTTAAGCCTAAAATTTATTTCCAAACGGGTAAGTTAGATTTCCATATTCCTTTCATGACACACAAGAGTTCTGAGATTATATACTACTGAGGAAAATCCTTTGGAGGCCGACACTAGAATCTACTAGGAAAAAAAAACGGATTTCTTCTAAATCCAGGCATAAATAGAGATGAAAATCTGTCCCATGAGATTGATGGCATGGATGGTATGGAAAAGAAAGTTTTCTCAGATTCTCAGAAAGATGCTTTTAGCTCTATAGAAGAGAAACTGTCCAATGTGGATGTTCCTGACAGCATCTCCAGCTTTACTTGGAAGAATTTTAGCAGTGTTTTTGAAACTTGGAGAGTTTCCAGGCATATTCTATGGCTTTAAAATAAGTCTATGGCCTATAGAACTAGAATATTCCTCTCGTACCTTATAGAAACACTCCCATTACACTTAGGCTGTAGTCAGTGCCAGGGTGGAGGTTTCAGAACCAGTTCCCAAATTAATTAGTATTGCAACACAGGGAAAATCACTGAAACTCTCTGACCTTTAGATTTCCATCTGTAACCTGTGAGTGATAATACTGTCTCATGAAAATCATTGGGAGGAATGTGACTTGAGTTGCATGCAAGAATGTGTTAAAAGGATTTCAGGATATAATACTGAATTTCCAGCAGCACGGCAGATGAACCTGATGTAGCCTCGATCCCTCCAGTTACAAAGATACCCAAATTTTGGATAAAGCAGAACACTTACAAATACAGAGGGAGAGCTGAGCTTGAAGGAAAACAGGGGAAATGGCCAAGTGCCAGAGAGAAAAGAAACCAAAGTCAGAGAAATGAGCAGAAGCTGATGCAGAAGCAGTCCCCTGGGTTTTCACTGGGTTTCCCAAGTTCCTAGACGTAGACTGATGGGTTTCTGCGGTTCATGGAGGTAAGAGGTAGAGCCTCTGCCTGTAGATGGTAACGGGAGAATACAGTCCACAGCGAAGAGCTGTACTCTCTGCTCAAGCTACCACAACAAAATACTACAGACCGGGTGGCTCATGAGAAATCTGCTTTCACACACTGTTGGAAGCTGGAAGTGCAAGATTAAGGTATTGGCAGATTTGGTTTCTCCTGAGCCCTCTCTCCTTGGCTTGCAGATGGTCACCTGCTCCCTGTGACCTTTGCATGGTCTTTCCTCTGTGCATCTCTAGCATCTCTCTCTTTCTTATACTGACATTTGTCAGATTAGATTAGGGTCCCACCCATATAACCACATGTAACCTTAACTCCTCTTTAAAGATCTCCTCTCCAAATATATTCACATTCTAAGGTACTAGGGATTAGGGGCTGCACCATACAAATTTTAGGGGATACAGTTCAGTCCATAACAGAGGCCGACAAAAGCCCTACACAAAGGCTCAGAGAGGCAGTAAGAAAGTTTAAGAAACTTTCTCACCATTTATAAGGGGCTTTGGATGAGGAGGGTGTGAAGATCACCAGAGAGAGGTAAAAGCCCTTGTAATATGTACAGGTGTGGACGTACATATTCTTGCTGGATGTTGTGAGAACTGTACACTAAGAAACTGATATAAAATGAAATTTCTCAAACCCTACCAGAAACTTAAAAAAAAAAAAAGACTAATCAGAGCAAGATTTTTACAACCCGAAATATGAGGCATGTACGTTTTGATTCTGCTAAAAACTGGTTAAACAACAGCAAAAGGCAACGAAAACTACAGTGAGAGCCATCAGATGGAACAGACTGATTGCGCTTCCCTTGTGGCTCAGCTGGTGAAGAATCCGCCTGCAATGAGAGCCATCAGATGGAACAGACTGATTGCGCTTCCCTTGTGGCTCAGCTGGTGAAGAATCCGCCTGCAATGCAGGAGACCTGGGTTCAATCCCTGGGTTGGGAAGATCCCCTGGAGAAGGGAAAGGCTACCCACTCCAGTATTCTGGCCTGGAGAATTCCACAGACTACAGTCCATGGGGTCACAAAGAGTTGGGCATGACTGAGCAACTTTCACTTTCTTTTTCAGTGGTTCTCAAGTGTGTTCCCTGGACCAGCAGCATCAGTACTACCTGAGCAACTTGTCAGAAGTGCAGATCCTTGGGCCCCAATTAGACCTGAATCAGAAACTCTGGGAGTGGGGCCAAGACATCTGTGCTCCAACAAACCCTCCAAGGGATTCTGATGAAGTGTGGGAAGCCCTGCCACAGAGGAGTGCACATCTCAGCAGCAGTGCAGTACGATGCTTCCAACAACAGCTCCCTTCTCCCCATGACACCACCAACTTAGACACTCATGCCACCCAGCGCCCTCCCCACTGCCCTTCCCTGCTGGTGTGAGGTTCAAAGCGCCAGGTCACTTCCCTTTGCTCCTAAATGCCTCTCCCCCTTGCTCATCAGCTCTCCCCGAAGTCCTAGGGCTTAGCACTTAGTTGGTGCTCAGAACATTTTTTACTGGAAAGAATAAAGAAGAGGTGCATGTACTGTGGGGCTATGTTCTCTTAAAAGATGTTAGCCTTACCACATTAGCTATTTCAAATGGGGGTGGTGGTCTGCTACCTCTGACATTGCTAAACCCAGACAGCATAGCTCTGAGGCAAGGAAAGGAATGCTGTGGAAGGAGACTGTATCAGTCAGTAAAGGTTGCCCTAACAAAGTATCACAGACTGGGAGGCTTCAACCTCAGAAATAAATTCACTCATGAGATCAAGAGGCTGAAGTAGAGGATGAAATGAATCTGGAGACCAAGATGGTGAGAATGACGAAAATGAAGATGATTGCAAGAAACAGTGCCATACCTAGCTCTAAAATCTCTAGGAATAATCGAGATTATATTGTAACTTTGAAGACGGAGTCTTAAGAGAGCACTATCGGTTTGCTTCCACAGAAAATAAAGATTTAGAAACCAAGTGAAAAACATGCACTAATATGACTATTAATGTATTTTTTAAAAAAATGATGCCACCCATGTTGATAATCCTATTACTCTAACTTTATGCAGAACACACATCTTTTACTAAAGTTCATCTGAACTGTCCCAAAATATAATTTGCAAAGAGCTACAGACACCAAAAATATGACATTTTGAGGCACGTGGTGGATGTGCTATTTGCCTTAGCTCATTGGTTGCTTATACAAGTTCTGTATTTGCTTTTTTTACTTTTCAGACTTTGTGACTTTAAGTACTAACACATTTGATTTAATGTGTTGGAGTCATTGTTTCTAAATTTGATACTGCAGTTCTTGGCTAATGATTTCCTTTTAAAGAAATGGATTTACTCAAAGGCAAGATAGTATGGTCGGGGGAGTAACACAGCATCAGCCCTCCACCCAGTGTGACTTCTAAGATGAGCAGGACCGCAGTCTAGAATGAGCGCCTTGACATGTGATCCGGCTGCATCTGTGCCTCGGTGGAGAGACAGAAGGACACTGACCCAGGGCAGAGGAGCGCGTTTCTCAGAAGCTTCTGCAGCAGTTGATCACATGTGTCTGCTTTTATTTGGTTTTTATTTGTTTTTATTTTAAGCTCAATATTGAAACGAACTATAAGTTAAAGGCTCATACAACTCAGGTGGAGTGTAACTGTTTGATTATTATTAAACAGATCATGTTCCTCGTTTTAAAAAGACCCAAACTATAGTTTATATGATTTATTGGCATTTTTGCTGAATAGGTTTAAGTCAGAAAGTAGGTTTTTAAAAAAGCAATAAAGCAACATGTCAACATGCAATGTTTTCATAATAAAAATAGACATTTTGGTGCATGTTTTAAAAGGGGGGGGTGACAGGGTTCCCTCTGAGAGCTGGGATGACCTGCTCCCACACCTCAGTGTTCCTTGGCTCATTCAAGGTGTTCTCCTGTGTCTACATCACATCTTCCCCCTGGAGGGCTTTCTGTTCCCAGGATGTTCTGTTTATAAAGTCAGCAGTCACAGGGACTCATTCTACTTCAGTAGGGCCACACCATAACTCAACTAGTCTGCAAAAGTACTTTTTCCAAATAAGGCTAGCTTCTGAGGTCCTGGGGGTTAGGCCTTTAACAGAGGACTTCAGGGAGACAGAGTTCAGCCCATAACAGATACCATCAGCCTACTGCATAAAGTTTCAAGTTATATACAACCGTAAAACAAAAACCATGGTGGATATAATTCATGGACACACAAATGCACAGTGAAAGTATGAAAACATGTGGAAGGGAAAAGACCCTCTTCAGCACAGCACTTCTCTACAAGGGAGGAGGAAGGAAGCTGTGCTGAGAAGGGCTCAGGAAAGGAACGTGCCTCTGGCTGCACCCTGCAGCTTTTTAAAGCTTGAAGCCAGCGCAGCTCAGTGCTAATGTTTGTTTAGTGTTGATGGTGGGGTATTATTTTATCTCTGCATTTCCTCTCTCTCTTTTGTTGGGATGTCTGATATATTTCAAAGTATCTTGTTTGTTCATTTGAGAAGGTAGTATGAGGGAAGAAACACTGGGTTGGCCAAAAGGTTTGTTTGGTTTTTTGTACCATCTTATGGAAAACCGTGAATGAACTTTTTGGCCAATCCAAAATTTATACCTATAGTGAACATGACATTAGGACAAGCCCCAATATACAACAGCATGAACTTTGTTCAGGTGATGACATCACGGGGTTGCTCAGTGGCAGGTGGCTCTATGAAAGGACAAGGGATTGAAACTAAGGGCCAAGCCAGACTGCAGGGGGACAGACATGCCCCGTGTCAGGCCACAAGTCACAGGAGATGGGGGATCAGGCAAGTTAACACATGAAAAACCCAGGGGACCCTATCCAATCAGCAGGGAAGGTGAGGCTGTGGCATAGATGTAGGTGAGATCCAGGTGAGCCAGGCCCAGAAATTCAGTCCAAAGAGACAAGCATCCAAGACGCAAACTTGCTGCAGGCAGTAAACTCAGACTGGTGGCTGGAACAGGCACCTGGCAAGCAGGACTGGATTAGGAATTTTACCTTAGAATACTAGTTGGGGGGCAGGGGTTAGAGTCCTACAGTTTCACAAGAATGCTTGGAAAGTGAATGGCAGAGATTTAGCAGTGGCCCCAAACCACCTGGTACCTGGGTGTTTAGTTTTCCCCACACCCTAGGGCAAAAGTTGGGCAACAGATCTAAGTGGGGCAGGGGCAGGGAGGGGAGATGTGATATTAACCCTGGCCCATCTCTGCCTCACTCCAAAGACTGAAATGTTGCCAGGCCTCTCAGAGCTCAACACTTTACAAGCATTATCTCACAACCACCCCATGGAGTTGGTACTATTACCCTCACTTTCCAGATGAAGAAGCTGAGGCTTAGAAGGATGTCACAACTTGCCAGTAGACACAAGATGACACAAATTCAAGTAGTTGGCAAGACTGGGGATACAATCGCAGTCTGGATTCCAGAACTCACAGTCTCAGGCCTCCATTCATTTACATCAGAAATACTGGTCTGACCCCAGTTCAGTTGCTGGAGATGCAATATTGAATAAGTCAGAGAGGGGCTCTGACTTCCTGACTCTTATGTTGTAGAAAGTAGCTCACCACCCCCATCTTAAATAGCAACCATAGCATTAGATGCTTTTTCAGAACATGCTCCAGTAACCTTCAGTCAGAGTTCAGTCACTCAGTCGTGTCTGACTCTTTGCAACCCCATGGACTGCAGCACGCCAAGCTTCCCTGTCCATCACCAGCTCCCGAAGCTTGCTCAACTTCATGTCCATCAAGTCGGTGATGGCATCCAACCACCTCATCCTCTGTCCTTCCCTTCTCCTCCTGCCTTCAATTTGCCCAGCATCAAGGTCTTTTCCAATGAGTCAGTTCTTCACATCAGGTGGCCAAAGTATTGGAGCTTCAGCTGCAGCATCAGTCCTTCCAATGAATATTCAGGACTGATTTCCTTTAGGATGGACTGGTTGGATCTCCTTGGAGTCCAAAGGACTCTCAAGAGTCTTCTCCAACACCACAGTTCAAGAGTATCCATTCTTCAGTGCTCAGCTTTCTTTATAATCCAACTCTCATATCCATACATGACTACTGGAAAAACCATATCTTTGACTAGACAGACCTTTGTCGGCAGAGTAATGTCTCTGCTTTTTAACATGGTGTCTAGGTTGGTCAGAACTTTCCTTCCAAAGAGCAAGTGTCTTTTAATTTCATGGCTGCAGTCACCATCTGCAGTGATTTTGGAGCCCCCCAAAATAAAGTCTCTCACAGTTTCCACTGTTTCCCCACATATTTGCCATAAGTGATGGGACTGGATGCCATGATCTTAGTTTTATGAACGTTGAGTTTCAAGCCAACTTTTTCACTCTCCTCTTACTTTCATCAAGAAGCTCTTTAGTTCTTCACTTTCTGCCATGAGGGTGGTGTCATCTGCGTATCTGAAGTTATTGATATTTCTTCTGGCCAATAACCTTAGCCTTTTTTTCCTTTTTAACATAGAGAATGGTGGAGTCTGGGGAAAGGGAGTACAGGCAGGAGGCCCTGCTACACGGAAAGGCCAGGATTTCTAAAAGAGACACCTCTAATCATTTTTGATGTGACAAAACTGTAATGATGACCTTTGAGCTGAAAGGAGAAGGAGGCGGCTTGTATGGATGGAATGCCCACTGACAGGGAGCCCCTGGTCTGGCTGAGGTGCTCTGTGCTTATTATTCTAGCCTGGGGAGAAAAGAGGTCAATTCAAAAATTGCTTGTTCATGTCATGGTAAATCCTTAATGCTTTTAATGAAAATTCTTCTCCTTCATGAAATATTTTCTATTTTAAAGAAGAACAGCAAGTTAATACAGCATTTCCAATAGCCTTTAAGTCAGGTTTAATTGGGGCAATTCCCTCCAGTGAATCGAAAGATGACATTCGTCTTCATTGCCTGGGTGGAATGTTAAACTAGAAGCAGGGGGGAAATGTCAACGTAAAATAATGCTAATAATTATTCTGAATGTTACATTCTCCTTGACCTTGGAATTTAAAGGGCCAAGATGAAGGCTTTTTGTCAAAAGTCAAGAAGTCATCTAGAGACGCTGCTGACATTTATGATTAATGTAATCTGGGATTATTAGGAGGGAAATGCAGAATATGATTAGCTTCATAGGATCTCAGTAATTCATTTTTATATCATTATAGAAACCATATAGTATATGGACATAAAACAAGCTGACACGCTGTGGATAATCCTAATCTCTAGAAATTTAAAAAGGAAACCTCTAAAGATAAGTAAGATTTTTTAATTAAAGCTGCAGCGACCAAATAATTAAATTTATATGTCGGTAGTAAAAAGAAAGAAGAGAATGACCCCAGTCTATGGAAAGATAATGATTTCTTATGCATAACACACATGTGCACACAAAAGAAATCAAGCCTCTGTCGGGTCCTGTCGCTTCAGAGAAATTTCTGGTTCATTTGCGGTGACAAGAGAGAGTGTGGCTTCCTGGGCACTGAGTGAGCAAGTCAAGTGCTCTCTGAAAAAATGACACTGAATAAAAGCAAAGCACCTTTGTAATGGGGAAAGATGGCTTTCTGTTTTTGTTGAGGAAAGTGAAGCTCCTGTTTTAAATAAAGCTTTTGGTCCAAAGCTCTAGCTGGGAAAAGTGCAAAGGGGAACAGGCTTGTATGGATGGAATGCCCACTGACAGGGAGCCCCTGGTCTGGCTGAGGTGCTCTGTGCTTATTATTCTAGCCTGGGGAGAAAAGAAGTCAATTCAAAAATTGCTTGTTCATGTCATGGTAAATCCTTAATGCTTTTAATGAAAATTCTTCTCCTTCATGAAATATTTTCTATTTTAAAGAAGAACAGCAAGTTAATACAGCATTTCCAATAGCCTTTAAGTCAGGTTTAATTGGGGCAATTCCCTCCAGTGAATCGAAAGATGACATTCGTCTTCATTGCCTGGGTGGAATGTTAAACTAGAAGCAGGGGGGAAATGTCAACGTAAAATAATGCTAATAATTATTCTGAATGTTACATTCTCCTTGACCTTGGAATTTAAAGGGCCAAGATGAAGGCTTTTTGTCAAAAGTCAAGAAGTCATCTAGAGACGCTGCTGACATTTATGATTAATGTAATCTGGGATTATTAGGAGGGAAATGCAGAATATGATTAGCTTCATAGGATCTCAGTAATTCATTTTTATATCATTATAGAAACCATATAGTATATGGACATAAAACAAGCTGACACGCTGTGGATAATCCTAATCTCTAGAAATTTAAAAAGGAAACCTCTAAAGATAAGTAAGATTTTTTAATTAAAGCTGCAGCGACCAAATAATTAAATTTATATGTCGGTAGTAAAAAGAAAGAAGAGAATGACCCCAGTCTATGGAAAGATAATGATTTCTTATGCATAACACACATGTGCACACAAAAGAAATCAAGCCTCTGTCGGGTCCTGTCGCTTCAGAGAAATTTCTGGTTCATTTGCGGTGACAAGAGAGAGTGTGGCTTCCTGGGCACTGAGTGAGCAAGTCAAGTGCTCTCTGAAAAAATGACACTGAATAAAAGCAAAGCACCTTTGTAATGGGGAAAGATGGCTTTCTGTTTTTGTTGAGGAAAGTGAAGCTCCTGTTTTAAATAAAGCTTTTGGTCCAAAGCTCTAGCTGGGAAAAGTGCAAAGGGGAACGGGCACCCACACTTTGGGACCTGGTTTCCTTACCTCCAGCCCTGTCCCCCACAGCACATTTCATCCCATTCTTCTCCTCCTTTCTTCCTCAGCCAGAAAGCAAAAATGTGGGAGGGGTGGGGCAGGCAGGGAAACTGGTCTTGAGGAAGAAAAATAAACTAATAAGAAAGACTCACATGTACATGATAAAGAAAAAAGAAAAAAAACTGTTGTGAAAGAGAAAGAAATATAAACTATTTAACGCACCCATTTTAAAATTAAAAACTGGAAATGGGAAGCTTTACACCATACACTCAAGAAATATATATAATTCTGTTACAGGTACAAACAACATACGCATATGTATGGGATGTGTGTTACATATACAGTAATTCTTCATCAACTGTTTCCAAAAAAGGGGCAGATGACAGGTAGCGAGTGAGAAAACAAAGAAGAGGTAGGAAAAAGTGAGAAGGCATGTGCGGGAGAAAAAAATGTGGAAGGGAGAGGAAGCCAGGAGGAGGAGGAGGCACAAAGAGAGACCCACATGGAGCAGTTTTCCTCGTATGTCCTAGTCCATCCGGTATCCCATCCCTGTATCGGAGGTGTTTTTGATAGCATTGATTTTTCCCCGGTAACTGAGAACAGGCTCTCTGCTTTAAAGTCTCACTCTCATCATCTTGGCCTCAGTACAGGCAGCCTTCCACACTGGTGCACATGTCAATCTATTCCATGTACAGAATCTGTAGGTCAAGAGAAGGGCTCGCTCTTCCAGGCGGTCTGCACTGCCTGAACGACACTGCAGATCTTCAGCATTGTAAGAAACAATTCAGAGGGAGTTAAGAGAGGCATTATTTGAAAAGGCATCACATGAGCATTTCTTATGTTGTACTGAACATATCTGTGAGAACAGATGAAAGGAATGTACTTATAAAATCCCAATAAGGTTGAGAAAACTGTTTGAAAATGTTTCTAAGTCAATATGGCCAGTGAAGGACTTGAGTAGACTTGAAAGCACCTGGGATCAGAGATGCAACCACAGTTCACTCTACTCCTTCCAAGCCTCCCCTAACCCCACCCCAGATGTGGCCATCTTAAATAAACACACATTTAAATGGACATCATCAGCACCTTAAAAGGCATAACACAGACAGACACGGAAAAAGTCTCTAAAGTCAAAACTTGCCATTGCCACGTGGCAGCTGGGAGGTGTAATGGTCACTAAAACCTGGCGATTAGCTTCATTTGATTTCAACAAACATTCTTTGTGGACCAAGTGCAGACATTGCGCTAGGCTCTGAAAGAGGGTGATGGGTAAGGCATGGGGTTTGCTGTTCTCATGGTCTAGGGAGGAAAAGACATGCAAGCCAGCCATGAGAAGACACTGGTGTGAGTGCACAAATGTAAATTCTGAGCACTAAGGAAGGAGGAGGGGAGAGACACTCACCCAGTGTATCTCTGAGTGGGAGAAGGGGAGATAAGGCTTGTAAACAGGCTACGCTTGAGCTGAAGTTTTAAAGCAAAAGGAGTTGGCCAAATCAAGAAGGAAACAGTAGGGTGTCTGAGCAGGAGCTGGGGTGGGTGGGCATGAATGGGGATTTCCACCCCAGGAAACTCTGCAGGAACATATGGCTGCCTACTTCCCAACAAATGGCACCAGAGTCCATTCAGTGGCTCAAACTAGAACCTAGAAGTCACTCTGGATCCCCTTCTTTCCCTCACTGTTCACATTTAATCATTGATTCCTACTGAAAATTCCAAAGTGAGAAGACACTAATTTACCATTTTAAAAGATTACTCTCTGGACTACCCTGGTGGTCCAGTGGCTAAGACTTCACATTCCCAATGCAGGGGATCTGGGTTCAACCCCTAGTCAAGGAACTATATCCTACATACTACAACTAAAAAAAAAAAAAAAAAAATCCCATGTGCTGCAACTAAAACCTGGCACAGCCAAATAAATAAATACTGAAAAAAAGATTACTCTTGATATCAAATAGAAGATGGATTGGGGGGAAGAGAAGAGGAGCTTTAGCCTTATGTGTATAGTTGAAGAAGTTCATCTAGTCAAAGCTATGGTTTTTCCCATAGTCACGTATGGATGTGAGAGTTGGACTATAAAGAAGGCTGGGCACCAAAGAACGGATGTTTTCGAGCTGTGGTGTTGGAGAAGACTTTTGAGAGTCCTTTGGATAGCAAGGAGATCAAACCAGTCAGTCCTAAAGGAAATCAACTCTGAATATTCGGAAGGACTGTTACTGAAGCTGAAGCTCCAATACTTTGGCCACCTGATATGAAGAGCAGACTCACTGGAAAAGAACCTGATGCTGGAAAAGCTTGAGGGCAGGAGGAGAAGGGGACAACAGAGGATGAGAAGGTTGGGTGGCCAATGGACGTGAGCTTGAGCACACTCCAGAGACAGTGAAGGACAGGGAAGCCTGTTGTGCTGTAGTCCATGGAGTCACAAAGTGACAGACATGATCAGTGACGAATGACAACAGTATAGTTGAGGAGCTGTGATCCTCCAGAGTTGTTTAAGGATTCTGAAAATATAATCATAGTATCTAACTTTCAACTCAGTTTGACACCATGATTTTTATGGTTCCCAAGAATTATATGATAACTGCTGGACTAAAAGGTTTCTTCCATTCCACATAGCTAGAAAATTCATCTCCATAAAAGAAATCAACAGCTACTTCCATTCCTTAAAAGAGTTTATAAACCATATAAGATCTCAATACTTAATCAGGACATACTATTTTCAGTTAAAAATTATATTTTCTAACCTGATAAACCATCTTAATCATCAAATTTGACCCCAAAAGAATCCCAGTTGTTTTCAAACAAGCCACCCTCCTAGGGCAAAGGTTTGTCAACTTTACTGTTTAAAAAATCTGAGACAAGTTCTAGCTGTATTTATTTTAAAAAGTCAAAACTGGTTTGAGCAACAGAAACATTTGACCAACATTGTTTTAATAAGTTTTTAGTCTCAGAGTGATTAGATGGTAGAAGCCACTGGGATACAATTTCTAGCATGTGTATTTTTTAGAAATCAGATATGACTTTTTTGTTAAATGATATGTTTGCATGTGTTGGGGTGATGGAGGGGCAAGGCAGAGAATTTATGTGTATATTTCATCCATTCAAATCATCACCAAGATTCTAATGGAATACTCCTAGAATCTCATTATTCCTGAGGTTATGGGCCACACAAAATGTAATTAAAATACATGCAAACCAGCCACATTATAATCAACCTTCTGTTCAGTTTCCTTTTATAAAACAAAAGAAGTAATAGCATTCCTTTGGTTCAGTTTCTAAACTCACACTGCTTTAAAAAATGACACTAATTTGGATACATTAATACACATTAATGTAAGATCCCATTAAGCAGTCATAGAGAAAGGCCAATTACTCTTGTTCCTGACAACACATCTTTTCCTGGCTAGCCCACACCGGCTTCAGCCAATTCAGAGAAGGACGAGATAACAGTTACAGTCTACAGAGTTAATTCTCCGATCGCCCACTAAATACATTCTCCCACAAAAATTGCAAAAGGTTATCTCTAAAAACCACAGTGGAATTCATAATATATTGGAGGTAGATGATAAATATTCTGCACAAAAATTTACTTTTAGAATTAAATATATGTCACCGGCATCGGTACCAATTACCCAATTACACAATGCTTTTGGAAACTTAGCCAACTGTACCACTTACTGCGGTGTTAAGGGTTGATGCCAGAACAAACTCCAGATATGTCAAATGTTTTAAAAACCAACTAAGATATAAAGGAGATTTGAACATTTTTCCCCAGGTGTATTGAGATATGACCGACATACAACACTGTGTAAGTTTAAGGTGTACAATATGCTGATACACTTGCCATAGCATTAGCTAACCCCTCTATCACATCACATATATGTAATTACAGTCACTTAGCAGCTTTCAAGTATATAGTATAGTATTAAGGATAGTCATCATACTGTATATTAGATCCTCAGAACTTATTCATCTTCCAATGAGAAGTTCATACCTTTTGACCCACATCACCCTATTTCCCCCATCTCCCAACTCCAGGGGATCTTCCTGATCCAGGGATCAAACCGGTGTCTCTTGCATCTCCTGCACTGGCAGGCAAATTCTTTACCTCTGTGACACTTGGGAATCTCCTTATTATTTAATAGTAAGAGTTTAAAATCATATACTCCATCTATATGCCCTCCATTATACACACACATATATGATTTACAGTGAGACATATATATCTTATAAGACATAATGAGACATATATATAAGACATAAAATACTTCAGATTTATATAAGATATTTTGTAAGGTATTAGATATCTATCTATAAGATATATATCGTGTGTGTGTGTGTGTGTGTGTTCTGGATAGAAGTCTTCTATTAGATTTGCAAGCATTATCTGTTAGTCTGTGACATGGCTTTTTATTTTCTTGTGTCTTTTGGAGGGCAAACATTTTTAATTTTGATGAAGTCTGATTTAGCAACATTTTTAAATGGAAGGTAACTTTGGTGCCTAAGAAACACTGGCTAACCCAAGATCACAAAGATTTTCCCCTAAATTTACCTCTAGAGCATTAGCTCTTACATCTGAATCTGTAATCTATTTTATTTTTTGCGTATAGTATAAGGTCTAGGTGGAAATTCCTTTTTTAATTAAGGAAAAAAAGTTGCTAATTGTTCCAAAACCATCTGTTGAAAAGATTGTTTTTTCTCCCACTGATCTGCTTTGCACTCTTGTCAAAATAGACTGTAAATGTAAAAGTTTATTTCTAGATGCTAAATTTTGTTCCACTGGTCTATATGTTTATCCTATGCCAATGCTACAGTCTTAGTTACTATGCCTCTACAGTGAGTTTTAGAATTGGATAGTGTAAGTTGTCCAACTTTATTCTTCTTTTTCAGAACTGTTTTGGCAATTCTAGGTCTTTTACACTTTTATATACAGGAAAGATTCGTTTGCAATTCCTACCCCAAAAAAGAAAAAACTGATAGGATTTTGATACAGATAGTGTTTAATCTATAGATCACTTTGGGGGAGAACTGTCATCTTAACAATATTGAGTGTTCTGATTCATGACCATGGAAGGTCTTCCTACTTATTTTGATCGTCTTAAATTCCTGACATCAATGTTTTACAATTTTAAGTTTTAGAGACATGCTCTTTTGCTAATTTTTTCTGAAGTATTTTTTTCTTTTGGAAGCTATTATCAATGCAATTGTTTCCTAATTTCATTTTTTAATTATATATTTCTAATACACAGAAAAAACAATTGATTTGCGTATGCTGATCTTTTATCTTGTTGTTGTCCAACAGTTGTGTCTTACCTGGCAATGACAGATCATTACATTTTTCAGATGTTGCTAGATTCAGTTTGCTTTTATCTTGGAATACTGCTAAATACTCTCAATTAGCTTTAGTAGCTTTTGTGTAATGTCCTTAAGATTTTTTATACTGGATTCTGTTTCTGCAAACAAAGACAGTTTTACTCCTTTCTTTCTGATTTAGACGCCACTGATTTTTTTTATTGCTTTATTTCACTAGCTAGAACCTTTGGTATGTGTTGAATAGGCATGGTGAAAGCATTCAGTCCACTACTAAGTATTACATTAACTACAGATTTTTCATACCTACACTTTTTTAAGTTAAGGAAGTTCCTTTTAATTTTTTGAGTTATTATAATGATTGGGAGATGGATTTGCTAATGGCCTCTTTTGCATTTAGTGGTTATCATTAACCATGTAAAGAAGTTGGTCCTTTATGTATTAATATGGTGAAAGTGAAAGTTGCTCAGTCATGTCCCACTCTTTGCGACCCTATGGACTATACAGTCCATGGAATTCTCTAGGCCAGAATACTGGAGTAGGTAGCCTTTCCCTTCTCCAGGGGAATATTTCCAACCTAGGGATTGAACCTAGGTTTCCAGCATTGCAGGTGGATTCTTTACCAACTGAGCTACGAGGGAAGCCATTAATATGGTATGTTGATTGATTTTCAGATGTTACACCAACCTTGCATTTCAGACATGAATCTTACCTGGCAATGACAGATCATTATATTTTTCAGATGTTGCTAGATTCAGTTTGCTAACATGTTTAAGAAGATTTTTGCATCTATGATGTCTTTGACTGGCTTTGTTATCAAGGTGATAATGGCTTCAAAGAATGAACTGGGAAGTGTTCCCTTCTCTACTTTCTGAAAGCATCATCTAGAAATGGTATTATTTCATCTTTAAATAAATGATAGAATTCACCACTTGGGACTGGGGGGACTTTATTTGTAGGAAGATTTTTAGTTACTACTTTAGTTTCCTCTCACTTCTTATCTTTCTATTCAGATTCTCTACTTTCTTCTTGAGTTAATTTTGGTAATTAATGCCCGTCTGGGAATCTGTCCATCTTTTAAGTTGTCTAGTTTATTAACATAAAGTTGTATAATATTCCATTTATAATTCTTTCCATTTCTTAGGGTCAGTGATGTCCCTTCTTTCATTCCTGGTTTTAATGGTTTGTGTCTTCCCTCTTTTATTCCTGGTCAGGGTAGGTAAAAGTTTACCAATTTCCTTCATCTCTTCAAAGAAGCAACTTTGATTTCTCTGGATTTCTTTATTGTGTTTTTGCTCTCCATTTCATTGAGTTCTACCCTTTATATTTCTTTCCTTTTGCCTGCTTTGGGTTCAATTTGCTCCTCTTTAGCTGGTTTATAGTAGAAGCTTAGATGATTTATTCTGAGAACTGCTTTTCTAATATAGGTATTTAAATCTGCACATTTCCTTCCAAGTACTATTCTAGCTGCATTCATAACTATTGGTATGTTATGTTTTAATTTTCACTCAGTTCAAAATACTTCCCTTTTGATGTCTTCTTAGATCCATGTGTTATTTGTAATTCTGTTAATTCCCAAATAACAGGAAATTGCTAAATTTCTTCCTGTTAATGATTTCTACTTTAATTCCATTAGGGTTGAATGGTTCTAATCCCTTTATTCTTATGACATAATATATGGTCTATCCTGGAAAATATTCCTTTTATATTTGAAAATAATACACATTAATTACTGTCATTGGGTAGAGTGTTCCATAAATGTCATTAGATCATTTAAGTTTGATAGTGTTAGTCAAATCTTCTATATCTTTGAGCATTTTCTGTTTAGTTATTCTATTAATTATTGAAAGAAGAGCATTAAAATCTATGATTATTCAATTTGACATCTTTTTCTTTGTCAGTTTTCGGTCATGTATCTTGGAGTACTGTTGTTATATACATATGCGTACACTTACATCGTCATATCTTTTTCATGTATTGATTCTTCTTTCATTATAAAATGTCCTTCTTTGTCTCTGATAATAATTTTTTATTAAGGACTATTTTGTCTTATAGTAATATGGTCAAACTCTTTTATGATTATTTGCCTAGTATATCTTTTTCTATCATTTTACATTCAATCTATTTGTGCCTTTGACTCTAAAATGTATTTGTGTAGACAGAATATTGTCAGCTTTTGTTCTTTAATCCATTCTGGCAATCTCTACCTTTTAATTGGAATGTTTAGTTCACTCAGATTTAATGTAATCATCAATCTGGTTGGATTTATATTTGTTGTTTTGCTGTTTTCCATATTTCAAGTCTTCTTTATTTCTCTTTTACTACTTTATTTTGTGTTAAATAGATATTTTCTAGTGTGCCATATTAATTCCTCTTTTTAAGCTCTTTTTAAAAGCTATTTTCATAGTGGTTGCTCTGGGGACTACACTATGCATCTTAAATTATAACAATATACTTCAGTTTAATTCTGGTAAAATATAGAAATTTTGCTTCAGTATATCTTCATTTCCTTCATCTTTCTGTATGTTATTACTGCCACACATGTCATGTGTATATATATTATAAACCCACCAGTATAGTGCTATAATTATTGCTTTACACAATTCTAAATGTCTTTTGAAGAACATAAAAAAATACATTTATACTGTCTTTTATATTTACCCATATATTTGCCACTTCCAACCCTTAGTTTTATTTTCTTCCCAAATGTTCTCTACCTCAACCTTCTCTTTTACTTCTTTCAAATTTGCCCAGCCACAGAAAAACTTGTTAGTAACCAACTAAAGAAAACATCCTGAAACAAAAGGCTGTCTAGAAGTCTCATTTTTGATATAAGTTAGAAAAGAAGAAACATTAGAAAAAAAAAAAGATTCAAGCGCCATCTTCCTAAATAGCCTCTTCCTAGAGGCGATCTTTCTGTATGAGATAAAAGAGCATTTTAGCCTATTGTTTCACATTCTTCTGTTTTGAGGGTAACTTGTAACAACTTATGAACCTCATCTTTGAATACTTGCTGATTTATTCCTTCCCACAGATATTCTTGGCAATTTCATTTGCTGAGCTTGCTGTTCATTTCTAAAATCCAGGTGTTTCCCTTTACCTCTCAATAAGCTGATTCATTTCCTAGGTGTGATTACTTGGACTATTCTTCTTAGATGTATTTCAATGACAGGGTTAGCAAGAGGATATCTTTCTGGCCTGCAGGGACTGAACCCAGACTTAAATCTATATTAAACACTACCCTGGAAAAAAATCCTTCTCCTTTCACACTCTTTTGACTGTAAGATAATTGATTGAACTCTTAGGCTTCTAAGTTTGCATCCCAAACAGAACAGTAAAATAATTATTCTTGGACCTGTTAAAACTTGACGAAATGCTTCATTAAGATTATAATTATAGTTTTGAGACATCACTAAGGAAATATTCCAACATGTCATATCAGTGTAATTGTATGTATAAATTTATGTATGCAATTGATTCATAAACAAGCACACAGTTGCTTTCTATGTTTTGTTGTTGTTCTTGTTCTTGCTGTTACCCCAGTGGTTTGGGGTTCCTTAAAATACTGTCCATGTATCTTTTTATCAGTTTATAATAGAAATATGTTTATTGGTATAAGATTCCTATACCTATACAGTAGGGTCTGCTTAATTCACAGTTGAGAAAGGAAGGAAGGCAGAGAGAGGAGGAGGAAGGGAGGAAGGGAGGGAAGGAAGGAGAGAAAGGAAGAAGAAAGAAAAATTATAAGCAAAGATACGTGTGAGAACTGGGGAGAAGTAACCTGTGCCTGAATCCTTTCTTTGATCTAATTATTACCTGAGAGAGTGGAACCTTGGAGCCCTGAAGAGAAGGAAGTAGAAATTGGGGTCAGGGTAAAGTCTAAAGAAATTGTATACTAGTCACTGTGGTGCTTTAATTAAAAAAGATAAAAAGGACATTCTTCTCCCTCTAAACAAAAGGCCTATTGAAATGGAAACTAATGCTATTTTCAGGAAAATAGAAGGGGTTTGATGCGGAAAATAACTAACATCCTACACAGTAATATTTTGTTATTGGCAAACAGAAAGCAATAGTTCAAAATTTATCAAGCTTATCAGTTCCACCTAATTAAGGATATAGCCAGAGGGTATAGTAAACAAAACTCTAATAACTCACTTCTGAGCTACTGGCTCCAGTGAAATGTAATATCCTTCTTGAAATGTGCTTGGTGGTCTCTGCTCATCTTGACCTTCGTCCAAGAGACGACCACATGGAAACACTCTATTTCTGTTGAGGTCAAGAATGGAACTCTAGAGATTACATTTTTGTCCTCAATGGCAGACTCTTGTCTCCAGCCATAATTTTGCCAGGGGATGCATGAAATTTGTATGTGATCCTTCTAGGGAAAAGAAGGTCTATAGAATCTGGAGGAGGATAATTTAATCTCTATTTCAATTATAGACACCATTTGTTTCAAAATGAAGCCCAACATTTTCCTAGAAAACCTCCCCTCTCAACTGAGAAGATGTTTCAGTGTGAAAGTTAAAATGTTCATCAGAGTGTTTAGACAAGTGTCAGGAAAGGGTCTCTAAAGCTCAAGTTACAAACGCTGGAAATAATAGGTGAATGCAAATCTGAAGGCCTCAGGTTCCTCACTTCTAACCTCTTTCACCTCTGCCCCCAATTCTCTTTTTCATTTTTTAAGACAAAATGGACTTTATTACTTTATCTGAGTCAAAGAATTTTATGGAAAATATATTTGATTTACAATGCTTCGGGTGTACTCTTGTCTTTTTCCTTGGAAGTCACTTCTTACCCTCTTTCAAACTACAGTCAGAGAGGAGAAAATGTTATAAACACTAAATACTTGTGTCCCTCACCCAATTTCTTTGTTGAAGGCCAACCCCCAATGTGACGGTGTTTGGGGATGGGGCCTTCAGGAAGTCATGAGTATGGGACCTCCATGATGGGAGCACTGTCTTTACAAGAAAAAGGTTTGACCAGAGCCGCCTTTCTCTCCACCATGTGAGCAGAGAGTAAGGAGGTAGCCATCTGCCAGCCAGGAAGAAAACTCCATAGCTCTCACCGGAACCCAGAGGGCAATCTGCTCTCAGACATCCAGCTTCCAGACTGTGAGAAATAAATGTATGTTGCTTAAGCCACCCAGTCTATGGTATCTTCTATGGCAACCCAAGCAGACTAGATGCCCTTAAGAAGGGCTGGTCGGCCTTAGACCATGGAGTCTAAGTCACATGGAGACATGGGCAGCCACAGGAGCCAGCAGCCCAGAGGGGCAGGGCAACTGAGTCAGGCTGGCAAGACATCTCTGCCCGACGTGGATATGATGACTGGAAGGACCAGGCTGATAAATAAACAAAAGGACAGCTTTGGAAACTGGACTTTTTCTGTAGGTTGCAGTTTCTCATGTGAAAATGTCAAAGTTGCCTAAGAGTTATAATTAAAGAGTGTAAGTGTGTGCATGCGTGCATGTGTGCACACATTTTCCTGGGAAGAGCTTTTTAAGAGAATTCTCACAGAGGTAAAGAATAACTGCTGTGGGTAGAGAGGAGTCAAAGAACATTTTTTAACCTGGAAAAGGTCATGACCCAGAGTCTTTTCTCCTGTATTACAAAAAAAGTTGCGAATCTGCGACTAAAGCATTACTTGTAACAACCATCCTCACTTCCTTTTAAGGAAGCTAGGGTTTTTTTTTTTCGCCCCCCTCTGTCAGTTGTACTCTTTCAAAGAGATATTGAGTTAGCCAAAAAGTTCTTTCAGGTTTAAGATGGGCTGGAAAAAATTTTGAAAGAACTTTTTGGCCAACCCAAACAGTTATACTTTGCAAAGTGTTAGAAACTCTTTGTAAGCAAATACTTCTAGGAGTGAAATTCCCTTTTTTCCCCATTGGAGCTAATATGCTGTCAAGATGAGGAATACTGTTTATTAGGCCCAGATATGCCTAGGAACTTGTTCCGGGCAGGTGGTGGAGAAACAAGCATTACATCCTCCAGCCCAGAGTTCACCTGATGGTCCAAGAAACCACATTCCCGGGGCCCATCTGCTACTCTGTGTCGTCCTGCCTTTTCACCACGCAGGACACAGAAGCTTCCAGCTCCTGATCCATCTGCAGGGCTTGCCCTCAGGGAAACTGAAAAGTAAGGAAAGCTTGCCTTAATTAGGCTCTGCCACCTTTCTGGCTTTGGACTTCTAAAAATTGAGTCTGACAGCTAAGTAGCTTGTGGTTTTCAAATCACATTGTCTATCTCGCTACAAAATCCTCCTTTTAACCAAGCCCTCCTTGCCTTCTATTTTATGGGCATTTCTAGCTCCTCCTGTCTCTCATGTCCATGCTGAGAAACAAATTCACCACCTGGTCTGGGACATGCATGCCTTTGGAAATGTGCTACTTCTCCCAAAGGTGCTGAAATAGACACAGGATTTATAGAAGTAGAACAAGAGAGTCTATCAGAGGGTAATAGTATCATAAGCTGGTTGGAGAGGTAGGGACGTTTCCTGACTGCCTAAAATCACACGAGAGGGTCCTGCCTACAGGCAAAATTTGACTTGGCCATATGTACCTATAACCTGGGAGAATTTTCCTTTAACACACAACACTGTTTGGGAAAAAAGTGGAGAACTCCAACTCCAAAATAGTTACACAGTCATCACCACAGGATCTCCTCAAATATGTATTCTAAATCTGTTGACAATTCTTCTCTGTGTACTAATATGTATATACAATGAATCCATCTACTTTGTACTAAAAAAAGCCTGAAATAGAAATTTTTAGTTCAACATGCAAAATGATTATTATTTTTTTTAAAATGCAGATGCCACTAGACTCATAGTTCCAACCAGGCATGTAAAAGATCATTTTACACCAGGACTCCCACAAGGAACTCTGAGCCAGGAATTGCAGGCTCATTTCTCTTATAAGCCAGAGAACTGTTTTAAATCCTTTCCACACAATTTGCAGAAGCCTTGCTAATGCAAACCATATAGACGGTAAATGACACACACAGAATGACTAAGCCTTTTAAAAAAGTATTATTCCTTCAATATCCTTGAGAGCAGGAACCACAGACCATTCTGTACCTTGGAGAAGCCCAAAGTCAAGTCCTAGATCTTTCTCCTCAATCACTGGGGAAAGTTAATCTTCACCTTGATTATTTTGAAAAGAGTGGCAGTATTTTACCATCCCCACTTTAAATATGACATGGTTATTCCCACTCTGCTTCACTCTGGCCAGAAGAGCATTGTCAAGTTTTTCTGTTTTTCTAAAGGCTGAACAAATATGGCTTACAAAAATTCAGTTTGACAGTTAGGGAGTTTGAGGACTTCAAATCACATTGCATGTCTTGCTGTAGAATTCTAACGTTGTAATCAAAACGTGTTTCTGTGAAATCTAATTTTGACTAACCAGTTACAAGCAATGGGCATTATCAAACAGGAAATTCCATAATTCAAGTAGACCATTTATCCATTTTCTGCATTTCAGAAAAATCCTTGATGGGATTTGAATTTTTTCCAATTTTTTGCTACATCACTGATCCTCTGTGGGATACACAAAGGCCCTCTTCTGGCTTTAAGGTCCATTATCTTCACAAGGGGCTCAAAATGTCTGGCCCTCCCACCAGGAACTAGAAAAACATTCTCAAATGGTCTGAAGTGCTTTTGGATCTAGATGGTAAAGATGTTTGTGGCCCCCTTCTCTTGAAAAGAACCCCTCAAACCCCCTCAAAACAACAAGGATGTAGAAACACAAAGTTTATGTTTAATGAAACCAGAAGATAACTGTAATGGAAACAACAACATATAAGGATAGAAAGAAAAGGAAGGAACAGTAAATACTTTGCAGATAAGGGAAGATTCAAACTGAAGAGCTGGCAGAGATGACAGTGCTGAGAAATCAGCTACTTTGCATCTCAGAAACCCAGAAGAGCATACTGGAGACAGTTTCAGCCTGAAGGACATACATATGAGATAAATACAGGGACATTGTTTGGAATTCTGTATAGGAAACAAGTTGACTCTCGCCTCCTTCTCAGCCTTTATTGAGGAAAACTTGCAAAATGGAGAAAACTATAAACATATAACTGCCCTCCTCCCCAAAAAACTCAGGAAATAAAAATGACACAGAAAGTCAAAGAAAACTTAGACATTACATTCATAAAACAAGAATAAGATATCGTGCTGCAATTCATGGGGTCGCAAAGAGTCGGACACGACTGAGCGAATCAAATGGTCTGAAGTGCTTTTGGATCTAGATGGTAAAGATGTTTGTGGCCCCCTTCTCTTGAAAAGAACCCCTCAAACCCCCTCAAAACAACAAGGATGTAGAAACACAAAGTTTATGTTTAATGAAACCAGAAGATAACTGTAATGGAAACAACAACATATAAGGATAGAAAGAAAAGGAAGGAACAGTAAATACTTTGCAGATAAGGGAAGATTCAAACTGAAGAGCTGGCAGAGATGACAGTGCTGAGAAATCAGCTACTTTGCATCTCAGAAACCCAGAAGAGCATACTGGAGACAGTTTCAGCCTGAAGGACATACATATGAGATAAATACAGGGACATTGTTTGGAATTCTGTATAGGAAACAAGTTGACTCTCGCCTCCTTCTCAGCCTTTATTGAGGAAAACTTGCAAAATGGAGAAAACTATAAACATATAACTGCCCTCCTCCCCAAAAAACTCAGGAAATAAAAATGACACAGAAAGTCAAAGAAAACTTAGACATTACATTCATAAAACAAGAATAAGATATCGTGCTGCAATTCATGGGGTCGCAAAGAGTCGGACACGACTGAGCGACTGAACTGAATAATCATAATAATAATCAGTATTTAAGAGCCCTTGGAAGCTAAAAAATATGAGAGCCAGACTTACAACTTTAATAATACAATTACAAGATAGCAAAGACTTTTAAAAAATGATAAAAAATGGAGAATAGGAAGAAAAAGGCAAGAAAATTAAGGGTTGGACAATAATGTCTAATACCCAAATAATAGAAATTCCAAAGAAGAAAGCAGAGAAAATATTAGGGAGGTATTCAAGGGAAAAATTCCAAAACTGAAATAAATGAAGCTGAATCTCCAAATTGAAAATAAGACTCTCGAGAAGTCCCTTGGACTGCAAGAAGAGCCAACCAGTCCATCCTAAAGGAGACCAGTCCTGGGTGTTCATTGGAAGGACTGATACTGAAGCTCCAATTCTTTGGCCACCTCATGCGAAGATCTGACTCATTGGAAAAGACCCTGATGCTAGGAGGGATTGGGGGTAAGAGGAGAAGGGGACAACAGAGGATGAGACGGCAGGATGGCATCACCGACTTGATGGACATGAGTTTGGGTGAACTCCGGGAGCTGGTGATGGACAGGGAGGCCTGACGTGCTGGGATTCATGGGGTCACAAAGAGTTGGACACAACTGAGTGACTGAATTGAACTAAGTTCATATTTTTTAACGACTCACATCAAGATAAAATAATACAAGNATGGCATCACCGACTTGATGGACATGAGTTTGGGTGAACTCCGGGAGCTGGTGATGGACAGGGAGGCCTGACGTGCTGGGATTCATGGGGTCACAAAGAGTTGGACACAACTGAGTGACTGAATTGAACTAAGTTCATATTTTTTAACGACTCACATCAAGATAAAATAATACAAGAGAAAACTTCTAAAACTGAAATAAATGAAGCTGAGTCTCCAAATTGAAAAGTTCATATTTTTTAATGACTCACATTAAGATGCATTATCATATATCAGAACATTAGAAACAATAGATCCTAAACACCTCTAGAGAAGAAACTAAGGTTACATGCAAAGGAGCAGAGGCAGAGCAGCAGGGGGTACTGGGTTAGTCTGTTTGAGTTGCCATAACAAAGCATCAGAGAATGGGTAGCTTAAACAACAGAAATATCTCTCTTCCTCTTCTTATTAGGCCACCAACCCTACTGGATTAGGACCTCACTTTTTTGACCTTAAACTTAATTACCTCCTAAGAGCCATGTCTACAAATATAATCATATTGGAGGTTAGGGCTTTCACATTTGAATTTGGGACAATTCACTCTCAGTGGCAAAGTTAGTAACTGGAAATTCTGCCTCAGGATGAATCTTACCTCAAATCTCCCCCATATCTGGTTTAGGTGATCTTTAGGTGAGATTTTTAGGTTTTAGACTTCGGAGTTGATCCAGTAATGAGTTAAGACTTTGGGGGCTTTGGGATGGAGTGAATGTATTTTGCACGTTGAGAAGGACATAGATTTGGGGAGCAAGGAGCAAAATACTACAGACTGTTTGCATCTCCCCCCAGATTCACTGTGTTAAAGCCCTAACCCTCAGTGTGGCTGAATTTGAAAATGGGGTCCCTAAGGAAGTAAAGTTAAATTAAGTCATAAGAGCAGGGCCCTGATCCAAGAGGATTAGTGTTCTTATGAGAATTGGCACCAGAGTCCACTCTCTACCCATAAACATGTGCTTAACAAGAAAAGGTCATGTGAGGACCTAGAGAGAATGTAGCCATCTGCAAAGCCAAGAAGATGCTCATCAGAATCTGAATCAGTCAGAACTTTGATCTGAAACTTCTAGCCTCCTTATCTATTGTTTAAGCCACCCATTTTATGGTATTTTATTATGACACTCTGAGTAGACTAATTCATAGTCCAATGCTCTAGTGTGTCTGTAGTGGAATATAAGGTTTTCTAAGTTTATCCTAACTATTTAAGAAGCTTTTAAAAGAGAAAATATACTTGTGTCATGGATGGAGAGCAAATAAAACAAGAGCTTCCTTAATATAGTACATAAGTACAACTTAAAATTGCTAGTGCTAAGTGAATATATCAAATAGCAGTGAAAAGAAGAGAAGCAAAAAGCAAAGGAGAAAAGGAAAGATATAAGCATCTGAGTGCAGAGTTCCAA